>NW_001799033.1:4610-412065 GCF_000165425.1 Paramecium tetraurelia
AAAAAAGTTCAGAATGAATATGAGATTTTACAAAAATTATGTTATAAACAAAAATGATAAATTCAGTGACAAGTTTCTTTAATGCATTACAATATTTTATATAATGTAAAACTTGATTACAATCTTTAATTTGTTAATAAAATTACAACAAATTAAATATTTAAAATAAAGGTATAACGCTTGGTTCCCATTAAAGGATTTATTTTTTCTCAAATAAAAAACTCTAGAAAAGGAAAAATCTTATTGATATTTAATAACTACAATTCAAACAAAATATTAAAATCATATAACATTATTTTTTTAAATCAAAAAATAATATCATATTAATTTATTAAGAATTAGGTGCCGAAATAATTTGAGGAGAATAAATGACCTTATTTCTGAAATATAATCAAAATCTTCCTTCATCTTAACAGACTTAATATAAGAGAAAATTAGAAATTCTAACCTCATTATTAACTAGTTATTTCTAACACTAATGAGTGATAATTTACATTTTAGTAATCGCTTAGAATAAGTATAAATGATTTTGAATATATTTTTCTCTCGGATTATATTATATTTATTGTTTTAGATTGAGGTTAGTGAACTTTATTTATAATCTCAATATAAATATCCACTCTAATCCTTTGGATGTGGGAATTCATTAAATTTACTCGCAGCTTTAAAATGATTTTAATAATTAATTACCAAATAATTAAATATAAAATAAATGTGAATATTTTTTATATAAGTAACTAATGATATAATTTGAGTTTAGAAAACTAATTACAATTCATATGGTAACAAACAGAAAGGTTTTTAAAATGATATTGAAATTTGCTTAATATTAGAGATTGTTTATAATTTAGTGAAATATTAAAGAATAATGTCTCATACAGTTTTATATTTACATCTCTTAATAATATTTTGATCCATTTTTTCCATAATATCGAGTCTTTTGTTAAAATAGTTCAAATAATTTTGACGAATTTGATTTTCATTTGACCACCTTTCATTGTATTCATAAATGTAATATTAGAATTAAGTATAAGATTGGTCCTATTCATTATACAAATAATAATTTTATTGATTCAAATATACCGGAAATAAGCTTCCGTTATAATTGACAGCTTGTCCTTATATAGGAATTTATTTTTCGTTGCAGGAAAATAATACCAGCAAATTCTAATCCCATTGATAATCTTCAGTTTATTGATATGGCCATGGTAAGCATCCTGTTGAAGTTATATAATCATAAATCATTGTTTCATTTGTTCCCATCATTTTTAAATATTGATCATTCATAACCCTTGCTACTGTAGTTAGAGTTCCATTTTTGTATTTTTAAATATAAAGCGAATATGCAGAGGAGATGTTTTTTTCAAACTCATCTATTGCTTATTCTGATACTACCTTAAAATTTTCTGGATTTAATTTAGTTTAATGCAGGCTATCAAAAGCCTACCCAAGTCGAGTATTTTATTGATCGAATAAATCTTTGATAACAGATGCAGGTGTGTATGACCTTTCAATGGGTTCAAAATGAAAGATGTGAAAATTCTAACACTTATCATACCTCATAACCTTATAATTAAATGAATGAGGATCAATTGATAAACATCCAAGTTGATAATCGTAATTAAATGGTTAAGGCATTTAAATATTAGAATTCAGTCGAAAGACTATGTTTGATGGAACTGAAGGTGGTAAAATTTGCGAAATTTTTGATATCGATTTTAGAATAGATAAGTCGATTTTGCTTCCGAATGGGAATTCAACCGTGTACTGATTTTTTCGTTTTTGCTTTCTAATGGATTTAGTAATCAACTCTTTTTTCTCTTCATTTTTTTTTTTTTGGTTTTACAAGATCAATGACATTTTAAACAAATTATTTATAAAAAATTATCCAAATTGAGACGAACTTATGTTCCTATGTTTTAATATGAATTAAAACAAACAATAATAACCAAAATATATTAAATTCAAATATTATAATGTTAACTGAAAAAAGCCTGGATGATAGCTTAAATGACTCATTGCAGCCATCATAGTTGAAGAATCTTGAAGAAGAGTTCGAGACTAATTAAATGATCAACCAAGAAAGCTCTGTCAAATTAGTAAATAACTCATCCTATAATTATGTTAAACCTTAATGTTCATATAGGTATACTTATTCATCCGAAGAACACTCATCAGATGAAGAGGAATGTTAGTCATCAAAAATTTAATAACAACCATAATTTTTGACTTTTGGGTAAATAGATTCTAACATGGGGGAAATTAAAGAGTTGATTAAATAGCACAATTATCAATAAGCTTATCAATAATTAGTTAGATTTCAAGAGGCAAAATAAGACTAATTGTCATAAGAAAATAAATAATATTTGCAGTACCTCTTCACCTAAATTTACTTTGGATTGCAAATGTATCGTGAAATGTTTTAAATTGCAAACTAAATCATCAATTATGATCGAGATTATGTTGATCATACATTAGATATGCTAATCAATGCCTCTTTGCTGATTAATAATTTAGAACTAGCACTTTAATATTAGCTCTAATTGATTAATAGGTCAAATTATGACTAAAATGAGTAATTAAGACTTGGTAAAATTTACATGCTATTGGGAAAACCAGTGGAAGCATATTTTAGTTTTTTGGGTTCATATAAAGCTGGAAATTAAGAAGCGTTAGAATAATTAATCGAAATCGGAAATGACGTGGATTAAAGGGCTTTTCCAGAACTTGCTTATAAGTATATTAATAACAAAAGCTAAAAAAACCATAAAGTGTTAGCAAAAACTCTGTTTACTCTTTCAAAAATTGAGTACCCAAACAAAACCTCCTTACAGCATTAAGAATAAGGATATTCAATTTTAGTTTAAGTAAATGGGGTGAATGATTAAAACACAATCAAAGCCCTATGTAATCTAGCATGTATGAGACTATAATTCTAATAATGGTAAGAAGCAGAAAAGGATTTTGAACTTTGCTTATAAATAATTTCATAATTAGAAGGACAAGCTAATAAATAATTTATATTTTGTTTGTAGAAGCTTTCTTAATGCCAATATTAATCGAAAAAATATGAATAATCTTTAGAAACTCTTGAAAGATGCTTTAATTTATCTTCCTAATCAATGAATGTTATAAAGAAAGAATTTTTAGATAGATTACTTTTTAATATTGCATATGTAAAAATCACAATGAAACAAAATTGTTCTGATACTTTAGCAAAATTAGTTACAACTTAGAATTCAGTATTGTTGAATGAAATTGGAATTATTTTATAAAAGCATGAATACATTGATGAAGCTATTGAACTATATAATGAAGCTTTGAATTGGAGCACAAATGATCAACATGTTTTAATTAGTTTTAACTTAGCAGGTTGTTATGGATTAAAAAAGGATTATACAAGGAGTGTTGATCTCTATAAATAATGTTCAATTGAGATGGATGATAGATTAAAGTGCGATATTGAACGTAAAATAAGTTAAGTTTACTATTCCTGCTCGAAATTCAGAGAATCTTTATTTCATTTAAAAAGAGCATATCAATTAGCAAAGGAGTTCAATTTGGATTGTATTTCAGAAATTAAATAAGAATTAAAAAAATTTTGATATTTATCTTTAAATAAATTACAATAATTTATTATATTTTAGGTTTGATCATATAATTCTAAATTATTGTTATCAAATAAATAAATTATAAAGAAAAATTTAAGCACCTAATGATAAAAAAACTTATTTTTTTTTGAACCCTTTTTATAAGGTTTCACTGAATTAGAATAAAAACAACAAAATTATTCAGTTTCAAAGATCCTTAGATGACTAGAAATAGTTATAACAACTTAATTAATAGCAGTGTATAAAGAGATCTAATGGTTCTTTGAAATTTAAAAATGTTTTCTATTTTAATAATTTAAATTACTATTATGTAAATCTTATAATTATTTTATTTAACTTTGGAACAAAGTACAAAGTGATGTATATGAATGAAAGAATTTATATATAGATCTAAAATAATTTATTCAAATTTCGGTCTCTAGATTCTCTGGATTTAAAATACATATATTTTTTGTGTTGGCTTAGAGCTTAAAGAATAGGTTATAAATCTTAGGACTCTATGTGTAATAATTGGTTTATGCTCTTGAAGATGTTGTCGGCGAATATAATGTACTTTTAACAGCGCCTAGAGTATCTCTGGAAGAGAGAGCAATTTCTGTTTTGATTTTACGATGAGACTTTTACAAATCTAATTAAAATGCACTTTATTCTTTTTATTTTATGTTGGATTTTAATCTTCCCTAATTTAACCTATCTAAAAATTATCTTAATCTTGGATTTCTTTGATTTAATTTTTCAACTACTGATTGGCTGCTTTCGTTTTCTATTAATTAGATTCTATAGTTCAATAAATTTGTAAGTTCTTTATTTCTTTATTAGTATAATTCTTTAATATCTTCATTATCAATTAAATTCTTTGATCTTATTCGAACATGCGGGGAATGAAAGGCAAATTTTGGTTTAGAAGGTGATGAACTAAATTAGAATTCGAGATTTTATTTATTTTGTATAATCATTGAGGAGTACTTTTAAACTCTGTTATTGATGTTTTCATTTATCATTAAATTAAATGATTAATTTTTTTAGAGCAGAAAAAAAAATTACACTTTTGGTATTTCCAATATTTCTGAGTGGGTTGAAATGCAGGATATTCTATAAGTTCTCCTTTATTTTTTTATAATTTCCTATTCTCCAAAATAATTTCCTCTTGATAATATTAGTAACGGTTTGTATAATTCTTTATACTTGTAAGATATTTAAAAATCTCCTTCTAAAATGATAAACCAAGATTAAGGATCATCGCCTATGTCGAAAACGATTTAATTGTTTAGATAATTTAATGTATTACTGCGTTGAATAATTTACTCAATAAAACTAAAATTTAATATATCTTATGTACTTAGGCGACATATCTTGAAATTGTGAAAATGACAAGATATTATTAATCAATGATTTCTTAAGTTTTCTCTTTTTGACAAATTTATAAAAATCATCTTAGTGAATGTAACAGATTAAACTTTCTTTTTGTGCTATGTAATTGTATTTGGATGATTATCTTGATAAAAAGAATTCTTCTCCTAATATTTATTTTTCGATGATTTCAATTTGGTTTTTATCTTTTTTCGAACTATTGCGTATAATCATTCCTGAAAAGAAGATGTACAATGAGTTTACAGATTTTCCAGCTTCGATAATATATTCTTAAGGTGTAAATACTCTATAAGCAATATTCTAAATGAGACGGTTGAAAAATGATGCTCCTTGAGTTTCTTAAAAGTCTTTTATAATTTAAAAATCCAAAAAATATTCTGTTAACGCCTGATAGTCTCTGTTGCTATCATTAAGAAGTGAAATAAGATGATCCATCTTTATATGAATAGAATTTTACTTTAGGAGTCGACATGGTAATAAATTAATATATTTATATTATTATTAATAAAATCAAATTACATATTTAAACTTGGGCCTGTCTTGTCTTAAAGGATAGTGTGGAGGCTCTTAATAATCTATTTAAGAATATGAAAACTCTTCTAATTAGTTATTATTATTACCTGAATCTTTTTCGACTTTATTTGGGTCATCGTTTAGAGAATCCTCTTCATCTATAGCTTCTAATTTTACGTCTTCTTAAATTTCATCCATTTTGCTTTTTTGCATTTCAAATTTGATTTCATTCTCTAGGTTCTAAGAATTATTTTATAAACTAGCACTGTTATCGAGAACATATTGTGTTCCTATTTTTTCTGCTTGCTTTTCCTTTTCTCTTTCCACAAAACATTGTAAATGATACTCAATCTTAATGTTAGATGGTCTAACAAATTCACTTTTGTTTTCATAAAATTTCTTAATGGCTAAGGCTTAATTAAAACCATGTTGCTTAACAACTGCTGGTCTTACAGTCAAAATGGTGAATAATGAACTTATTATAGTTACAATAGCTTTAATCAAAGTCAGAATTATCCATCCACTTAAAAACCAATATGGATCAGTATTGTCAAATTTTTATTACTTGATGTAATTGAACTCTCTTGAAAAGAAACTAATAAAAATTATTAAAAACAATTCTATAGTTAAAATTCTATATGTTTCGACTATTATTTCATAATTTATTTTGATAGCTTTAGTTAGTTAATACCCTTAGACTGGGCATAATGAAACTAATATATCACTTAAAACATAGTAGCTTTAGTAATGGAAATTTCTTTATAATAAAGACAGGTAGAAAGCCTAGTCTTTTCTTGGTGTTGCCATCATGAATTTGATTAAATTAATTATCGAAATTAAAAGTGTTTCTCCATATCTCAGCAGAATAATAATCCCAAGAATATATTTATAAACTTGCAATTTAAAATAAACTGGTTCATAATCTAAGCCATCATCTGTTAGCACTAACAAATATGATAAAAATATTCTTTCAGGGAAAGTTCCTATTTTACTGAGAATTGAAAATAACATCAAAAATAGTTCTTTTTGATGTGGAAATTAAGAGTGAAGATATTTTAATAATGATGGATGCACTATTTAAAATGCAGGCTAAATTTTTCTTCTCAACGTAACAGTAACAATAATTTATGATATTTCAATCGCAATTGTTGATGCAAATACGATGACGAAATAATATACATCGCTAATAAAGTTTGAGTAACCAAAATTTTTACACTCTTCCGTCTAGTGTTTCATATCAACAGGACATGTTTAATTATAATCTATCAATATAGTATCTAATGGTTTTTATTGACTACTTAGAATCTATAAAAATTATAACAAGTTAATTGCAAGGAAAGTAATCCAAAATATCATAACAATTATTTTAATATTAATATTATTTCTTCGGAATTTCCCAATAAAGAGTGTACTAACTATGAACTAAGGAGGCTCTATCTAATCCAAATAAGCCATCAGCTTATTAATTTTATGGATCAACCAGGATCCACACATACCTCCTATAATCTACTGGACACCCACTTGTGAGTCAAGTTAATTGTTTGGAACTCCAAATACCTCGGCTTTACTATTTTGCTTCTTTATAACATTGATTTCAGTTGGAGGATATAAAAAATTACGAAATCTGAGGGTTAGATATCTAAGCAAGCCATCATCAAATAATTTTCTTGTTTCTTGAGAATCTGTTATGTACATAGCTTTTAACTAATGCCTTTCATAACTTGTATCAAATAAATGAAAAAATAAATAAACTTTTCCATACATTGTGATGAAAGGGTTATCAGAAATATCAATAAATTCAATAAAGCCTAACATTGGATAATATTTTCCTAGAACCTCACAAAACTTATCAGTTAAATTGGATCTTTATATCTAAATTTCCTTTAAAAACTAAGGAATAGCAGATTATTCTAATTTATAGGTTTATCCTATCCTAGTATATTGTTGTAATATTATATCGGCATCACTGTCATCCAATTCTGACCATATATTATCAATGAATAGGTTTCTTATTTTAAATATTATCTAAGCCAATTTCTTTAAACCTATTCTTGTGAAATTGTTATCTCTGAGCATAATAAACTCTAAATTACTTAATTCTTTATTTTAGATTTACTCATATAATTTTAGAACCCAAATATCATCCAATTTATTACTGCTAATATTGATAGTTCTAATAGTTTGGTTAGCAAACATTCCTTCAAAAATTAAAATCATTCCATTGCTTGTAAATAGATTATTCTGTAAATATAATTCCTTCATTTTCGTTGAGCTTTGAATGATTTATTTTAATTGTTATCCTACGTTATCACCTAATTAATTATTGCTTAAGCTTAAACTAAGTATATGCTAAAAGGAGTAATTATCTTTATATAGTTGTTGGCCTTGTAAAATATCTTTGAATAAATCTATTTGTAAATGACAGTTGGCTAAATTTAAATACCTTAATTTAATATTTTTGCCATTCATGTTATTTAATATTCTTGGAATAAACAAATCTAAAATTGATTGCTTATCCAACGGGTTTTCTGCTAAATTTAATTCCTCTAATCTGCAAGTTTAAGCATTCTCCAAAGCCGATGTTAAGAAATTATCTAAATTATTCTTAATCTAATTCTTTGCGATTTCCAAGACTTCCAAAGTTTTATTTTATGAAACTGCTATACCTAAAGGTGTAAGATTCAGGAATCCTAAATTACAATCGTTTAACATAAAATTCCTCAATGAAGAATTATTACTTATCCCTAAACATAAACTATTCAACCATAATTGTTATAATTTATTTTAACTCAAATCTAAAGTGTTTAACTTAAATTATGACTATATAACTTACATTGCAGCATCCAATTTTGGAAAACCAATCTTGAAGAGCATTAACGAAACAGTCCGCTAAAGATACCTAATTTAATTTTAAAATCCTTAAATTTTTCAATTTCGATATTAAACTAATAGTACCTTCTAAATCCTTATATATTGTAGGATTGTAATTAATTGCAAAGTATGTAAGCTTTCTGCTTTTTGAAAGATGCTCAAAAAATTTACAAAAGTCTTTATTTTAGAAGATACAAGAATCCAAATTAACACCGAACAGATTCCTCTTTTGATTTTCTATTATTGTCATTAGACTATGATAATTTGCATTATCAAAATAAACTTAAGATAAATGCAAAAATTCTTGTTTCTGAGTTGAACATTAATAAAAGAATGTTTTTAATTTTGTCGTGTATGGGTTATTGGCTAAGTTTAGTTCCTAAAGGCTTTCATTTCCTAAAGTTTAACTTAGAATCAATAAATCATCTGCACTCAATTTCTGATAGGACAAACTAAATAAATGTGTAAATATACTTCAATCTCTTTAGAGTTCGATTGGCAAATAAAGATCGATTGATAGCAGCCAACCCTTCAAAATTAATGCAATTTCTAGAGAAATTCACCTCCTATAAATTTTTAAGAGACATTAACATTTTTTCTATATTAGGAGCATGTTTAGCTTCCAAATAATTATAACTTAAATCTAAAACTTCTAATTTGTAATTTGATCCTAAATTGTTTGAATTAAAGAGTCTTTTAATTTACTTATACATTCTATTTTTACTTAAATTCAAATATTTGATACTACTATTAAACAAGGCCTCACTTAATTTTTTGATACAATCCTTTTTCATGTTTCCTAAATTTAGATCTCTCAAATTGAGATCATGTATTATGGTAGACTTTCTTAAAAACAAACACAGCAATTCTATGTCTTGGTCTGTAATAGGGGCACAAGAAGATAAATCTAGTTTCTCTATTTTGTTATAATAAGTTGATAGGGAAGCCACAACAGGAGTAAAAATCTCCTTATTTCCATGGAAATCTAATTCCCTTAAATTAAATGATGTTAGTTAAAATGCTGCATTATTCGATTTTTATTAATGTTCATCTTATTTAATAAATTTCGCATTTTAATCAACATTTTAGTCTACTTTGCGAATTTCCTCCTCTTTTTCTAAATAGGAACATCGTAAACATCTCAGGCATCCACTCTTTATAAATTTCAAGAGCACAAATATAATGGCATGTCTTATTTGATTAAATGAAATGTCCAAATGCTCAAAATATACTTATTCATGATTTATCATGTAGCAAATGATAGCTTCCCCATCCAATTAATTTTTCGCAACTATTAGTTTTTTGAGCATTCTATTATCCCTCAAACCAAAGATTAATGAATTAAATCCTTCGCTTTTCAATTAGTTGTTTGATAAATTGAGTTCAACCCATAAAGGATTCTACCTAAGAATGCTTGACAATTGAAATGCTCCTTAGCTGGATATATTATTATTTGATAGATTTACTACAAGAGTATTCATAAAAAACTAAGGTGGAAAACACATTATGACATTATTACTTAGGTTAATTTCATACATTTTTCTTTGAAGTAAGTCTTAGCAAGTAAATTCTTCTATTTTATTATTTGAGAGATCTAACTTCTATAGTTGTGATATCTTTCTTAAAAAAGCCTCTAAAGATGCGATACCTACCTAATGAATAAAGTTTCTTCTTAAAACCAGTTCTTTTAAATTTATCTTCCTCATATTCCAACTTACTCTCTATGCCAAAGTGTCTAATCCCTCATTTTTGATATTAGTATCAGAGACATTTAAATATTCTAAAACTTTATCACCCTTATAATGTTATAATGCAATCCCTAAACTTGTTAAAACTTCTGTATTAAACTACATCATTGAGATATCTAAAGCATTAATAGTTTCAGAATATCTATGAAAAATATGAATAGTTACTTTAAATTTCTTAACAAATAACTCATGGCTGTATTTGATATGTTGCAATGGGTCAGTTTGAGTTTTTTAAGATGATTTTTCCCTTTAAAAACAAATTAGCTAATGTCATTCATTAGGTCTATAGTAAATCCTTGATTGTTGTATAAATTTATAGATTAAAGAGTTTTATGATTAGTTATGGAAGAAAATATGTATTGCAAGCAGAAACTATTCATTTTGCATCCTGAAATATTGATCTCCCTTAATGAGGCATTATGTTATAAACCCTACCCGATTTCAATTGCTAATAGAGGGTGAATGTCCATTCCTGAGATATCTAAGGATCTAAGTCTATAGTAGTTAATAATACCTAAGACTACGAGCATTTTACAATGCTTAGCTGAAAAAGGAAAAGCATTATTAAACTGGAGCCGGAGTTTCTCCTGAGAAACCTTCTAATATTTTACGTTTTTTAAGACTGGCTAGGTTTTCTTTCAAGTATCTAATGGGTAAGAGAAAACTGATACATGTTTTATTTATTATTAAGCAGCTGTCTTAATTGCTTTTTGACTTGATATTTTTTTTAGCTTAAGATCAAAGTTTGTTCATCATTTTTATCATCTTGCTCTTCTTTAGCTTCAATCTCTATTATCTATCTTTCTTCATTGAATATTGTTTTTTTTGAAGCAACATTCAATGGCTGTGTAAAAAATAGTTATTGCATCAATAATTAATATGAATAATAAATTAGGAAATATAAATTTTTCATATTTAATAACCATTTTCTTCAATGTCTTCGTCAATCTTACTCATTCCTTCCTGTTCTCCTATTTTTGGAAAATTATTAATTAAAGTATTGTGTTTATGTTAATGTTATTTGGGTTATTATTGTTATTCATTAATATCATTTTTCATTATGAAGGAAGGTTTAAAATTATTAATTTAATGTTTAAGACCATTCTAATGTTGTTCAAATTCTTGCGTTTAGCATTTCTTGAAATTTCTTCTTCCATTTTAAACTAGCTGAGATTTGTTTTTTTCTTAATTAGAATTAGCAATAAGACCGAAAGATTTTAGATCATTCATAACAGGAACCTGTAATTTAAGGCAATTTTCATCTTCAACCTCATCATCATCAATATTTGTTAATTTTGAGACAGGTTGGAAATTCTGCGTTTAAAAAACTGGATTTTATTTATTTAAATTAGAAGTTTAAAATTTTTGTTTTTTTGTCTCGTATTTTTACGAAAAATAAGGGTGACTAAGAGCCTCTTGAGCAGATATTCTCTCTTTAGGATTTAAAGTTAATAATTTCTAGATTAGATCACAAGCCTCAGGAGGAGTCTTATATATTGCAAGTGAGTCTAAATTTAGATGACACTTTTTGTTTAATTTCAATATTTCCTTGTATTCTGTACCTGGAAACAATTCCTTATTAGTACATCTGAAAATATTAATGTGACTAATTACAATTTATAAAAAATGCATCCAACACTGAATTCATCGCATATCATCTCATACTTCTATTTAAGATCTCTTAAATTGGCCACTTCAGGGGCTACATAACCAGGAGTACCACATTTTGGAAATGGATATTCTTCAGCATTAGAAAATGTTGCAAGACCAAAATCTACAATTTTTAATGAATCAAACTAATTTAGTTATTTAAACATAATGTTTTCTGGTTTTAAATCTCTGTGCATGACTCCATTTAAATGCATATGGGATACAGCTTACAGCAATAACTTTTATAAATATCAGTTTTACTTTCATGATAATCTAAATCTAATTTTGTTCCAAAGTTGTTTGTCTTCTATTAAACATTTCATGTAGACTTTCCCCAGCTAAGTATTCTAGAATCAAATAGAAGGTGGATTCTCCTTCATACAAATCAACCAATTAAATGATATTCTCATGTTTTAGTTTCTACATGATTTTTATTTCATTAAACAAAGCATCCTACTATACTAAAAAGAATCATACATATCCACCATCTTCTTGTAAATATCTCTTATCTACACACTTTGAGGCATATTTATCGTTGCTGCCCTTTTTAGTTACCATGTAAACCTTCTATTAGATAAAATTTCATACCTTTGCAGAGCCTCCTTTTCCCAATAAACTTTAAGGCTTATAAAAATCACTTATTTCTTTATACATAATTTATCCCTATATACAATCCTTTAATTTGTATAATTCCATAGATTGACCATAAAAATATTTTATTTTTCCCTAATAAGAAAATCCAAACTATTCCAAAATTGAGGTTTTATTTTTTGTTACCCAATGAATTTGTTTCTCTACACTAAATTCCAAAATATATTTTGGGTTAGATTATCGAGGGGACTGATAATATTAAAAATGTCAATATACACTAGATAGAATTAACTGATTGGGGAGTACTTGAGCATAATATTTTGTATCAATGATCATATGTTTTCTATAACATGAGACTGTCAGAATGGTTTAGTCATAATTGATTGCCTTCATTCTTGAAATAATATAAAATAATAAATCTTAAACATTATTATTAAACTTCTTGGTTGTACATAAATATCAAATTAAAATAATTTTAGATACTTAATTGAGTGATTTATTCCTTGGTCTTGGAGAGTCAAGAACCCCGTCATATGTATTTTAGAAAACTTACTGAACTATAAATCGTTAGGGGATAAGAGAAACATAAGATAAGAAATCACCTTTATGAATCAAATTATCCATCATAAAGATCAATAAACTCAATTAACGTTGAATCAATATATACAATATGATTAATCTTTATTAATATTCTAGATTTCACTTGGATTTAATGTAAAAAAATAAGATAAAACTAGAGTGATGAATGATTTGGAGAGTAAATAGTTTACTGTTTTGCATTAGATCCAATTATTATTTTTCAAAGGAAAAATATTAATATTCTTAAATATATTTAAATATCAAAATATTTTATTAATGTGATAAAGGATCTTGGGTTGTTATTGAAATTGGCAATTTAAAAATACAAAATTAGGGCAATAAATACATAAAATATCCAGTTATGCACTTAGTATTTTCATTTTATAATTTATCAAATAATTTTGTGCTTTTCACAAATTATGAATACTTGTTCTTTCTTTTCAAACTAAAATTCTAAATTTGAATGGATGTTCTCAAAGTTTCCCATCATTAATTAGCAATACTAGTTAACAGATGAATTCAATGTTGTTAGAAATGGAGTTGTAAAACAAAGATAATTTCATTTGATCAACAACTATCTGATAATCAAATCTAAAAAAGTACTACTATAATTTATAATAGGGGAAAACCAAATGGGTAAATTACGAAAATGCTAAATTAGCAATCGTCAATGATGATCTACATGGATATGGTTTATCATTATAAAAAGGTAATGATAAGTTTGACTTTTTTGGTGATGTAGAAATCTGGTTTAATTCAATGAGAAGATTTGCTATCTAATCAGATTTCGACTTTTTCTATGTTTTAGAGAAGTAAATTGGAAGTGGTAGCTTTTCATAAGTAAATTGTGATACAATGTTAGGTTTTCTTAGCCAGGAATAAATACGACGGACATGAATACGCTGTCAAATATATATTGAAAAAAGAGGAGATTGTTGAAATTGATAAGCAGTAATTAGTGAAAGAGATCTCAATTCTTCGCTAATTACAACATTAATCTATTATAAAATTACACGAAACTTTTGAAACAAGTGATGCCGTGTATCTGGTGATGGAATATTTTAAAGGAGGAGATTTCTTATAATTTATTGAAGAGAAATAAGACGGGATGTTTACAGAAGAACAAATAGCAATAATTATTTATAAATTATTAAAGGTTATCCATTACTTACACCAAAAAGGAATCATGCATAGAGATCTAAAGCCTGAAAATATATTATTTAAGGAAAAAGGAGTGATAGAATCTTTATGTCTTGGAGATTTTGGATTAGCTGATTTTTATAATAAGGAAGGTAACTACCTATTTACAAGATGTGGAACACCGGGCTATGTGGCCCCAGAATTACTATAAGATTAATAATACGACTATAAGGTTGACATTTTTAGTATTGGCATAATAATGTTCATATTATTGACCGGTAAAGAACCCTTTTAAGGTGACTATCACTAAAAAGTGTAATCAAACTATTTTGGAAACATAGATTTATCGAACATAAAAAACTTGACTGATATAGGAAAGGACTTCCTTAGGAGAATACTATAAGTTAATCCTTAAAAAAGATTGAATGCCAACCAAGCTTTATATCATTATTGGTTTTAGATGTTTAAATTAGCAAAACCCATGCTCTTAAATAATAATAATAAAGTTAAGAGTATGAAGAGATTGTCCTAAATTGAAATTAAAAACCCTTCATTGAATACGCTTGCCCTTATCAGTCCAAGATTATCAAGACAGTAATCTAAAGACAAAGATAAAGGTTCACTTCCCTTAAGTCCTAATCCACATCTATAAAATTGCTTTACAAGTCGCCAATAATATTCACCTAGAATGAGTACTCATTTTACACTAAATTCTTTGGTTCTTGCAAACAAAGAAAAATAGTGTCTTAGATCTAGAATATAAAATTTGATGAAATATTGAATTATAAATATAAAAAGTATAATTATCTAATATTTATTATAAGAACTCCATTTTTATCTCAAATCTTTGTTTTATTAATTCTATTTATTTCAAAAAAGTTTCTGTCCGAAATTAATTCTTAATCTATAAAATCTTCTTCCAAATTGAGATTTCTATTTAGAACACATAATAATAAAGAATCTTTATAGGTCAGTTTTCTATCATTTATAATTTTAGATGAATCTAATAATCCTTCCTCATTATCATCATTCTTCAAATTGTAAATTTAATTATTCTGCGAATCCTTTTCTAATGATAATTTAATGCCAATCAAATGTGATTAGTACATTTCTTCTTTTCTTAGTATAGATTATAAGAGAAACTGAATTCTGGAGACCTCATAGATCAAATTCAAATAACTGAATTTACAATTAATTAATTTGATAGTTTTGTTTTTGAATTCGCTGTAACTTTTTGGATTTATATCCAAGGAGTATAACGAACATTTAGTAATTAAGCCAAACCAGTTTTTTTTTAATTTAATCGACTTAAGTTCTGGATAATAAAACGATAAAATTTAGTCTTACATACAACGTATTAAGCATTCTTCATTAATTTTATATATAATATATTCGATTAAAAATAGAACTTCCACAATAGACCCAATATTTGCTAATATGTCTCCAATTTCAGGGTATTACATTCTCTACACATAAGCGACTTAAGATGTTGTAATCCATAATAAAGCATAACTTTCTTCTACAAATCTTTTAGAACAATAGTCCTTTGTCCCATACGTTGTTTATTCAACGGTTTCACTTACAAATATTTTATTTAGCGGAGTAGGAAATATGAAATCTTTATAAATCTAATAATGTGTATATTCCATGCTTATTTTAGTGATTTAGCATTCTATTTCTTCTAAAATGATTCCATATGTTTTTTTAATTTATCTTTCCATGAATGTTCTTGGATCAACTATTCTCAGAATTACGTTTACTTACAACTCATTTCCACTCTAATTAAAAAAGTCATTCATTATATCTTCGCTAGCACACACTTAACCTTCAACCACCATCTCTTTTGTACATCTTGCAAAAGAAATTTAATATTCGCTTTTTGAATTTAGTCTTAATTTTGGAGAAAATACATTTTCAGACACGTATTGAGAAAAATTATATCCGACTGCCTACTCTTTTCCATTTGAATAATTCTTCAGAATTGGAGTCAAGACTAGTTGGGACTAATTGAATGGATTAATCAATTCTTTTCCATTGGCTGTATTATAGATTTCAAACTCAATCGATGCGTTAGATTCATCTAAAAGATTTTCAATGTCATCATTAAAACTATGAATCTCTGTTGTAACAATAGGAACCATATCCATATTCATCCATCTATACATTTCATATAAAAAATAAGCTGCACTTAGTGAATAAATTATCAAAGTTAAAATTCCTCCTAATATAGTTTTATAACTAAAATTCAATTTGTTGTTTAGAGCAGGGTTAAACTCAACTCCAAATGAATCGATTTTTCGGAAGAATTCAAAAGCTCTTTTCATTAAAAAATTTGCGATTTATTTTATATAATAGTATTGATAATCAGTTTTTTCATATATTATCATATCTATTTAAGCATATAATTAATTATGTCTTAAGTCAAAACGAAATTTTGATTTTATTTCAACTAAGCTATGCTCTCATTTTAATTCTCCTTTTCAACCTTCTCAAGCAGAATTTCATCTTCGAATTGAACTCCTTCATCACCATTCTCTTCAGAAATATTAAATTCTTCAACCGCAAAGTTACTCAACTTCACTTTTTTAACTTTTGGCAACAGTTCTTGAATTTCTACCAATTCTAAATCAGAATCTTAAATGTCCTGAAATTCATCAAAAATTGAGTCATAATCATTTGAACATCTGTTAACATCCTACTTTTCTGAGCTTTCAACCATTAAAATTTCATTAATATCCTTAGACTATTAATTAATAGGTATTGGATCGAAATAAGAATCCAGAATTTATAATCCCAAGCCTCCTTGCTTATCTAAAGAAAAGATAAAATATTTCTTATCAAGATAGATATACTAAAACCCTCGATTTTTTAATCTTTTGGAGAATATCTAACTATTTCCAATAAGCATAGGGAATCCATTTTATGTCAAGTCACTTGTACCATATTGAAGAGAATTATCAATTAATAAATTTGTACACATTCTTAAACTTGGGAGGTTCGTTTTTACTTAGGTGACTAATCCACAATCAAAATTGATAAAAATTGAATTTCCAATATTTGAATAACCAATTACACTTTCTGCATTAGAATAAGTTTTATTCCTGTTTAATTAGAAATCATCTTGATCAAAAAGATCATCAAAATTTATAGTTTGATCACTGATACTCACAAACTAAGATATGCCAGTTTCCATACATCCATGTTATTATGTGCTGAATGGATTTTTTAAATTTCTTAAATCATAAAACTGAAGATCAGTATTAGTAGATAAGACTATATATTGACTTTATTAAAATTAATGGACAGCATATATTCTATTTGTGAGTAAATTGTGTACATCAATTGGAACAAGCACATTAGTATTTTATTTCCTTTAATCAAAGAGCTGTAGTTCTTTTTAACTTTACAAAAATAATAAAAAGGGATTCTTATGTAAAGCAATAGATTAAATCCAAAAAGCCTCAGCTTATTAGCTAGAGAACTATTACAAAATTGTGTCCTCTGTTTTTAATTATTTATTTGTCAAAATGTATAATCTATCAAAAGCTTATTCATATAAAATTTGATTTATTTAATCAGCACTCGAATATTTCTATTAATAATAAATAATAAATAATACAGAAACTGATTTTTCATTCTTTACTACTTCTACAGAATAGAGATGCTTTAAATAGAACCTATCATTTTATTTAATTAATTGCTAAACACCTGTGTGATCATTTAAATATAAATCCTTTTCAGTAAACTCTTAAACTAGAAATTTGCTAGTGCCTGCACAGCATTTCCACTCTAATCTTCCTATTGATTAATGAATCCTATATACTTAATTTTTCCTCAAAAATATACTCAAGAACATTATGGTCTCTAAACTCAGAGGTCAAGGTTAAGCAATTCCTGTATTGTATTGATGAAGGTGAAAAATTTGCTTCTTTGTTTTTAATCTCTTGAATTAATTCTCTATCAAAATGAGTAGCTTTAAGTTTTTCAAGGTATTAAAGATTTGAATGTAAGTCGGTTTTATGTTTAATTTTAGGGTTTTTCAATTTCTAAAAAGGTTTTGGTTAGATTATATAGCCAAAATATTTCTACAAAATTGAATTCACTATTTTAATGTTTGGGATTTGATTGATTAGCTGCTTGCCTTTAGTTATTAATTCTTGAGAATTTTATTTTTCACTTTCAAAGCAAATGTGATATGCTACTTTTTCTTTTTTTCTTTATTTCATAATTAAATTTTAATATTAAAATATGATTAAAACAATTACATGTAATATCTTGTTTTGTCAAATATGTTAATCGGGCATTTCATTTGATTTATTTGGGTTTTGATTACGAAGTTTGATTAGATATGAAGAATCTCTATTTTTGTATAAAATGAGTTGATATAATATATATATAATGACTTAATAATTATATAAAATTAATGAAACGACCGCAATCTGCAATTACCAGAGTTGATGACGCCAATTCAACAGCTAGTAAACCAATAAGGCCTTTAAGTGGTGTCAGCGATACAACGCTTAGATTTTAGAATTCAGTTGATTAATTATTAAGCAAGGCAAATTATTCCTTATAATTAATGAATATTCATGATAGTCTATAGTTATTTGAATAAGCATTCAAAAAAGGGGAACATCAATTATCGTCTATTAGATTAGTTAAATTGGTTGAAGATGTTGTATTACAACTGGTTAAAGTAATTGTGAAATCAGAAGATAACCTGATATCATAATAAATTTTGAACAGATTATTGATATGGTGTCAAGTAAAAAATATTTAATTTAGATTCAACAATCAAATGAAGACATTATCCATATACGATGTCCTCCCTACATATAAGTCAGGGTTTTGAATGCCTATGGGGATTTTTTAAGAAAACAAAATAAATACGATGAAAGTACCCATTATTTATAACTTTCGTTATAAATGTTGTCCCAATACAAGTTTGATTCCTCCATAGATGAATTGGTGGGTCAAACTTATATGTTATTGTCTTCTAATTCGCTATATACCAATCATTACGCCTAGGCAATTCAAGAGGCATAGGCGGCACTTTAACACTTGCAATAAGCTGCCATTTCAACTAATAAAATAACCGAAGAACTACATGAATCAATCTGCGATACTTATATAAATCTTGGAATTGCAAAGGAACAAGAGAAGTAATTTTAAGAGGCTCATTACAACTATTACAGTAGTTTAGTATACTCATAATAAAACCTGAATGAAAGCAAACAAATGAAGATACAATAGATTTATGATTAATTTTTATCGAGATAGGCAGCCTATCTATAGAAGCTTTAGTTTTAATAATAAAAGTCTTTAAAACAAATCAACTCCGTCACAGGATTCAATCAGAAAAAACCATAGTAATCAGCATTACTTCAATAACCCTTCGTAGATTTGGTCAAGAATGCCGCAGATCAAAGTAATGGAAAGTTAAATAGTAATTTTTTCAAAAAGAAACAGAAAATCATAAAATCTGTTGAAAGATAAAAACAAAACGAGGAAAGAGCCATCCTAAAGTTCAAGCCCTATTTGAATAAAATGCCAGGATAATCTAGTTAAGTTCTAAAATTCAAACCCAATTAAATGTTATTAAACAGTTAAATACCTAGACCTTAATCTCCTTTAAAATAACCGTTTGTAAATAATGGTATTAAAATCATGAAGGTGAGTAACAAACCGGAATATAAAGTATAGAATAAATCCTTGCCCTCATATAAATCAGATATGTTTTTAGCTAAAAAATTATAAGGTTAACAACAACAATAACCACAACCATAATAGTTCTCATCATCCACATCATAATTGAATTCCGCTAAGATTTATAGTAGCAAGTAGACCTATGGGTAATCTTAATAGACATTTCAATCTGAAGTACTCTATAAGAATAAAACAAATTAAATCGTGAGTCAATAAAGTAACAATGTGCATTAGGTCCCATCCAAATTTATTCAATATCTTGAATAAAATATCAACGAATCCAATTTATTAAAGAATGGAAATGTATAATTATTGTAATCATACCACAATATTCATTTGCCAAGCATCGAGGTAAAAACTTCAATATTTTATAGAGTTAATCAGGAATTCAAGAGATTTATTAAGGCACCATGAGCATTTACCTATTTTCTTAATAAAATATTCTATATTTCCAATATTTAGCAAGTGAGATCACAGATTAATTTGCTGTAAATTTGGGACCTAAGAAGATTAAATTAATCGGCAATAGTCTTAATGTTAGCGATGTAAACAATCAATTTAATACAATTAACCAAAACCCTTTAGGAATGAAAAACGTATTATTAAGTTTCAGTGTTGAGTATTTCAGATATGCAAAGATAAACTTAGATAAGCAATGCTTTTAACTCCCTTACAATTAGGCAAACTAATTTTACATTTACATTCCTGAACAGAATTAGAATCTATTAATTCAAGTGAAAAACGAATATGAATCTTTGGTCTTTTTAGTTGATTCATTCGAAGAGAACGGTCAAAATTCAAAAGACTAAGAAATATAACCGATATTCAATCATAAATCTAATTCGGTAGTTTCTGATGAAATTCATCCCTTATTAGCTGAATAGATCAAATAAATTGATGAAGATGTGTAACCAGTTTTTGAGGAATAGGAAGAGAAGCTTGCTACATCATAAGAGTATTCATAAGATTTTGAGCCTACTCCTATAATGGAAGAGGCTCCACAGGATAAATTTATTCAGAAGTCCTCTTCTTTACCCTAAAATAATAATAATAAAAATCAATATGACGGCATGGAGAAGTTCACAATTAAGATAGAATCTGAGGATCAGAGATAATAAGTGATAGAGGTTTATGCAACAGATAAAAAGTAATAGCAAGATGAAGAAATAAAGGAGGAGGAAGATCTTGAATTGAATGCAGCTGCTTTATTAATTTAAAAGAAGTTTAGAGAAAAAAGAATGAATTTGAAACATTGATTGGTTGTTTTATTATATAAAACATAATATTTAATATGTAAATATTAATAAAATAAATAATATAAAATGGGAGGAGATCATCATGAAGATCACGATTCAGCTTTATCACATGAAATAAAAGCCGAAGAAATTAAGAGATTATAACCCTTCTACCAAAAGAGATTACCATATATATTGAGACCATTTGCATCTTTCATTTATCACAGTGTTCCAACTATCAACACAGATAATTACGAACACAAACCAATAGAAAATTATTGTAAATATGTCATATCATTTAAATAGCTGAGTCCCAGATTATCAATAGAACCGTGTTTGCCCTTCAAAAATTACAGCTTTTGAATCCCAATTTCTTCACTCCATAAGAGTATTAATAAATCAATATTTATTAGAAATCGTATATTGTCCCCATTACCTTCTGGCATAGTGTCATATACCCTTCAATTCGCTTGCTCAGCCATGAATGCAATTTACGGAGTGTATTTATATAAGACATGGAGTATCAATGCTAAATCAATTGGACTTTGGGCAGTATTTTTAGCTACCCAATAAGTATGCCTTTAATACCCAAACTTCTTAAGTGAAGTAAACTATCAATCTAAATATAAAGACTCTAATTCAATGGCCAAGAAGAAGAAGATTAGCAAAACAATATCTTGAAATTTATGGTCCAAATTATTTCCATTAAATCATCGACCCAAGATTCAGTGTTCATAAACTAGAAACATTAAAAAACATTGCATGAGAGATTAATAAAATCATAAAACAAATAATAATTTCATTTCATTTTATTATTGTTATTGTTTGTGCCATTCTTTTATTATTAATCATGAATAGGCAATTCATTTTATTTCAAAATTTGTATTTATTATTTTAATGCCTTATTTTCTTATAGATATGACTGCTTCTCCTATTCTAACTGTTTTACCTCCTATTGGGAAATGTCCCTATAAGCTAATAAATCTTCCTTTAACGAATTATATTTATTTTGCATATCCTTGTGATCGTCGATTATTTGCTATATTTTCTTTTTATCTATGTGTTGCTGAGTGTTTTCCTTCTGATTCAATTAGCATGAAGATAATAGGTTGTTTTTAAACATCTTTTGTTGATATTAATAGTTGGTTTCAATCCGAAGCAATATTCGTGGCTATTCTATGTCATCTTCGATAAAATTTCCATCATATTGATCATCCTTAGGATCGAATAAAGTAATCCTATTTAATCTTGTAAATATACCATCTCACTAGATTTAATTATTTAGTTAATTATTTAGGAGGAAAACTAATGCTTCCAATTGTAATGCTGCCATCTTTGAGGATTATTTTGAATTCTCTGCCTTCAATCAAAGTTGATATTGGTAATTAGGAAACTAAATGAGTTTCAACCGTTTAGGAATTGGATTATATTGCAAAGTAGAGTTTATGAAATTAACATCCTATATCAACATCATACAAAGTCACTTATATCATACCTGATAAATTGAATATATATATAATTTCAAATTTTATTAATGTGTTTTATTCCTTTAGTTATTTTAGGAGATTTTAGATTCTTTAAGATTCTAAAGATTAATTCTACATAAGGTTAACCATGAGATTTGAATTTACAATCAATTTTAATTAGAATTCTCAAAATAATAAGCTATTATAATGTTTAATTGATTAGTAAATTAAATATCAATTGATTGATTTCATTATTATGCACATATCAAACAGAAAGCCGAAGTTCGGATACGATCTAAACCTACCTACTATACATAATAAATCTACTCCAAAAAGAAATGTCAGTTCAGGATAGACTAATTTAAAAGCTTAATTTTTGAAATGCTAACAATGTGGTGATGTGTCAGTTCCAGTTTGTTGTGTTGATTGCTATATGTTATTGTGCATAAATTGTGGAATAACTCATTCTAAGTAAAATTAATCACATAATATCACTAATTTTCGTGAAGCATTCAGTTTACTAACAGATGAAGTTAAAATTTTAGATGATAAAATTAAAATTATAAATTAAACCATTAATAAAAAGAACAACAATCTGAAGAATTAGATAAATTGTTAGTTATTTGAAGAAAATTTACAAAAAATAATCTCTTTAAGAAGATAAGTTGAATAATAAATTTCAAATTTTTTTGATAAAATTTACAATTAGTATATTTACATGTGGAATAACTTTATTGAATTGTGGGGATCAAACAAAACCTTCCTGGATAGATTGAATTCTTTCTAATTAAAGATTTTATTATTTTTATAGAATGAGCTATCAGATCAGTTATAATTGGTTGAGTCACTCTTCAAAGATAAAGTAATCTAACAATCCAAATCCTTATTAAATTAATACGAAAAAAGAGAATAACTATTAACGAAGGATGAGGTTTCCATAATATACCCTCCCAGATTGCTTATAGATTTAAATTGCATCACTAAATAGCATTTATAATTATCCTAAATGGTCTAGCTTATTGACTGGTATGAAGATGCCAAAGAAGAGCTCTACAAAATAAGAGGAGCTGACTATCAAAGTGTACCTTTGATTCCAGCATTCGCTAAAGTTATGTATTTGTATGACCCAGAAACTCAGGAATACTAAATAGGAGAATTTTAAGATCTGAGACATCAATAAATACCTCAGTTTTTGAAAACGGTATTTCTAAACGATGGAACAGCCTACATTGTTGGTGGAGCTGATTCTAAGGGTACTCCAGTAAGGTCGATGTTGAAATGCAAGGATGGGGAATTACAAAATCTTGCTCCGTTGCCGAAAGCCAAGAACCCAACAAATGGATTAATCGTATTTGATAAATACATTTATGTTATCGGAGGTCTTTAAGTTGTGGATGACAAATTATAGTGGAGTAGAACGTGTTCAAAGTATTGCATCTAAGAAAACAAATGGTATAATGTTGAGTCTATGAATTATCCAAAGCCCAATCAAACCATCTTTAGGATTAATCATTTTATTTATGCTTTTGGATTTCAATAACACGAATTTATTAACTTCGAAAAGTATGATATAGATGAAGAAAAGTGGAGTCTGATTACTTTATCGTCAACTTCCTTAAATCCATTTTTATTTGGAGGTGGATATGCTTCGATTCAAATAAATGAATTTTAAGCTCTCTTATTTGGAGGAAAACAATGGAGCAGAAAATTCATTGATGATGAAAAGGAATTCTATTTTGATGATGAAATTATTAAAACTGTTTTTTGTTATGATTCTATTTAAAACTCATTTATTAGTTTAGGTGATTGCTTACCTGGAACAGGAGTGTCATATGGTGAGTTCTAACCTATTTGTTATAAAGACAAAATATTACATTTCGAAGCACCCATTTCAAAATAGAGAAAGATAAGTTAATTGCTATAAATAATTAATGTAGTTTAATTTTAATTTGTAAATCAAGTCTTAGAAACTGAAATTGTATAAATTTTAACTCCGGATTGAAATAGTCGACAATTTGAGTATATTTAGATAAATTTAATTACTTATTATGCACAAATTTCTAAGTTCTATTGAAAAAATTGATATTTTTGGTGTCCCAATAAGTCTTCTCACTCATAAAAACGAGTCAAAGTTTCAAAGTGTAATGGGAGGGATTATTTCTATTTTGTTAGGGAGCCTAAGCCTTGCATATTTCCTATATATTATGGCCTAATGGATAGATAATGAAATCACTCCTAATGTGAGTTCGAAGTAATAAACTACTGGATATGCTGAATTTGAATGGAAGGAGACTCTGATTCAATTAAATTTGGAAGATTTTACTAGCGACATCGATCCTTTTAGGAAAGAAAACAATATCATTACTCCTCTGCTATTCGCTATTCTTGGAAGTAATATTGAAGACGATCCCATCCCATATTTTAGTACGGATTCTATGCCTATGACTGTCATATTGAGCAATGGTTCGTTGATTCTGAATAACGCCTATGATGAGGATGAAAATCACAAAGTTATGAAATAATATCTGTTGGTTTTCGCAACTTGTTCAAATGACTATGAAATAGCAGGTAGAACTTGTGCAGATGAAAAGACGATCAATGATTACTTATCTAAATAGCATGGCTTCATGTTTTTGACAATAAGACTCAACCAATTAAACTATGTAACAAGAGAACTAGAGTTATTCGCTAAGCAATATTACTTAGCATTTAATCCTCAAAGACCAATTTACTCTTAGATCATGTTGAAATAATAGGAGACAATTATTGATGATGGTATCCTGTTTAAAAATTACGAACATTACTATTTTTTAAATAATTATGAACTAATTAATTAAGAGGTAGATACTACTTTTATGCCAGGTGTTGTATAATTTATGTCTAACGGAAAATACAATTTTGATATATTTAATTCCTACTTGTTTAGGATCGATAACATTTCAATTATTGAAGAAGTCGCCATGCCAAAATTAGGTTAAATACTGGCTTAGATAGGTTCAATTGTTCAGCTAATATTTATTTTCAAATATGTCGCCATATATTATAATAATAAATTATAAGAAAACGAACTGTTTCACGATATTATTACTATGTATTATCCTGAGTTCAAGGAGGTAACATTGAATGTGTTCAATTAATTTGAAATTTCGATGGAAGATAATGGGAAACTAAAAAGTGATTTATAGAATATAAAGAAAAAGTATTCAGCGTTATTGCGAGGAGCAAAGGAAAAATGCCGGCTTAATAATATCCTGTATGAAATTTCAAGATTATAGTTTATTTTATAATAACAATTCGGAAATTAAGCGTTCTTGTTGTGTCACAACTTAGGTGCCAAATTAAGCGAGAAATAATAGGAAGATCAAAGTTTGAAAGATACTAATAGGTTAGTTGTTAAACCAATCAATTCTTTGGATCTGGATCATCGGTGTTCTTCATTAGAACCCCTAGAAATGTTATTGAGGTAGCCTTGAGAATAAAATTGAGATTATATTATATATTGGACATATTTTATCACCCTGCAGATTGGATCTATCTAAATTTTCAACTTTGGAAGGAGGGATGTATAAAATTTTGGCGCAAACTTATTTCGTAATTTGATATTAATAAAATAGTATATATGTGGGTTTGTTGATATAATTGAGATTTATTTTAAAGATATAAATATTAAACATAAATAGTGAGAATGAAAATTATTAAATAAATAAGTATAAATGTTTAGCTATTCTTTGCCGAATTTACCTGATTCTCTACATTTTTCGCACTTATTATTACTAACATTAACAGCACCACCAGCGAATTTGAATCCAGAATATTTTAGCTCTCTGATGAGTCAGTAAGTTTATTCCGTGATATTTTAAGGTATGGACCTGTTGCCAATGTTAAAATTCTGCATCGATCATTAATGGAATGTCGAGTCTTGGTCGAGATGGCTAATATTGAGGCAGCAAAGAATGCCAAAAAAGCATTAGATCAACTTTCATCGAATTTCATCAAATGTTCTTACTATTAAGATGATAAACTAATCCCACATGGCTCATTCACGATTGGCTCTTATGAAACTATCGAAGATACAACTTCAAGTACGTTTAAAAATAGGCATTCCACATCAATTAATGATAGTACTATATATAATAATATAAAATTAGTCATACAAGATGGAGACTCTAAACCACACAGCTCAACTGTATTGCCAATCAGTTAGAAACTCATACCTTCTCAAAAAAACATTCAATCAACGAAAACAGTGTGCTTAAATGGAATTTCAGGAAAAGAGTTGGATGCGCATAAGTTATACAATATTTTTAGCAATTTCGGTAATGTAGACAAAATTATATTAATAAAGTAATATATATTGCTCATAGATTTAGTCTTAAAAATTTTGCTTTAGTAAAGTACTTAAAAGAAGATCAGGCGTATTTCGTATATTAGAATTGTCAGAATTTATCATTTTTCGAAAGTTCTTTAACAATCACATTCGCTGCAGATGATTCAATTGAAAAGTTAGTCGGTCTGGATACTTTATATAGAGACTAAGACTATTACGTTGGATCTCAAGATACTGACAGGTACATGCTCTGTAAATTCATCGTAGATTCAATCCAAATAACAAGATGATTTTGCTGCCTCCCAGTCAGGTTCTCCACATCTCCAATCTGAAGAAGGTGTCCTCCAATGCAGAAACCATGTGGGATATATTTTCTGAATTCGGTGTTGTCGAAGTATTCTTTGAAATAATCTGTAGGCAGTCAAAGTTCTAAATTCATAGTTTAAATTTATGTGTTTAATCAAAATGGAAACTCTGAAGCAGGCTTTGGAAGTCATGGCACTGATGCACAATGAAGAGGTGGACGGGAGAAATATTTAAATTTCATTCACCAAAGCCAAAATTTGATTATAATAAGAAAATATTTAAAATAATTATTATATATTAATAATAATTATTGTCATATTTAAATTTATTTCTAATTATGATATTAATTATAATAATATATAATGATATTCATATAATTATTATAAAATTTGATTCATTATAATAATGCAAGATCATTTGTAAAGATCGCCTCAAATAATCTGTGACGTATGATTAATTGCTACTAAACCAAATCTCCAAATCTTTTTTTCTTTAAATAATTCCTTATATTTCAATGAATTCCTTCCATCCCTTCGATCAAAACCTAATTCTTCAACAACAATTGATCCTCCATCAGATGTTAATTTATAATCAGATGCTCAAGTATTTAAAATTGTCATCCATTAGAGCCTCAGTTACCCAAAAAATACCTCCTACCAATATCCTGACCCCAAAACTAGAAGAAATAGACATATCCAACTCCCAATAATTCAAACACGATGATACTCACGAGATTCAACCCACAAAAAGAATTAAATATAAAAGTGAGATCGACCAAAATCTCAAAGAAAATTGAAAAGAAAAAACCTTAGAAGTAACACCCTGACAGTAAACAATCAGATGAACTTCCAAAAAAGAAGAAGGTGTTTCTTTCAATGCTGGATATTAAAGAGGTACAATATAAAAAGTAAATATCTATCCAAATATATTAGAGTCAAAGCTTAAAACAATGAAGATAACTAAAAAAGTGTAGCAGCCTTTGTAGGTGCTCCAATTTGACTATAGTTTATGATTTTATTATTGTATATAAATGTATTTCACAAATTCATACAAATACATTCTATTTGATAAAATTAAGGAATCTCATAGCATATTCCCTAGGTGGAACACATGAAATGTTTGAATCAACAAATGTATGTTTCAATGAATATTCAATTTGCTTTTGCATACTTTTAGATGAACAAAATTAATTACTTATATTCTGTTAGAATATCAATTATTCCAATAAAATACACTTCCTTTTGATCATTTGACACAACTTGGTTTTTGATATTGCTGTCGTGTCTTATTGAATGTATACCAATCAAAAGACTATAATCAATAATTGAACAAGATTCCAAAAATAGTACATCATTTTTAAATTAAGCTAATAAGGATTTCGTGAATTCTAATTATTATAATTATATATTAATAATTACCTGAATCCAACAATATTTTCTTCTTATCGTCTAAAAAGTCCAGATCCTTCAACGCAACATTCTTATCAGGGATCTTATTGGCTTTTTTCGTTTTCCT
The DNA here is from genome assembly GCF_000165425.1 of Paramecium tetraurelia. NCBI lineage: Eukaryota > Ciliophora > Oligohymenophorea > Peniculida > Parameciidae > Paramecium > Paramecium tetraurelia. The sequence goes on from NW_001799033.1 coordinate 33,240, forward strand.
ACCATAAGTGGATCCCTTAAGATCATATCTTACATCAATAGATAACGGAGATTAAAATACATTTACAATTACTATTATATAGGTCTTTGAAATCAGTGTCTTATCCTTAAATGCCTTCAAAACATGTTAACCTAATATCTTAGAAAGATACGTTGAACCATAATCCCTTATATATTGGTAATACTGTTAGATAATTCTTGAAAGCAATTTAAATTCGTTCTTAGATATTGTCTTAATCATAAAATCTCCATTATCAGTAAAATAAAAAAAGCTTCCGCTCTTCCCAGTCGAACTTAACTCACTCAAACTAGTCAACTTTCCTATCATCAAATTCCCCAATAGGTTTTCAGGACCAATTGATGTTAAATAATGTTTCTATGAAATTTTAAAGATTGATCTGATCCTCTCATAAACCAATCCTGCATAATCAACAAACTAATAACAAATATTTTAATTATTTGAATTCGAAATATTATAGATGTATTTGCTCTTAAAATCTTTGTCTTTTAATTCAATGGACAAAGGACACAAAGCCTAAGCACATGCTCTCATTCCTATCATCATGGATATCACTAAATTCCAATTTTCATGTCCAAAATAAATGGCCTTGTGTTTTTTAGGAATGTTTGCAATTGTGGCTCTTCTAAAATCTTCACTCATTGGTTTTTTCATTTTTTTCTGTTCTAAAACAATTAGTTTGTCCTGCTTTCCAAAACTAGCAATTTTATGAATTCTAGAATCATTCTAAAATAAAGAGAATTAGGGTTAATTGGCTTAATATTTTACGCTGACCTCTTAAGAGGGATCAACATCACCAGGTCTTTTTGGAGTCTAAATGCTAACATAAAAGGGCCCATCTATTTTATTGTCTATTTAATTAATTTAACTGATGTTTGCATCGAAGATTATTGATTCTCCTCCTCTTTTGGAATTCTTTAACTAAATGATACAGGATAACACTTCATCTTATAAATTATCTATAGATTATTATAATTTGTTATTGTCAATTTCTTGGGTATGTATTGATTGCTTTTCAGTTTTAGTATCATTAAAAAACTCAAACCAATCAATTGCATTAGATATATTGTCATATGCATCTAAATAGGCTGAGAAACTTATTTCTCCTGTCGATTGCATCCCCAATGCTTTGATCAACATCTCCACTTTGGAGAGATTCGGCAATACTTTTGACCCTGTAATTTAATGCCAAAAGAGTAAAATATCAGCACATAACTACTCAATATCATTTTATAGAATTCTCCCTGTGTCAGTAATATCTAGAAATCGAAAGCTCATTTCTGCTTTTTATTGTTTATTTCCGTTGACAAGTATGTTTAGATAGTTTAAGAAATCTTCAAATGTTATCTTATTTTTGAATTTTTATTACTTTATTGGAATCTTCTATGTCGATCACGTGAAATAATCTTAGACTCAAAAATTCAGCATTAGCTAATCCCATGATCCCTAAACTTTCACGAAATTATTAATAATTGATATATCCAATCTGTGCGAGTTTAAGAAATCTGATACTATTACTTTAATAAAGAAAACCTTTATCTAATTTTTTTAATTTCCTTTTCTGAGAATCCTATCCTTCTTTTAGAGAAATCGTATTCATCATACTTCTTGAATTTTTTTTTATCATTGGTGTGAATAAAATTAATTCTTCTTTTCATTATTGAATTGTGTGTATATATATATATAATTTTAATAATAATCATATTTCAGGTAATTTAATTTAAATGGGGCCTTGTGTTTACTGTATTAATTTATTTATCTTATTGACATTTGAATTTTATTTAAGGAGAAGCATGTGTTTCATCATGGTTGTATGCATTTTTCTCATTCTATGATTCATTTTAAATTATTAATTGTTCAAATCTAAAACATTCTACAATTTTTGAAACTTTTGTTTGATAGGTTTATTAATTTAAGGAAATTGATCGTCATTTTCATCCTTATCCTCTTATTCTTCAAGCAACAAAATGCTATCCACTTTTGATTGAGTACTGAAAAGCTGATTCCCCAAAAGTAAACTATCCTATTTTTCAGCGTTATTGTCTCTGGGACTGATCTTCTGATCTCTGGGGGTGTTTTGCATCATTTATATAATGTAACTATACTTATCCTTGGCATCTATGTTTTCATTATTGATTTTGAGATACATCTACTTTCGTTACATCAGTTCTCCTAATCTAGAGAATAATCCAACTAGAGTCTGAGGAGTTGAAAATTAACAATTTTACAAAAATGCATTATTTCCCATTAATTAGAACACTTCTGATTTTGGTTTCTTTCTGTATATCATCTAAAGTTAAGGATTATGCATTAATTGATGCAAAGAATGTAAATTGATCATTTAATTCAATTACTAGTTACAATATTTGTTTGCATTTAACATTAACTTCGCTAAAATTGAAAATGGGATATCTAATTTCCAGATCTATGAAAATGTTAAAGCATACTTTTAAGAGTTTAAATAAACCGACTAAAGTAATATTTTCTTATTAGACGTCAATTTGATTTTCTCGAATCAATAAATACAAAGGTCTAAGTTACGATTCGCATTCCTCATTGTTAGATTAGTAACAGAATGAATTTAAGGCTGGGAGTGATTACTTTTGAAATAACATTAGATTTGATAATTTATTATTGTTTTGATATTATTTTATTCACAAAATGTATTTTGCGTGGTTTCTTTATATTGCTTTGATTTTGGTATTCTCCTTATTTATATCTAGGGACTCTACTTTTTATCCAGAATAATAGTGAAATACTACATAGACCCAGCTGAGTCTTATAACTTCGCAATTAACTCCATTTGTTTGAGCTTCACTGTATCCATGATTTGCATCTTAATGGTGCCAATCGATGTATTTGTGACTTCTCATCCCAACGATGTCATCTCCACACTTCATCAACCAATCAATAAGTATTTTATAAGGGAGGTCTTTATCTGTAAGAATGACATTAATCCTTTTAGACCTTTACATTGGATTACTATTTATCACCTTTGTTATCCTACCATTTAATTATTTTTATTCCGAAGAGAGAGCATTGAGTTATGATAACGACTTTGACTTAGATTTAAGTGAAAAACGTCTATCTTCCAAAATAATTAGATCAGCCAAATAAACTGTATACTTTATCGGGTTTATTTGTGTCTTGTTAATTTCAGGACTGGTTTTTAATCCCGAAGTCAATTACAGTACTTCTGAAAAATTAGAATGGGTTAAGACCATGTTTGATGTTGATCATCTAGGCGAATAGGCAATCTCATTTTGCATCTCAATCATATTGACATTTGGTTTTTGCTTATGGGTTATTTATGGTTCCTATGGATTAACTGCTTTGCCATTCCAATTGATTAAAGGAGCCAGGTCTTTGGAAGAAGAAAAGTCATAGGTCGATAATGATTTAGCCAAATTAAGAGAAAAATATAGGGCGATTCAAGAGAAATATTAGAAGAGTTCCTCTAAAATTTCGAAAGGAGATCAGAGGGTAACTATTTTATTCTATTCATGAGGCCTTAACTAATTTAAAAAGAAAGGAGAGGTTTTTGAACCTAAAAAACGAAAAAATTATAGAATTGGAGACATAGACGAAATCTTTATAGACAATATTTAAAATCATCTCTCCTTTTAGAATAATTATTGGTATGATTTGCTTATGCTTCTCAGTCCTAATATTTAGTTCTTTGGCTATTACTACTTATGACAAAGTATTAATATGATTAATTTTGATAGATTACAAATTCATCATGTGGATTTAAATGTGGATATTTAATCTAAGAAAAAACATTCTTGAATCCAATCGATACTTTGTATGTTTATTCGTCTTATTATTTCCCACTGGATTATTTGTTCTTCTTTATCTTCACACTTTATATCTTTATATGCACTTTATATGGAATAATCAAATGTGGAATCATCTTCTTGAAAGGCTTTGAAATTAAAAAAGAACAAACTTAACCATCATCTTTGTTTATAGTAGCTGCAATTTTAAATATCAGCATTTTGGTAGTATGCAATCAATTAATGACTCTATGTCCCTAATATGCGACTTTTGGCAATCAGCATTATTATGATATTCGAACCAGATAGCAATCCTTATGCACACTTGAAGCTGTGAGTAAAGTGGAGGCTAAATTCATTTGTCAGATGACTAATTTATCCACGTTTTACAATAAGTATACAGTTCATATTTATTTAAAATAGAATTTCCTTAGGATATCCTATGTTCGCAGTAATATTCTTTTTAGCTAATGCTTCCTTTTTGGGGTTGTCATCTTTGATGATATTTATTTTTATGTGCAAAAAGAAGGCTAGTTAAATAGATGTCAATGAAGATGACGAATTAGATGATGAGAGTAAATCATTAATTAATATATGAATAAGTATGATATAAACATTTTCATCTTTTTCTAATGCTTGTCATGTTGAAGAAATCTTATAATTTTTTATTTGCGGTTCCATATGTTGATGACAATTGTGACTTGCAAATTTATAAAGGTAATTCCAATTTCTGATCATTTGAAACCTTCGTATTACACTTAGATCTTGTTGAAATTAAATTAGTGCTATTATTAGTATTGTTTAACAATTTTGGGCATTTAGAAGCTGTTCTTAGAATGACATTATTCTTTTATACAGGTGTGGATATCAGTTGTAAATTAGTAATGGAATCACGAGATAGCTCTACACTCTTTTTGCTGAAGAACACATCAAAATGATGAGGAGGGTTTGGTTTCTACTGGGTTGATGATCGATTAAGGTTCTTCATTTTCCTATTCATGTGATGTAAATGAATAAAAATCGGGTCAGATTGCTTTTGATTTGCTTAAGATTACGAACAATTTGGTATCTGAGAATCGATAGTAAAGATAAATCTTTTAATTTCATTTGGTGATTGCTCTGTCTTGGCAAATCTAATAGGTAGTGGTTTTGGCGTTGGAGATTGAGTGACTAATTGTTTTTAAGATCTCATTTCAGTAAAAGGGGATGGCTATTCATCAAAGGGTTATCCATTCAATGGTTTTAATTGTTTGATTTTATTCTCAATTACATCCTTTTTCCATTCTTTCGGTTTGAATTCATAACTATTCATGTGCTTTTCCATTAAATCTTTTAATTTATACTTTTGTTAAAGGAGTTTAGCAGAATTTTGTTACTCCTAGATGTTCTTGCAGTCAATGATCGCCTCTTCAATGAAATTTAAAAGGAATTTTAATTATGTTCTTGCATTTGTTAGAGCTACTTAATAGCCTTCAGTTTTAATCTTTTTCAACACAGTATCTAAATTGTAATTCTCAAGTTATGAAACAATATTTTATAAATCAATAATGGAGAAGAACTAAGCCAAAATTGGGTCTTAAATAATAGCGTCAGAAATTAATTTCAATTCTTCTTTATTTAATACAGAACCTAAAATCTCTTAGACCCCTTGTTTCTGAGCTATGGGAAGCAAGGTTTTTCTTTTATGCGAACGATCTTCGAGATGATCATAAATAGCATTCAATAATTGATTTGAATTGCGAATAACAGGATCTTTTACAACTATCTTAATTTTGAATTGGTTCTCCAATTAATCATAAATAGTATTTAGCTTTGAATATAATTTATTATATGTCCATTTTAAATAAAAACTAAGAATTAGTAAATTCATACTCTTAATCAAACAATTCTGAGGGACAGGTCTTCAATACTTCTTTGATGTTTAGGAGTGAATTAATCATCCTAAATAATGCATTGGTTAGCATACTGTACATTCTCAATACAAATTAAGCATTATTCTCAACTAATCGAATTTACTAATTCTTAGAAATCAAAGCTGCCTCTACATTCAATTCTTCAACATTCATATGTTCATCATCTCTTTCAAACAAAATGTCATCCATTGCATAGAATTCCAAGGAATTTAAATCTTCTAAAGTTTATTTCAATTTTGCTTTTTAATCTAATAAATCTTCATACCTATTTTTTTAAGTCATTTCATTAAATTATAATTTACGATATACTTAAATCAAATCATCTATAGATTTTTATAAATTATTGTGGTGGAATTTAAAAAAGATCTTCATTCTCGAACTTACACTACTGAATCTAGCTCTGTCAATATATTCCTATTCACTATCGGCAATTTGCATTCTATTCCTTGGTTTTTATAATTGATTTCTGGCATTTTCCAAAATTTCTGGCAGTTCAAAATCTTTGGGATCCTCCATTACAAAGATTAAAATGATCTTATCGAAATCATCCAATTCATCCAAGAACTCTGCGCATTCCTCAATCTTATTGAACTTAGTCGATATCTCTAAGTTAATATCCTAAATCTATAATTCAGTCAGAATCAATTATTCCTATAGATATTTTAATCTTTCTTCTTATTGACATAAGCCTTCTAAATTTTCTCTAATAAATTGTAATCACAAATTACTTGACAATTTAGTTTTTATGTTCATAATTTGAAGTATTATCATGTAAGTATTACTTAGACCACTCTTTTTCCTCCTACAACGCCTTTTTTATCTTTTTATTTTACTTTTTTGCTGCATTAAAAGCCTGCAAATTTTAGAACTCCTTTAACTAAATATGGGGTTGTTTCTGAGTGTATAATTATAATTATTCAATAATAGTATTGTTCCTCTTTTGATTTTCCCTCACTGAATGACCCAATACTTGAATTTTATGCTATAATGTTTGATTTTATTCTTATTCAGCAGCTATTTAATTGTTGATAGCAGCCAAGTCATTCTCCTGGAGAATGGAGTATTTCTTCTATTCCACTTCTACCTAATTGTATTAAGTTAGATTTAATTTCATTAGATCATTTTGATATTTGATATTGGCCAACAATGCCTTTAACTTTTGAGTTTCAGTTTTTCTGTCATATTCTTAATAAATTTCTTCTTATTTCATTTCCTCCAACAATTCAGCCTTTCTTTTTACAACATATTCATTGATGATCTAAAAATATGCATGTGTCTACTTCTTTTTTCTTATTCTCAAATTATAAATTCAACAATTCTGCATTAAATACATTCGGCATTGATTCTAACGACTCTCGTCTACTGATGTTGTTGGTGTAACTTTTACGGAAAGAATTCATTTTATATTAATAAATAATTTCAACTCTTTGGATGCTATACAAATTCTAATTCATTGATTCCGAACATTTCTTTTACCCATTGTGTGATTTTATCTTCCTAGTTCTAATGCGAGGTCATGTCCTTCACCCAAATTGAAACCTGAGTAAATGACCTTTTTTAATTGACGACCACTCCGCAAATGAATTCATTGCAAGTGCATTGATTACCTATATAACTCAAGAGGATGTTTTCCCAGACTCGATCAACATTATTTTTGCATCTGAAGACAAATCTTCCCCCATTTTGATTGGCCTTGTCCTCCCACATTGGTTGGATTTCCTCCTAAAATAACAGTATTTGGCACCCTTCTGGGATGGTTGAAGGCTTTGCTATCCATTGATAGTACATCCAGAACGATTCTGCTGTTTCAAAGTTGCCTAAATTTAAATCATTTCAGTATCATACACACTTTGTACAGATTGTCATTGTAATTATCCTTGTCAATCTTGGTCTGTGTTCTCTGAGTTGACACCCAAAATGTATATTTGCTCTTTAATAACATATTAATTTTAACAATGAATTCTAAACTTTTTAGATAGAGTAAGTCAACTTAAAAAATACCATAATAAGTTTCATAATAAAAGAATCTAGAGTAAGTTTACATCAAACGACTTCAAGAACAAGAAGCCTTCATGCCCAAAGACATCTACATATAGAAACATAAGAGCATGCATCAGATAATGAATAATTAATAGTCATAACCATTGAGATATTATTCTCATATCAACGAAATTAGATCAATAAAAGAATTCATCTACATCTCAGAAAAACTAAAACAGAAGAATATTGAGAGGAAAATGCAAGAGAGATTGGAACTGAAGGGCAAACTGAATTAAATCAAGTAAATTGAAATAGGAAAAAAACTGCAATATTACGTTGAGAGAAAAATTCGATTATTCATTAAGGATAGACAACATGAAGAAAGTATAATTACATCTCTAATAAAGATCCATATAACAAATCCTTTGAAGCATTTTATGAATTCTATAGCAATGATCCAAAGTTAAAAACCTTCGAAAAGGAAAAATTACTCAGTGAATTTAATAGGCTCTCCTCCTAGGTTCTCAATGTTCCCGTCAGTAGATCATAGCATGCTAAAATCACAATATCCCCACCTCCTAAAAACATATACTAAATTGTATTAAAGTTATTCATCATCAATAGAATGAGGATAATGAACCCACATTAAATGAGGAAGATGATGGAACCAGTAAGTTTTTGACCATGAAGGCAGCCAATCGACTTTTAGGAATGATGATGGTTGAAAGCAGTAAGGGAAAGAGAACTCCTATAGTTTGGGCTCTTAACAAAAAGAAAGAACTACAAGAGTTACTCAATAAACCATTTGGAGGGAAGATGAATTTCACGATGAACGCCTTCAATTGGCTAATAGATAATGCCATTCAGAAAAGCTAGGCTTACATCAATAAAAATTAAGTTGTTGAACAAAAGAGTGTGGATCCCAAGAAAATTGGGGAATTGATTGATAAGGGACTTGTTAATATTAAGAGAACATTAAGTAAGAGACCAGCTAGTTCAAATAATGTGAGGAGTTGTTAATAATTGAAACATAGAAATGATGTAGCCTTAGAATATTGCATTTCGGAACGTGTTAGACAGAATGTCATATAGCAAAAACTGAGGAATCAAAAGATGCAAGAGTAATCAAAAATTCAGAAAAGTTATTTATCAAATGATTCTTATGTGAATCACTACATCTGAGATTATTATTTAACTATTTGGAATACTGTTTTGAAATAACATTCAAATTATTAATACTCATTTTAATTTTATTTATTATAATTTATTATTTTTATAAGAATGATATTATGCGTTGGTGATATTGTGCCTCCCTCAACCGAAAAAGCAAAAGTGTTAAGGAGAATAATTTTCTTTATAATCTTCTTACAGATATGTTTAGCATTAGGAAAACTGTATTATGATATGTGGGCAGGTGTGGCAGAATTCACATCAGCATTTATCTTGTGGTATTATTGAAATGTAAGACTAGGTGTGCTTAGGCTTAATTAAATTATTGCAATTGCGTTATTTACATATTCTTTTGTCTAATGAACACTTTTCTGATTGTGGTTAATTTCTTGACTGACATCCAAAACAAAGTCAACCTCGAACAGTTGTCAAATGATGGCAGGAATCAGTTTCTGCTCTAAGCAATCTCAATGACATTTTACATAGTTTCAGTTTACTTCACTTTTCAAGCATATAAAGAATTCAAAGTAAAAATTAACTTAATTTCAGGGAATAGCATATGATGTTTATGCTGCAACCACTAATGATTAAGTACTATCAAAATCAAATATAAGATAACAACTAGAAATGCATAATTTTGAAAATTGAAAATTGACTATTATTTCTTTTTTTAGTTATAATAATTTTACATCATTTAAATCATTTACTTTTTTACAAAATTAAGTTGGTTGCAATAAAATTAGCAAACCTCTCGGCATAACGAGCTGGAGGTACACATGAAATGTCATTGGATACAAGTGTTGATTTAAAACCATACTCTAAATATTTCTTAGTACTAAAAAGAATAAAGGTGAAATATCACTTGAACAGAGTTAGAATATCTATTATGCCAATAAAATATATCCATTGTTTATCCATTGATAATATTCCTCCCTCAAAACTTTCAAATGGATGCGAATTGTTCTAAACCTACTAACCATATAAGCTCGACCTATCTGAAATTTAAAAATCTTGTACTGATATCTCTTTTATGAAATCCAACCAATAGACTGTAATCTATGATGTCATTATCTTTCAAAAATGAACAATCCTCCACTATGGTCTTGAGCAGTAATTGTTAATCTTGTGGTTCCAAATTCAAGTAATCCTTTTTTTATAAAAGATCCAGATCCTTTAAAGCTATTGTGTTGTCTTAAACTTTTTCATTAGGATTCGTTGAAGTCTGTCTCCCATAAAGAGATCCTTTTAATCTAATTGCAATAATACCTTTGATATCATAACGAACATCAATATCTAGCCCAGATCGAAATATATTGACTATTGTAACTAAATAAATCTTAGTGAATTCAGTTTTGCTTTTAAATATCTTTAATTGATGCAATCCGAATATTCTACTCAAGAGAGTATAAGGATGGGTTTAAACATACTTATAATATCTTGCAAGTATTTTCCTTAGTAATCTGGCTTCGTTTTCTGATATTGTCTTAATCATATACTGACCTAATTAATAGATACAGAACATTACAATCCTATGTATAATAGAAAAAACTCCCACTTCTACCAGTTGATCCTAACTCTGTTAAAGAATCCAATTTGCCAAACACTAAATTGCCAATAAGATTTTCAGGACCTACAGATCTTTAAAAGTCTTTATTGCTTATCTAAAATCTATATAAAGAATAATTTATACTATCGTCTGATTCTTAAGAAAATTGAAGGTGCATAATCCTTAAATTAATAAGCCTTTCTAAAATCGAAATTGCTGCATCTGTTCTATAATATATCATAAACGTATCTCTCCGCAAATTCGTGTTACAATGCATTTTTACCATAAAATTCAGGTTGGATATTTGATAATGCTTATTTCATCCCTATCATTAAATTTAAAATCAGATTCCAATTTTCATGTCCAAAATAGACAGACAATTTTTATTTTGCCTTTCTTTTTGGCATATTCATTATTGTATTCTTCTTTCTTTAGGTGCTAAGTCTAGCAGGACTTTTAAAATAATATGGTTGTACAACTTAAGGCAAATTAATTGCTTGTTCAATCATTTATTGTAAATATTCCAATCTATTTAATACTTGATCTAAGGGGTGATCGGATGAATTAGTCAAACTAAACGAATTAGTTTGAATATTAGACAAAAAACTAATTTCAAAACTAGGATCATCATCCCCATTCTTTGCTATTTAGCTAGTACTAAAATTGCACGGACCATAAACAAAGCTCTCATCTATGATCTGCTTTTTATTCCTCTCGTAATCTGATAGTAAATTAACGCAATTTCTTATTTCATTCTACAATTGATCAATCATATTCTAAAGGATAAACGCTTTGTTTGCCTATGGACAACTCTGCAATAGAATTTCTGTTTCATTAAAGTACTCGTACCAATCAATACTTTCCTGTATTATTTAGTACTTTTAATAAAATTGCGGAAAGTCCAACCTTTCACATTCAAATTAATCCCATAAATTCCCTATGTATGATTGCCTCGGAGTTACTCTTGATCCCGTGATTTAATTCCAAAACATTGTTAAATCCAATAGCATCTATTGAAATTCCTTATATTCAATATACCCTTTTCTCTATAAATCTATGAAAGCAAAGCTTAATTGAGCCTTCTATTGCTCATTTCCAAACATCACTAGTTGTAAATAATTAATGTATTGATTTAAGGTGAATACTTTTTTTCCTTCGCTAATTACATTGAAAATCCTGTCGAGTAAAAATGTTGCATGATCCAAACCCAAAATACCCATAGTGTTTTAAAATTATTTATAGTTAACTTAACCATTATTTGACATTGCGGAGAACCTCTTTTAAATGGATTCCAACTCTTTTTAAGAAAACTATTTCATTACAATATTTATCAATATATAATTATAATATAATATTCATTATTTTTTCTTTAGATTTCCTTCAATTTACTTATTCTAAAGCCAATTCTCAAATACATATCTCTTGAAAACACTTGATTTTGTCACTTTTCCATATACAAAGTCGACAAAGAATAAAATAGAAAATTAGAATATATTTAACACGACAATTATGGGAATACTTAAACTTTTTTAGAAACCATAGACATGCTTCCCTTTCACTTAGAAGTAGCAGCCTATAAATTAGTATTTAGATTTACCATATATTATAAAATAAATGATAGTGTATGTGAAAAAGAATACAAACAATTTAATTTTTGGTACTTACTAATGTTCATAGAGGATATACTCGATTTACCTAAAAATAAATATCATATTATCTTACATCAACAGCCAGTTTCCGAGATGCAAATATGCAAGCAATACCATTTACCATTCTGTTGGATAAAACCCATCCAACACTAAAAGTTTAGGATCAATTATGATAAAACTCTAATAACTTGCCATCACCAAAAATAAAATAGGATTAAGTCCTTGAAACAATATATTGACAAATTATGGATATCTATCTTGAATTTTCTTAGCATTATAATTTTTGAGATCGTACATCACAAAGGGGATTAAATAAGTAAACATAGCCCAATTAGAAAAATTAGTCAAATATTTCACTTGATTCCATAAAGCTTCATCTAAAACCCCAGGGTTGAATGCCAACATTTATTGATACATAAACCAAGAGTGAATAACAAATTAGATCAAATGGCTTACTGTGACTATCAATTTAATCATAACTTTATTTAATAAATTCTTAATTTCTTATACTTTATCTACGATCATTTGCTAAATCATAGAATAATAATCATTCTGAAAATAATAAGTGTCCTTATTTGACTCAAAATCAACTTATGTGATTCTAAAATTTAAATAATTTTTTGATGATGTATTTATCAATAAATCAACATATCATAAATTTAGCAGTAATATAAGTTGGTAATTATAATAAATCATTACTGAGTATTAAATTTAATAAATATTTTTTACGTAATGCATTTATTAAGAAACATTGATTAATTTGGAGTTACATATCAATAGGAAATTGTCAAAGATGAGAAAGAATATAAAAGCGTCATGGGAGGAATGACTTCCTTGCTCTTATACACATTAAGCTTTGCTTATTTCATATATAAGATTTTTCTATGGCTAAATGGAGATATTCTTCCAAGGGTTTCTTCTTAAAGATCTTCTTAAAGTTATGCTGAAGTAGAATTTGATTATGACCCAATAATGTTTTAAATAGCTGGAATGAGTGGTAATTAAAATATCGATCCATTTTCGAAAACTGAAAATATAATCACTCCGTATTTTTCATATATTGATGATATTGTAATCTCATAGAAGTAATCTTTTTTGGATTCAGCTGTGTCTCCTGCAAGAGAGGGCATTTCCTCATCAGTTGTACCCTAGAATCTAACTTTGATTCTTAATCAAAAAGGAATTAGCGATCAAACACCGAAATATTAGAGATAATTAATGATATTATTCGAAAGATGCAATAGAACAGAATTTAGTAATTGTGCCAGTTAAGAAAAGTAAGATGCATTTTTTAAACAACCATTAAATACGTTTTTCATAACAATCTAAATGAGATAATTCAATACAAAAAAAAAAGAATTTGAAATGATAACAAAATAAATCTATTTTATATTAGATGAAATAACAGTGTTATATACCTAATTATTATTTTAAATAACCGAGTCATCAACTGACACAGGGTTCTTTTTAGAATCAATCAAAAAGTCTAAATATATTAGTGACTTCCAGACTACTTCATAATAATTACCCCAAAACAATTTTAAAAGAGTGTTTGGCAATGAATATCTAGCAACCTTTCTCATAAGCATTGATAGTTTAGGCGAAAACCAACTGATAATCTACCCCAAATTAGGAGAAATCTTAGCTGATGTTGGTTCAATCATGTCCACTTTGATGATTTTGAAAATAATAGTAATCAAAATCAACTTTAAGATGCAAGAGGACAATTTACTTATCACTATAATTAGCTACTACTATCCTGAATTCAAACAAATTAGGATTGAAAAAAATATACTAGGCTAAATCAATAATGTAGAAAAGAATGGAAAAACCATAGATGATAAAACCTAATTTATCAAATTCTATGATCAATTGAAAGATCTTACTAAAGAGAAACTAACCCTTACAAATATATTGTATGAAATTTCTCGATTACAATTTATTGTTCAATCTATGTAATCTAAACAAGAATTACGGCAAAGTCATTAAGTAGGAATCAAGTTAAAATGTACATTCATTGATATATTATTTTATAGTCTTTGATGAACATGTTAGTCCCTAAAAAGTGCCTATAAAATCAGTAGAAAAAAGTTAAGATGAAAAGATTGAAATTTGTCCTCTTTAACCGAAGAAACCCTAAGAAACATTGGAACCTTAGAAGTAGGCAGAAATATTGCAAGATGAAGACTATACTCTTTTTTCTAAGATTAATCATCTTAAAAAGTGGCCCTACGATATTGAATAATAGGTAGTAGGATTTTATTAAGCAAATAAAGTCTTACATTGAAAATATAATTTATGTTAAATTAAATAAGGAGATTGATAATTTCAATCCTAAAATATATTGTTTCTATTTAATAAACTCTAAAGATAATCAAAGATTCCAATTGATTTTAAGGCATTTAATAATTGAAAGGGGTGTAAATTACCTATCCAAAACACAAGTTTGTTTGTAAAATTTACGATATTACTCTAATAATAAGCTATTATTTTTGTGAACGCATAAAGATAATAAATTAAAATAACATAAATAATAACAATTAAAGTTGTATCAGTAGTGAGTCTGATAATTATAATTTTATGCTCCTGTATTAATAAAGAATAGCGAAAATTGATTTAATGTATGAGGGGACCATCTAAGCAGAAATGCAAATGAATCAGAAGGTAAATATTCTTGAAATCACATTACTGCCAAGGCTAATTTAAAATATATTGAATTTATCTTTTAGTCAAAACTATATTTATATTTCTAAATATTGTTTATGGTATCGTATTTCTTCATTAAAGAAATGAATTTTATTATGTTTATGATCCTATAAAATAAGAAATATCAAATACGTTTTAGCTTATTCCTTTATAATTAAATTTTTTTCATTAATGAGTTGATTGATGCTTCTAATTGATGTGTTTCATTAGAAGTTTCAATGATAAATTTGAAAAATTGAATTCTGTTGTTTATAATATTGGTATTAATTTCAACAAATTAATGGTGGAAAATCAATCCATTGTATTTTCTAACAACTTTATCTTTGATAATATCTATTATAAGTTTAATTACATATGTGTTGTTATATTCGAATAAATAATAAGATAAATAATCATTCTGAATGAAAAAAACAATAACTTTAGCGCCTGATTACTCAAAATCATCTTTCTTTAATGATGGTAATTTTCTATTCTGCAATGCATTTACGAAATAATTGCCATTTACAGACTTTGGAACCTTCTAAATGAAATACTAAAATAAACAAATGTCAGTGTCTATTTCAACATCCGAGTTAGCCATAAAAATAGAAGATGAAGTATGCTTTTTATCTAAGTAGAAAGGTGAAAAATATATTTAAATTGAAAATGTGTGCTTCAAAAAAATATTACATCCTAAAACTTAATAATTAGGGTTTCGCTTAAGTAAAAATGGGTAATATGCTGAATTTTTTGGGGAAATCGTTGACTTGTGGAAATCTTTAAAAAAGTATGTTATTCAAGCAGATTTTTTGCTTAAGTATAAGTTGGGATCTAAAATAGGGGAAGGATATAGCTCATCAGTATTTATTTAAAATTATAAAGGTTTATAAAGCTTTTAAAATCATCAATGGTGAAAAGTTTGCAGTTAAGATAGTAGATAAGAACATGTTATCTCGAAGTAATAACTTAGAAAAGCAATATTTGCTTAACGAATTAAGTATTCTTCGATAGATCAATCATAATAATTTATTAAAATTAGAGGAGATATTCGAAAGTGAGGAGAATATTTATATTGTGACAGAATTATTGGAAGGAGGAGCTCTGAAGAATTCTATCTTTAAGTTTAGATTCGCAGAAGAAGAAACAATTATTTTAATGTAGGCGTTGTATCGCACTCTCAACTATTTACATTAGATGAATATATTTCATCACGACATAAAATTTGATAACATTCTACTAAGAGATTAGTAGGATCTCACTTCTGTTTGTATTATTAACTTTGGGAAAGCATAAATATTGAAACCCAACATATCTAGTTGCAGAAATCTCAATCACCATGATTCGACTTCTCTCATCTCATTTTTTAGAAAAAAAGATATATATGCAATAAGCATAATTATTCTCAGCATATTTACAAAGAAACTATATTAAGAAAGCTCTTTGCTTGATGAATTATTAATGAAAAATTATTAAAATGTTAGCTATATTGAATTTATGAATCTTTTACCGCCTCTTTAGTAATTTTTTGAATTATTGTTTACAGAAAAAGGAAGATTATTAATTGATACATTAACCTGTCATGATATTTTAAGTCTAGAAGTGTTCAAATTACATTTTTAAAGAAGATCATCAAAAATGAACCATGTTTTACACATATAAACTTTTGATGTAAAAAGATAATCTAGGTTTCTTCCTAGACCCTCTTAAAAGGATAATCTTTAACTTTCCTACCTTTAAAAAAGCTTAAAATTACCTAACATAAATGATTCATGTGAAATTAAGGTTACATAAAACCAATCCTACAGTCCTTAAACTGAAAACTGTCTTTCTAATAGATTGACGAATGAATGCAAGATCAATAATTAAACTCCAAGATATAGTATCTTGAGAAAATTTTTGAGTCCCAATATTTGATGTACGAATTGGTTGATTATTACTTTGAATAAAATATTGATTATTTTTAATTAATGCCTAAAAATATAAAACGATGATTATCTCCATTTATTTAAATCTTTTAATAATAGATATTAATTTTCCATGCGAATTGCTAAAAAATTAAATTTAACCTCTAATTTCTCAGTATTATATTAAAATTATAAAAAAAGTTAATTATTTGCATTTATGCTCTCAAGTAATAAGCAATATCCTTAACATTTTGATATTCAAAACTCGGTGTTATCTACTGATACAGAATTTTGGGTATCAGATGTAAATTTTTCAGCAATATCTACTTCTTTGGTGACAGTGAAACGACAGGAAATTATTAAAGAGAAAAGTATTTCAATTGGGAAATAACATATCAAATATTCAAAAAATGTATAAGTATTGTTATTTTTAGAAATTCATTCTGTATGCAGATGCATTTCTAACTATTCTAAGGAATACTAATTCAGAAATAATAGGAATATAATTATAGAAAAAAGGAAATTAAATTGAGCTTTATGGGCAAATATAACATTGGATTTGCCTATTGATGAAAGAATGCGTTTCATTAGACTTCATTTCTAACTATTAAATTGTTAAACTAATTGGTAGTGGATCCACTGCTAATGTAATATTTATTTTTAGTTTAAGGTTTATTAAGTTCGATCGAAAATAGATGACTTAGATTGTGGAATTAAAGTATTCGATAAGGCACAATTTGAAACAGACTATTAGATTAAGCAATCTATATTATTTGAAATTTAATATTTAAAACTATTAAGTCATCCGAATATTGTTAAGTATTTAGGAGTGTTTGAATCAAATTCATAAATTATTTTAATATCAGAATTATTAGTAGGAGGAGATCTAAAGAGCATAGTAGAGGATAGGAAAATTGATGAAGATAAAATTAAAATAATTATGAAATCTATTCTAGGTGGTCTTGAATATATGCACAGTTTTGGCATATTCCACCGAGACATTAAAAAATGTAATATAATGCTGAGAAACTAAAATGTCTATGATTCCATTTGTTTAATTGACTTTGGTTTAGCTGAAAAAGCTAATAATGAAAATAACTATTTATTCAAATATTGTGGTACACCTGGTTGTGTTGCTCCTGAAATCTTGAGAAAATAAAAATATGGATTAAAGGTTGATATCTATAGTGTTGGTATTTTATGCTATCAATTGATGTTTGGAAAAGACCCCTTTAAATCTAACACCACTAAGGAAATACTAATCAAGAATTACTTGGGGCATA
Source organism: Paramecium tetraurelia (assembly GCF_000165425.1). Classification (NCBI taxonomy): domain Eukaryota; phylum Ciliophora; class Oligohymenophorea; order Peniculida; family Parameciidae; genus Paramecium; species Paramecium tetraurelia. The sequence goes on from NW_001799033.1 coordinate 51,164, forward strand.
TTGATTTATCTAAAATGTCATTGATTTCAAAAAATGGGATAAACTTTCTAAAAGGACTAATTGAATTAGACCCTTAAATTCGATTTACAGCTACATAAGCATTAAAGCATCCTTATATATCTTAAGAGAATAATAAAATAATTGTCAGTAAAAATAAATTTGATAGCTTGTTAAAAAAGGAGACTCTCAAGCCTTTATATTATAATAGTCGTAATTAGTCACCAAATAACAGTTCAAAAAGTTCACCTTTCAAATATTTGCTTAAAACCGAGGTGAGTCCAAGATCAAATTAACAGAAATCTGGTTTGGAGACTACTAGACTAGTATCAAGATCTTTTTTCATAAGAAATTTTTAAAAAATGAATACAAAATGATCTTACTTCAATTTGTCTTAAAGTAATAAAATAATCATCCAATCATTCTAAAATAAGTTATATATATTTTAATAGTTATAAAATTATCACCTGCTGAAAAAATGTATTGAAATAGCTTTAGAAATCTAAGAAAACAACTATAGGATCTATCGTATAGTGGTTAGTACCTGAGGCTTTAACCCTCAAGACCTTGGTTCGAATCCAAGTAGGTCCTTTTTTTAATTTTTGATAATAAAATATTTTTATTTTATATCTTTATTTCTAAATTATAGGAAAAATTGATTAATCTAATTACTAATACTAATATGTTGATCAAAAGATTTAATATTCTAAATTTTTTAGAATATTAAAAGCACAAGAGGATCTATCGTATAGTGGTTATTACATGAGGTTTTGACCCTCAATACCTTGGTTCGAATCCAAGTAGGTCCTTTTTTTAATTTTTGATAATAAAATATTTTTATTTTATAGCAATATTTCTAAATTATAGGAAAAATTGATTAATCTAATTACTAATATTAATATGTTGATCAAAAGACTTAATATTCTAAAATTTTTAGAATATTAAAAGCACAAGAGGATCTATCGTATAGTGGTTATTACATGAGGCCTTGACCCTCAATACCTTGGTTCGAATCCAAGTAGATCCTTTTTTTACATTGTTTAAAGAATTTATTATTTCGTTAATATTTATACTAATTATAAGTATATTTGCATATATATTCTATGTTAATTAAAATATTTTTGAAGGTTCATTAAAAATTGAGAATTTTATTCTTTGTCCATATTGTTTTTTACTCATCACCATTTTACAATAATACAAATAGTCTCTTATGACAAATTAATTATTAAAAATATCTTAATTCAATCTTTTGGGATGATCATTATTTGTTCCTCTAGACAGTAATTTATTTGACTTATGAAATTAATTAAGCCTAATTTTTATATCAGTTATTATTTTTGTTTTTACTTCATTTTGAGAAGCTTTTAGAATGATTAAAAGAAATACAAATTTTATTATTGAAAAAAACTAATGTTACCACTTAGTTAAAATGACTTCCCTTTATAAAGTCAAAATCTTGACTTCCCTTTATAAAGTCCAAATCTTGCGAATTCAATGGTACTGATAAGCAAAAGAAATCTCCATAATGAGGAGGATGAATTTTTAACCAATTTTAAAACCAAGCAATCCTAATTTAACATGCTTGAAAAAATAAAGATATCTCGAGAGGCTAGCGATTAAAGCATTGCTTCTTAAGAGGAGTCTGATGAGTTTAATAATTAATTAGGCTTTAAAAACAGGATATGGAAAGACAGAGCCCTTAATATAATAGTTCTTGTAGCCAGATTTGTGACTTACCTATTAACTAATTCTGATAAATTTAAATTAAGATATCTAGATCATCGGCAATTCAAAGTTATTGGGGATAAAGCAGCCGACTTCAATTTTTACTTGACCCACAAATTAATAAGAGCTAGAGAAAAGGAAGGATCATGGGTAGTTATTACTAAATATTATATTAGTAAGCATTGCAAACAAAATTTAAAATGTATATGGGTTTCTTGCGAGTTTTTTCCTCGATTATTAAGCCAATCAAACCAGATAATATACTAAAGTTATAATGGGATGTTGTGGTATTTTTAATTCTTTTGATAAACATATTATATATTCCACTTAAGATATCATTTGATATAATTGTGGTTGATGGTGTAGATTTTTTTCTTGACACTTTGCCTTAGTATGTATTTGTATTTGAAATTTTATTGAACTTCAATGTGGCATATTATTCAAGAGGAGTGCTTGTTTTGAATCGAGGATAAATATTTAAACATTATTTAAAAGGAAAATTTATTCTAGACTTTATTGTTGTAATCCCTTTTGTGATTGGTCGATAAAATATTCCTTATATAGAATTTGTGCTATTATTTAGAGTTTCAAGAGTAAAAGTAAATAGTTACTATTTAGGTTATGCATATTTTTGAAAATATTGTTGAAACACTTAATCTTAGAGTTAATTTTGCATCTGCAGTAGATATTGTATCACTACTGTCAACTTTTTTGTTTGCATCTCATATCATAGCCTGTTTTTGGCATTTTATTGCCATACAAGAATCGGAGTTCGAAAACAATACTTGGATATAGAGAGCTTAATTATCAGAGGAGAATTGGAAGGTTAGATATCTTACAAGTTTTTACTGGGCATGTATTACAACCTTAACAATCGGATATGGAGATATAATACCAGTATTTATACCTCATATTTTGAGGTAACCAAGTATGAAAAAGTATTTGTCATCTTTGTTACATTATTGAGTTCAATCATCTTTGGTTACACCATTTCTAGTATTGGATCTATTTTTGCTTAAATGAGTGAAAACAAAAATTATCTGAGAGATAGAATGACAATGATCGACTCTTTTCTTAAAAAGAGAGGCTTAAACAAGGATTTATAAGTTAAAGTAAAGAAGTTCTTTGAATATTACCTAAAATAAGAAAGAGATACGGAGTCAGAATGCGAAAAATTAATGGTTCATCTATCAGGAAATCTTAACAAAGAGGTTAAAATAGACTTTTATAAGAATTTGTTACAGAATTCCAAATTAATTAGATAGAATTTTTCTCAACAATTTATAGAAAAATTATGCATTTTGGTTAAGGAATAGACCTTTGTACCTGAAGAAACCATATCTATTGAAGGGTAAGAAATTTATCATTAGTAGATAAAAAGTTGACCGAATCTACTTCATTCTAAAAGGAGAGGTTGAAGCTTATATTAGCAACCATAAAATTATTAAAGTATACCAGAGAAATTAAGCTATCGATGAGAAATCGTTTATTTCTTAACATCCTGCTTTGTTTTCAACAAGAGCTGTCAAATTTTCAAAATTAGCCTACATTACATACGAAGATCTTCAAGAATTGTTAAAATATAATCAAAAGGATCGAGAGCATTTTTATTATGTTAAACATTAGATTGAATTTAATGGAAGAGTGAAAATGGGAGGATGTGAATTGTGTCGTTAAAATCATACATTTACTAGATGCCCTTTTGTATTTTATACACCTAATTGCTTAAGATTATTTAAAAAAAATGATCATGATGAAAAATAAAAAAGAACCTTTAAATTAAGGAGAAATGAGAAAATACATAATGTAATGTAAATTAATTATTAATTAATAGAACACCTTTGGTTCATTGAGAAATCTATAATCCTTGGTTTTCAATTTCTGTGCAGCTCAAGGATTCCTCAATGAAATAGGACTTAATTCTGAATTTATTATTTCCAACAGATTCCATATGCAATAAGATTCAGCTTAAGAAGAATAAGAACCGAGTGAATCAATCTCATAAAATGAATCAGATAAAAAGATTCGTTCATAAAATCTATTATTATTCAAAAGAGATTCTAAAAGAAAGGATTCAGATATCAATAATAAAGAGGAAAAATCAAGTAGATCAAAAAAAAGAAGACCAACTAAAATATCTATCTAAAAAGCCTATTAATACAAAAATTTAGGATCACAAGATAGAGATACAACTCCTTTAGAAAGAAAAATTAAATAAAGTGGTAAAAGAGGAACTATTATTATAAATTAAATCAAAATGGACTAAAGTTAAAAAATGGAAGAAGAACAAAATTTATACTAATCTCCTTTGATATTAACTTAGCAGCAATCCCAATAATAATAACAATAATAATAATAATAACAATAATAATAGTTATAATCATACTCTTCAGAATAAAATAAATTTTATGAAATAGACTAAGTTTTATTAATAGAAATAGAAATTTCTAGATTGATGGCTGCCAAAGAGTGTGATATTGATGCCTAAACTGAAATGGAGTTTTATGATACTGGATTTAACTTAGAATAGGTTGTTACCAAATTAAAAAAGGCTACAAAAATACCAATAAAATTAAAAAGAAGAAAAATGAGAAAATCATTGGCGCGATCTTAGTCCATTCGCCATATTAGCCAAACAAGGCTGTGAATATAAATGAATATAAGCTAAAATTAATTAATTAATTAACATTCATTTTTTACATTATTTTATAAATTTCTGATATTGTTATTTATGAGTTACACCACTAATCCTTATAAGATGCTATTAATACTTACTGTTTATTTATAGAAATTTCATACGAACTGATGGCGATTGATAAACTATTTTCAAAAAAAACTGGATTTTTTTTAGAAGTAATCTATATTTTATTGATTGAATTCATAAATAAATTAATAGTTATAACCTAAGATCTTGAGGGTAAATCGAAATGAATATTTTGATTCTGATTATGGAAAAGTTGATCAATCAGCAAAATTATGAATCGATATGTTTTACAAAAATAGAATTAGGATTAATTTATATATTTTAAGTTTGATGAGAGATAAAGAATACAATAAATTGAAAAGAGATTAACCAATAAAATTTAGAAAGGGAAAAAATGTGTATAAAATTTCCAAATGGCCAAAATAACAAAGATTTATAATAGATAGTACTTGGGATTATGGGGATAAAATATAGCAAGTTCTTTAAAGCGATAATAAAAATTAGAAATCTCTATTTGATGTAAGGAACCATTAAAATTAAATATATTTTCTAAAAAAAGCTATATTGTCAGGTCTTTAAAAAACCAGATATTTATAAATTTAATATGCAAGAAAGGTGAGATAGATATTATCAGCCTGTTTACAAGAATATTCGTGTATTTTAGATTGTGACTAAACGAAACTTAGTCAAAATTCTCAGTAATTTATAAACAGTAACAGGAATATGATGATTTATGAGAGCATGAAGAAAGTTCATTTGAAATTAAATTTTAAAACCATTTTGCTAAGTTTATAAAGGCTGCTAAATGTTTTTGCCTACTAAAATTATTTGGGAAGCAATTGATTAATATATATTCACAAATAATAATAAAAAATGAAATCATTTACCCTAATCTACTACATTGTTCCTTAAGACAACGATGATGTTGAAATACCTAATGCATTCGGGTAATTTCTATATTGATAGCAAGAATAGGTAAACCAGTAGATCAAGTCACCCTTAAGGATGTTAAGAGTAGTTTTCCGCTTTAGGGAGAATATATATTCAGATTTAGATATAAAACAAGTCATAATACAGTCTGGCTTGATTTACCTACAGACACATCTTAGATTCCGTTATTCAATAATCGCATCTTGATTAAAGCGACAAGAATTAGTTGGGAAACCTAAAATAATTAAAGTCAATCGGCTTCAGTATCATAACAACTTAATAATCTTGCGCCATAACATATTCAAAACTAGACAGTGAATTAATAAGCTTTTGCATAATTTTAATAACCGCAGCCGACTCAATAGCAACCATAATAGTAATAATAATCGTCCCAAAACTAAAATTTAATTGATTTTTGAATATTGATTGTTGTGTTATTTAATATAATATATATGTATTGCTGTTTCAAGTCCAATATCTTTAACTTGGTTCTCTTGGGAATTTCATTTCTTCGATACAGACGATAACATCATCATAGATTGAGTTATTAATGAATGGTAAATTTTACAATGCAGGTCCTTGTCTCACTCTTGCATATTTGTCATAAACTGAACCATGACAAATGCAGACCCAACCCTATAATATTGAGGGATGATATTTACATTATAAGCACCTAAATATGGGATTGGAATGCATCCTAAATGAGTACACAATGCACTAACAACCAAGACTTTAGTGTTTCCACAATTAGTAAGAACAACTTCAGAACTAACAATTAAATTTAAGAATTCACCTTGGATCTAAAATTGTTTCTTTTGGTAAGTTATCTTCATCCTTAATTTCTTATTAAGTCAATCTTCTAATGAATACTGGTGTACCATTCCATACGATTTACATGACTTCACCTGGTGGTAAATCTCCGATGCTATGCACTAAATGTTAATTATTACTCCATCTCGAGGTATGTGTCTCTGTCATATCTCTTCCAACCATCTAATCTGCCAATAATTCCAACTGCAAACAATCTTGCAAAGGAGAGTAATCCACCATAATAGACAGCATTCAATGCATAAATTTATGTTCTTTTAATTTCAGTCTCGTGTTCATTATGAACTCTAGATTAACTATGTAAACAATAAGTACCTATTCTCATCAAACCAATTATCCATTTGAACTTTGAAATCAATATGATCTCCAAAATTTCCTGGTCTTGCAGATGTAGTGAAGAATTGTGGTGCTTCTGATACTTGTACTCCCTTGTATAACTTCTAATTGACTCTGCTATTATATTCTGAAACAAGACCAAAGTGAGCTCTGCCTATAAATGATCTTCGGAATGCTCCACTAATCATTTTAAATCTTTTTTTATATAATTTATTAATAAATAGTTATTATTCTCATATTTTCATCTCTTATATTGATTGTCTGATAGTCATCAAATTGCTCTTCGTTATCTGTTCTGGAGTGGCTTGTAGAATTTTATAGATTTATGCTTTCTTGGTGAACACCTGGAAATTATTGTTATTTTCAATTATCAATTTCAACAAGCTGTAATAAAAGGTAAGCTATTCTAGAACATATACCATGGTTTCCTCTTGTAATTGTAATTACTAAGAATCACTGACTCCTGCTAATTTATTATTACATTTATTGAACAGATCTCTTATGCATCTCTGCAATAAAGTACTAAATAAGAGATAAAATTCATAGCTTTCTGTTACAGATTTGAAGTTTTCATATATTTTTTAGAAACATCTATCTTTGAGCAAAGATTGCTTCAGTTATTGATTACCTTCTATCATTTAATACTAAATTTAGTTTTAAATAATTACCTATTTGTCATGATATTCTTTTGAAATCAAATATAATTGATTTACTTGGCTTGTGTATTTTCCAATTGACTCTATGTACACATCAAATTCATAAAGTTAAAATACGTTCCGCTTCTTTTCAACTACTTCCCTTAACAAAATGGTTTTAAAAAACATATTCTTAATAATCAAGAATTTTAGTTTGATTTATTGTTCCTAATTGAACACAACTTATTTCTCCAATATTCGAAGTATCCTGAACATTAGCTCCACGAATTGGAATTAAGCCTAAATAACTTCGTCATTTTGAGTCATAAATCGAACACTTTCTCTACTCTTCAAAGCTGATTGAGGCATTGCAGTTTGAGCTACCAAATTTATTTTTCTTGTTGGCTGATATTCCGTGGCTCTCTGAGGAGACCTATGATCTCTGTTCTGAGTTGATGAATTTCTGTCTGCCAGTGGTCTAGGCGCAGTCATAGTATGTCTTCTATAGAAAATAGGATGATGTTCTAGATCGCTGCAGCAAAATCTTTTCGTTTCATCTACTGATAAACATTTTAAAATAAACTCTATTGTTTCTCTAGACACAGGGACTTATTAAGGAAATGCTGGGGTTGTTCTCAGCATTACTTAGGCTAAATCTTTTTCATTTGCTGCTTAAAACGGTACTTATCCGTACAACATCTCATAAAATATGACTCCCAAGCTCCAAATATCAGTTTTCTCGGAATAAACATTTTTTATCATCGTTTACGGACTCATATACAGGGCTGTACCTACATTGTAATATATTGTTTCTGGAGGAGCATTCATCATTTTAGAGAATCCATAATCAGCGATCTTCGGAATGCCATTTCGTATTAAAATATTTATTGGCTTCAAATCTCTATGTATCACTCCCTTGGCTACCTGCTCTTTAAAACCATTTACAATGTGCTTCATTATTTTTATAGCCTCTATTTCATCTATTCTCTGTTTCTTCTTTATCAATTATCCCAAATCACCTAATGAATTTAAACAATTTGAGTACCCTAATTACAGTATTCAGTAATAATGTAAGTGCAATGAGGCTTATGATAATAATCATACATTTTCACAACATTTTCAGAATTCATCAACGACAAGGCTCGTATTTCCTGATTCAACAAAAATTCTTCAACCTCATTCGTTATTTTACTTCTATCTATTATCTATCTATCAGATGAAGATATTATACTTTTATCGCAACGGTCTCATTAGTATTTTCATTCTTCCCTTTGTACACAGAACTGCTGAAACCAGACCCTATTTGATCATTCGCACTATAGCTGTAGTGTTCAATCTTAATTAATTTTCCAGACTGAAATGCTGTTGCTGGCACTTGTGCGTATTTCATTCTTATTTAATTAATTTTATGTATTATAAATTTATAATCAACTATTAATCAACTTCCTGAACACAGATAAATCTTTATTAATCAACTTCAATAAAATTGTATAAATTTATTTGAACTACTTCTCTTAAAAATTAATCGCATCTACATTACACATTTATTATATTATTGATGTTCTTGAAAAATAATAAATATATATCTTGATTCTTGTCCATATCCTAATTTAAAGTGCATATTATTTTTGTGTATTTGCTTCAATTTGAGAATTTAAACTTAAAAGAAGAATTTTTAATATGCACTTTAACTTATTATCTAGCCAATTCTTACCAATAAATTAGTAAAATTTTAATTGTTAACTTAACAAAAGCAATTTAAGTATTTGGTTTCAATTATCATACAAATCAGATTATTGGAGTTCGTATTTTGAATCAAAAATTTGAATGCCATTTTAATTCATGTTTATGATGTATTTATACATTCTAAGCGCATTAGTTAACGATTTAGAGTAAATAATTTAAAATAAAATTTCTAAAGTTAACTTATAATTAAATAGAATGGTAATTGAAAATCATGATATTCATTTGATAGATTTAAGAGCCCTAAATTAATCCATAGATGGGACCAATAATTGCAAAACAATTGCAAAATATTATTAAATAACCTATTGATGGTAAAATGTAAAATATATTGTATTAGGTGTTCATGTGATGTTCAACGAACAAGATGTTTTTGATATTTAAGCTGATATCGAAGGTCCAGGTAATTAAAATAGAAAACTTTTTAGTTGATACTCCGTTTTAAGGAGGAGTTTTCAGATGTAAATTAATTTTGCCACCTTAGTTCCCATAAGTTGCACCAAAAGGTATTTAGAATATTTATTTAGGCTTGTTTAATACTAAAATATTTCATCCAAATGTATCTGAAAAGGGGGAGATATGTGTTAATACATTAAAAAAGGATTGGAATCCTCTTTAATGGTCGTTAAAGAATATTTTTGAGGTGATTAAATGCTTATTAATTGTTCCATTCCCTGAGAGCTCTCTAAATGAAGAAGCAGGCAAACTCTTCATGGAAAACTATGATGAATATTTTAAAAGAGCAAAATTACTTACAAGCATCTACGCTATAAAATAAGATGGAAATGTCTTAAAAGGAAATAATTAAGTAAATAGCTTAAAATATTTAAGAATGTTAATGATGATCTAGATAAGAAAAATAAATTGGCTCAAACCCAATAAAAAAAAGAAAACGATTAAAAGAAATGGCTGAAAAGAATTTGATTACTAATAATTATTTAAAAGTCATTAATATATATTGTGTATTATATTTATATTAAAATAAGAATCTACGATCAATAATTCTTACCAAGCCAAGTCTTTTTAAAGAATTTTGTTGATATAATTTAACTAAACCTATCATATTGACTTAAATTAATAGTATTATTCAACCTTTCTTTAATCTATGGATTAATTACTTAAACCCTATGATGAACTAATAAATTTGATTACTCTTGTCCATTTTTCTATAAAGGAAATAGTACTTGTTAATTACGTATAAAATTAATTCACTATGTAATTATCTTAATTAAATTGTGATTTCTTTATTGGAAAACAAATTAAACTATAAATTATCTTTTATTTTATTATTCTATGAATTTTTTCTGGGTTTCTAAATCATCATGATATTTCTAGAAATTGATGAATGATATTTAATGGATATTTAGTTATATAAAGTTCTCAAATCAATTAATTATAATGCATTTTCTATCTTTCTCGACAATAAATAACAAAGATGAATAGCGTATATTTTTCATTTTTTTGATATATATTATTTTTTAATAAGTGAAAAGGAAAATTTTCAAATAAAGTCTAACATTTTTTAAGGATTTAATTGCAAGTTTCTATCTCATTTTTACATATAATAATTTATAATTTTTTTTTCGGTAATAAAGGAGAACATCCAAACCAGGATTTTTTTTTTTTTCATTATTATTTTTAAAATAAGAATTCAAAATGAAATTAGATAATAGCTGACATCATTTTTTGACAGTGAAAACATGCAGGGTACAAAATTACAGATAAAAAAAAGTTATAATTTCTTTTTAATCAACGATTTGTTAACTTGAAACTTTTGCAATTGGAAAACTGTATGGAATAATTAGAATATTTAGCACCTTAGAAAGTTGGGGTTTACTTGTCCTTTTTTTGACTTATACCCAATATCGACTCAACATGTTTTAAATCAGAATTCAAATGAAGCATGGTTTAATATTTTTGACTTTTTATATCTTAATTAAATTTTTTAAAAATAATAAAACTGAGATTGAATAATTATAATGATTCTCATTCAAATGATCCCGAGGCCTTCTCAAAATGGATTTATTAATTAATATTTAGATGTGAGGATTTTAGAAAAATTTACATTACATTATAGAGAGTTGCTGATTTCTTGAATTTCATCAATGTTTTGAATCCTCACATATGCTAAGTTGTCTGGGTTTAAGAATTTTTAATATTCTTCACGTAATGTTGTTTTATCCATTTTAATATTTCTTAATGGATCCTATGACTTGCAGACCCTTTATTTGATCATTTGTTTTCTTTCAGTATTACTCACATTTTATTTTATGTAATCGATGAACTTTGGTCGTGTAGCTTCATTGTTTAGCCTATTAAGTAGATCATCTAGACTTTATAATTTCTCATATTTTTAGAAATAACACCTTCTTTTCATTTTCAGATATTCTTAATAATAATAATTAATTATTCTTATAATGTTCCCGAAATATACAGGAGTGATAATTACACCAAATTCTATTTAATGATGTTGATTCTGAAGAATTTAAGAAGAGTTTTTTGTGTTGAAATTAAATTTTCAAATTTGTAAAATGAACTAAGAAATTATTATAAATAATGGAACAAAATATATACTATAATTATATTTTTATAAATGAAAACAAACAATAAGAAAATTTTTCCGTCTAATACTTAAAATTACTAATCCGTTCCTTAATTGGAGCATGACAACGGGTCTACTTACAAAATGCATTAATCCACAGTTTCAAAGCCTCCACTTTCCATAGTTCCAAGTGAAGCAAATTAAAGTTACTATCAAATTATAGAAAAAAATAAATTGCTATACCTTGATTATTATAGTCAATACAATGACATGAAATTTATGGAGAATATGGCAAGTATTATAATTCTTTAAATACAAGGTTTGAGACCTAAACCTGAAAAGCTAACTTTATTGGAAAATTTTCTCAATATGTTTGAGGACATGATATCTTGTCTTATAGTCATTCAAAATACTTTACTTCTTATGAACTTTGACGCCCCTGATTTTGCATAAACGTATGGCTACTTGCCAAATATAATGGCTGATATTTTGAATAAAGACATTAAAGTAAGAAATTTGATTTATGAAGACTTTAGAGGGACTGCATTTAGAAATAGAGTTTTAATCATCACTAAGATTTTTAGAAACTGTGCTAGAAGCATTGCAATTTAATTCTGAATAAGCTAATAAAATACATCAACTTGACGTCAAAGCTTGGTCATAAAAATGCTTTAATCATCTCAATAGCTACATAGGCAATTTATAAAAATCTTAAGTATCTTAAACTACAATACTATGTCCTTGTTTTAAATGATTTATATTATATTAATTTATATATGATGTAATTAAAATAGAATCCAAATCAAAACCATCTACAATATCATACGAGAAACCATTCTTTAAATAAATCATACTCATCCAAATAGCCTTCTCCAAATCTACCATTATTACTCAGATAATAAACAACATTTCCAGACTAGAAAATTCACAATCAAAATGAATCTAGTTATGCGAACTAGAATATAGAAATTTTGGGGGACTTTATATTGCCATCCTCTAAATTTACAAAATAGTAGAATATGATTTTGGCAGATGAACTCACAGAAAAAATCTCATCGTTACGCAATAATAAAAATTTAAATATTATTAAATAAATGGTAAGAACAAGAGTAAAAACTTAACATAGTGATTTAGAAAATTCTATGATCTCATCCCAAAGGTTGATCACAGATCCAGGTATAGTTCTTCCAAAAAAGCTGTAAAACAATTAATTCCTCATTGATAAAGAGTTAGTTTTTGAGGATGGAGTCAAATATCCTTATAGATTATATATGATGAATGTAAGGAGAAAAAACTTGATATCTTAATTACTTACTAATACAAATATAAATTCTGTGTCAAAGGATTGCTATAACGATTCTAAAAACAAAGATTTAGCAGAAAGATTGGTCGCTTAAATTAAGAATTCATAATAATAAAAATCTAAGAATGCATTAAGATCAAAGAGTTATATGAACAATGCCTTTTATTCTTTATTGGCTTTAAACAAGAATTCCTAGTAAGCTGTTAAATTAAAATATCGATAAAATTTACCAAAAGATTCGAGGTTTTATTTAATATGAGTTAAATATTTGTAAATACTGCTATGTGATTGATATTCCATGAAGTCATTTGTTTTATAATGCTTTGATTATCTCCTAATCAGTTTTCTAACTAAAATCAATATTTCATATTTTTTATTAAGAGAAACATAATTTAATCAATACATAATTAATAAAGAATATTTATTTTATACATAAACTAATAATAAATATATATATAAATGGTAAGTTTTATTACTACATTAGCTTATTACATAACAATTTAAGTTATTTGTTGTAATTATTTTTTTAATCTTTATCATTTATTGATGGTATGACAGAGATATAAAAAACATAATAATAATTTTTGTTTCTCTAATATTGAATTTCAATATAGAATTCTAAACTATCAAATTAACTAAAAGTAAAATACTAGTGACAAATAATTAAACTCATATTAAAAATATTATAATTAATTATAATGAAATATTTACATTTATTTAAACTTGTTGTCTTTTTGCATAGTTCATATATGGTATTAGGGGATGAGGTTGAAAATGAAAATGAGCCTCACCATCATAGATATAGCCCCTCAGACGGAACATTTTGGGTATTCCTTTTATATGCAATTGGATTGTCTCTTTTAGCAGCATTCTGTTCAGGAAATACTCAAGGATTGCTATCAATAGATATGTTGAATTTGGAACTTAAGTAGAAGAGTGGAACAGAATATGAGAAGAAAGTGGTAATAAATCTATCTATTCAAGGCTTAAATACTGCTGCCTGTCATTTCTCAGCACCACTTATTATTATCAACTTTGTTGGTTGGAAATGCTTTTGCTTGTGAAACCTTGCCAATAATTTTACATCAATTGGCCCCAGATTGGTTAGCAATTCTGATATCTGCAGGGATCATAGTGTTGTTTGGAGAGATAATTCCATCAGCATTTACAACAGGCCCAGATTAATTAGTAATTGGAATGAAAATGATTCCTTACGTAAAAGTATTACAAGCCATACTATACATAATTTGCTATCCATTGAGTCTGTTGCTAGATTATGTATTGGGAGTGCATCTCCATCAAAGATACAAGATAAAAGATGTAAGAGGGTTGCTGAATTTGCATGCCCAAGATAGTGGACACGGAAATAATGCTTAATTGTCTAAGGATTAGATGTAATTGCTGGATTCTATGATGGAAATGAGAAAGCAAACAGTAATGAAGAATTGCAAAGACATAAAGAAAGTCTTCATGATAAATGCAGAGGAACGATATAGTTCAGACTTAAAAAATAAAATCAGAATAAAAGGATTCTCAAAGATTCCAGTTTATCAGGGATAAAACAAAGATTAAATAATCGGGACAATACAAGCTAAGTCTATTCTGAAATTGACAGCTTAAGATTATGGTAGGCCATTGTCGTCTCTGCTATAGATGCAAGAACCATTGATAGTTCCAAAAGATACCACCATGTTAGAAATGCTTATGTTGTTCCAACATGAACGAAAATCGCTGGCTTTCATTTGTGATAAAGGAAAAAAAGTACAAGAATATAATACAATGAATGTAATTCTATTTATCTCATTTGTAGATATCAAATTTAATCGTTGAAGGATAAAATAATATAATTGCATTGATTGGTTTGACGGATGTATTCGAAGAGATGCTTGATTTTGAGATTGAAGATGAAGATGTTCATGGAACCTTGCGTGATTATCCAAGATAGAGAAATAAGTATACTGAATTGAAAGTCATAACTGAAGAGTAAGAAAGGTAAGGTAAGGGACGCGAATTGAAATAGAAACTATTATCATGATATCAAATTGCGTTCATTGTATCGATAGTATTACAATTTCTTTAAAATATCCTTTACATTCTTATTGCTTCTAATATAGAGTGGTTCTTATGTCAAATTCAAAAGGACTGGCTCTGGTAGAGTTCGTTATTTTTATACTTTTGTTGTTGTATCCATTGTAGGAGCAGTGGGTAATCTACGTTGTACTGAAATAGCTCTTCTTTTTGGTACTGATGTCCTGCTTTAGATTCTTGTATAAAATTTTTAACTCAGAGGTTCTAATATTAGAGTTTAGTTATGTTGAGCTTTGACCATTTTATTCTTTGCTGAACTAGGATACCAAGGACCAAAAGTACTGGCTAGACTTGGAGATTAATTTGATTGCCAATCGTTCATTATTAAAATAATAATGATCAAATTATCGAAGGTTGGCAATTGCATCTAAAATCATTTAAATCAAATCTCTCAAATAAATTGCTATGTCTTCTATTGAAGAGGAAGATACTTAGAAATCTGCTGATGTTCAATTTATGCACTCTAGAATTCTAAGAATTCTTAAGGTTTAGCTCATTTTTGTGACAATGTGTGATTTACAGGAACTACTAAACCTGCTATTGAATTTGAATATCAACATTTTATATCAAATCTTTCTATGATGGCTAATGCTGATATCTGTCGTAACGAATACTTATTTCGAATTTACTGTAACTTATGATTAATTAGATTGAGCATTAGATAGATTTTGCTAATTCTTCAAGCATCCTATTTTAAAGAATCACAAATTTAAAGAGAAATGCAATTCAATCGGTATTTACAGTGTGATTTTTGGATAAAATTTTAATAAGTAAAATATTAGAACCATCTAAGTCCTCCTATTAGTAATTTTTTATAGGAAATTAAGATACCCTTGGTTATGGTAATAGACAATAAGTTGTAGATTTTCGTTACTATCATATAGATTAATCAAATTAGTTATTTATGAATAGTAATTTGTTGAATTATTGTTAAACTAAGCCACTCATATGCTTTGCAATATTCAAATAAAAATTTCAATAGACCAGATGTAGAAATAGAATGTTCTCAAATCAAAAAGAGGATTGCATATGTATTTATGCTTAGTTGAATTTCTGCAAACAAAAGCATAAATTTTCTAAAAAGTTCAATCAAACTAACTCTTTACTTTAATTATCTTGAAAGAATAAATCTTTTTGATTTATTAACAGATTTATGGGTGAATTTATTTTATAAGTAGAAAGTAGAACTGTGAGAAAATAATTGATTGTAGATTTGATAACAAATATAATTAAAACTTCATTTTTTCTTAACTTAGAACTACAGAGTAATTGGATTATATTTTACTCTCTGCTTCAATAGAATTGGAGGCCTAACATGATTCTAATTTATAATTTAGAGTACAGAAATGGCTAAAATATCTTTAAACTAGGGTAAGGTATTATTTTTTAATAAAATAAATAAATCTAGAGAATTAATAAGGGCTTATGTTATAGATGATTTGACAAGAGAGTAATTTGAAGAATGTAACTAATCAAATAATCCTATCCCTACTATAGAAAGATTTCTCTATGGATGCCGAATTTGGATGCTTTTGGAGAGAAATATAATACCATCAAAATCTTTTGACAAGAAAGAATAATTTTTGGTTTGCTTGTGAAGTTAGAAATCAAGTGTTATTGAGCATAATCACACATTTGCAGAGATAAATATAGGTTTCATTACCTAACTAATGTGCCACTTCTTCCAGATATATATTCAATATTGTGAGTATATTATAAAAATATATTATAAAATGAAATCTCTCCAAAAATTACTCAAAAATAACAAAGACATGGGACATTAATACATTGATTTTATGTAGCTGTTTGAAAAGAAATTGAAATCGTGTATCATAAATCACAATTCACGTAAAAATATTCTTGCTCAATACAAATAACAACAATACATCCATTCTCCAATGCCTTTTTTTGAATCTGAAGAGCTGGTAGTATATGGTTCTTTTGAGAATAGTAATATTCATGGATGTTGTCAAGAAGAAAAGGGAGTGTTGAATGTTCTACTTTCCAGTGATACTAATACTTAGGGTTGCACTTAATGGTTTTACTTTGGAATTAAGATGCACAACAAAGGAAAACTAAAAATACGTATATTAAATAATCGTAGATAAAACACTCTCTTTAAAGACTGCAATCATGTTTATGTGTTTGATAATGAAAAATGGAGTGTTGGTTAAACCTAAGAGATGTACTATTATAGAACAAACATTAATCACCCATTCTATCATCACGAAGATGCTGGCATAGCTTAACTTCAATAGAACTTTTCTTTGTACACATTAGAGTTCACGTACGAATTCAAACAGAGTGAAAAAATTGTATTTTTTGCATTAACTCGACCATATCCAGTCAAAAAACTTTAAAGATTCATTGATTAGTGTCCATTAAAAAGAAAGTCAGTCTGCATCACAACCTTGGGATTGCCAATTTGGTAGATCAAGACTCCAAAATAGAATGGATAATAAATTGTTGTAATTTTGGCTCGTCAACATCCGAGTGAAACAGCTGGATCTTTTATTTGTTAAGAGATCTTACGTATACTATGTAAAGGACATTAAAGTATGTAAAAGTATAGATTCATAATATATCCAATGGTAAATCCAGATGGTGTTTTTCTGGGGAATTCTCGTTGTAATTTTAATGGCGTCGACTTAAATAGGTAATATGAATATAAATTGTAGAAAATGGGACAATCCAAAATAAAAAACAGAACCTGAGGTGCATTATGTTCTTAAATCAATATCAAAATATTCTAACATTGCATTTATGATAGATTTGCATGGTCATTCAAAAAAGTTCAATCAATTTCTTTATGGTTGTTTACATGGCAAGAGTGTATCAGAGTATATGAGGATAAGATAGTTTGGGAAGATTCTCGCTCATCATAATGAAGTTTTCTCATTTAAAGTACCTTAATATTTAATAGAGGGATTGTTCATATGGTGTTAGTCCTGATAGATTTGGTACGGCTAGAGTGGCATTATGGAAGAGATTGAATATAGCAAATTCAATGACAATAGAAACGAGCATCTACGGTTAAATGGGACGAGCCTTTGGCTTAGAAGATTACCATGCCCTTGCTTAAAATATATTGCGAGCACTTGACCTTTATAATGAGCAGGTGGACTCGCCAGAATTGAACATCAATAGAGAGATGAGCAAGGCACTAAAATATGATAGTGGAAGTGATTCGGAGGCAGAATAGGATTTGATTATTCCAAAACCAAACAGGATTAAAATCACGTCGAGAAAGGAATCTTCATGTAAGCATTAATCCGTTGGATATGGAGGAATTAAACAGAAAATAGAGACTCCTCAATTGATACACCAACATAGTTAATTTTTCAAAGATTAGTCGTTTGTTGAATTGTTACCGCAACCTTCCAAGCTTCTTAGTCACAGTCAAAACAGAGTTCAACTTTAGAAGATAAGGTCTCGAATGAACTCATTCTAAAGCCAATACATAGAGGAATAGCCTAAATTAGGAAGTATGATATCAGCATTGCAAGTGAAATAATTATTTAAATGAAATTAATTCTTGCTCTTCTCATGACAATAGCATATTGTACAAATGATGCTATCAAAAAAAATGTCGATAATATCAGATAAGCCATCAATAGTGGGCCTAACAAGCATTAGGCTTATGATAAATTGGCTTATATTGTTGACACATTTGGTCCTAGGATGTGGGCATAACCTAGTATGGCATTAGCTGTTGATTATCTTTATAATTAAATACGAAATTGGGATGCAACCAAAAGTGGTTTGGTGGAGGTTAGATTAGAAGAATTGGATGAGATATCAACTTGGGTGAGAGAGAGCGAACAACTAATTTTAAAGAGTCCAAGAAAGAGACCTCAAAAATTAGGAATGATCGGACTTGGTTTTAATTGTACCAGGCAATATAAAGGATGGAGAAGTCGTCGTAGTTAGAAACTGGAGTGAATTGGATGAGAAGGGTAAAGCCAACAAGATTTAAGGTATATTCAACATACATTTTTTAGGAAAAATTGTGTGTTATAATGTTGCATGGACAACCTATGATGACTTGAAGTTTTATAGACAACAAGGACCAGATAGAGCATCTGCCTATGGAGCTATTGCTGTACTATTGAGAAGTGTTGCTTCATTTTCAATCTATAGTCCACATACAGGAAATGTGAGATATTCTGGTACATTCACCAAGATTCCTGCCGCTGCTATTACAGTTGAAGACGCTGAGATGCTCCAAAGAATGTAAGACAGAGGATAGAAGATTACTGTGGATTTAGAATTAAATAATAAAATGATGCCTTCTAAAAGTCATAACATCATTGCTGAGATCAAAGGTTCAAAATATCCCGATTAAATTATTTTGATGGGGGGTCATTTTGATTCATGGGATACAGGAAGTTAGACAGGAGCCATGGATGATGGCGCAGGAACTCTAGTTACTCTAGAAGCCCTTAAAGTAGTGGCTGATCTAGGAATCCAACCTCTGAGAACTTTGAGATGGATTGCTTGGAGTGGTGAAGAAATGGGACTCCCTAATAATGGAAATCAACACTATGCTAAATATCATGGAGATGAGGATCATGTAGTTGCACTTGAGAACGACGTTGGTCAATTGACAGCCATAGGATTTGGATTTTCAGGAAAATTATAAACTAGTAGAATGGTCAGATAATTGATTATGAACTATATTCCTGAATTGTCAGTTGTCAATGAAAATGATGGGTAAATATGAGTTGCTTATGTTAGATCTGGAGTTATACAAAACCTTAGGGGATAAAGGAGTTCCATTGATGAGAAATATCTACAAAGATCCTAATGATGACTATTATTTCAAATATCATCATTCGGCTGGAGATACAATGAATATTTTAAATCCTGATGAAATGGATTCCAATGTGTTTGCCATCAGTTCAATGATGTACATCATAGCTGATAATCCTGAGAGATTACCCAAATGATTTATCATAATAAATATTGATTAAAATTCAAATGAAAAGAGATGATTAAGTGTATATGTCCTCCATACAACTTTGGAATGGAATCGATACTCCTATTCATTAGAGTACTAATCTTTTTAGCTAAAAATTTAAGGAGAGTTAAGAATTTAATTGCAATAGTCTCCAGGCCATGTGTCATCACCATCCTCAAAAAAAAGTACATATTTTATCTTGATTTTCAGGCTAAATACCTATTGTTGAACGATTAAAGACCAAATGAAAAGCTATGCACTAAATGCGCTGTTCTATTAGCTCAATAAGGGAATAAAATTGAAAATATAGAAGAAGGTAATTTGCGTAATAATTCCTAGACAATATCAAGAAAAAACAAACTGATTCATTCATCGAGCAATTATTATAAACAAAAAGTGAAATAGACAATGTTCATTCCAATTTATTATCAACTGAAGCCAATCTTAAAAAGTTTTATAATGACCAATATACTCAAGTTGTTAAGACTTTTGGAGGTATCGAGAAATAATTATAAATGGTAATTTCTACTATCTATCTTCCAAGTGCAAATCTAAATTACTCTGTTCCTTATCATAATCACTTTGGTCTGGAGTGCAGATTACCAATTAGTTAAAAGTATAATCTAAATAAATTGAACATTAATTGGCAACCTACATCACAGACATCAAAAATCATTATGATAAAATCGTCTAAATGGGTACTCTACCATTTAATCAAATTATGGGTGGGTATAGTAGTAAACTATTCAAATTATAACAATATCTTAAAGATATCCAGGAGAATAAAGTTGCCTATCTCCATTATGAAGGGAAAGTAAGTACTTTGGATACATTTTTAAAAGAACTTAGCAAATTGACTGAAAAGGATTATCAAAATAAGAAAAGAAATCATGAAAGCACGAGATCAAGTTCTGAATAGAAAACTTCTAAAAGTGCTGAGAAGGAAAAGAGGAATCAGAGCCAACCTAACAGTAAGGATTTAAAAAGTTTTGAGAATTCAGAAAAAAAAACTACCCAAACTTTTAAAATTACTGAAGAATCAATTGAAGAATGGATGGAAAATTCTAACTCTAAGCAATAACGCACAGAACCAGCTGAATAATTATAAAGTCCAAATGTTTTAACCTCTAAATTTAATAGAAAACAACTTCCTCCAAGTAGAGCTTCTATGAAATAAGAAACTAATTAAGCCATACTAGATAAACTAATTTCAGAATTTTCTTAAATCAAGTAAGAAAGAGCAATGAAAAAGTAATCTAAGACTCCTGAATTAAGTAAATCAGTTAAGGAAGCCTTTCCTAACAAATTATCACCCAAATTTCTTTACAAAAATTATTATAAATGATTTGATTCACTGATTCACAACTTTGTATTATTTAAATTTGATAATGAATTTTAGGTTTTAATTTTACTATCATCATTTTTTTAAGAATAGTTTCATAAGTTGTTTTTAAATCATCTTAAAGAATGCATCTATAAATGCTCTGATTAAGATGAGGAATTTGTTAGTTTTGGCTTAAAGTTAAGTCATGAGAGCATAACTTTCAGTTTGCATCTCCTATATTCATACCTGGCTATACTCATTGAAATAATAATAATAAGTTAGTTATTTTATTTTACATGATAAAATTCACTCTATTGAATCAAAAATATCTCCTTTGCCACTTCTTCCCTTTCTCTTCTTGAACTCTTTATTCTTGGCCTATTAAGATTTTTCTTGGGCAGCTTATTGAATTCTTTCATCCATTTCATCAAATTCATTATCCTATGACTAGCTATTATCGATAAACCATTCTTTTGGAAGATCATCTGGATTAACAGTATCCATATCTAAAGACTCAAAGTGCTTCTTCTAAAAGTCAGTAAGTACTATTATATATTATATATTAATAAAATACAATCCTTCTTTTCCTGTTCTGTCAATTCCTTATCGATTTCTGCATCATCATCTTCGCCATCCTCATCCTTCATACCTTTTCTCTATTCCTTCTTTAATTGTTCTCTATTTCTCTATTATTCCACCTTATTGAGCATAAATTCATCATACAACAAATCATCCAATTATTTCTCTTGAATCAATCTCTTTTCTCTTTAAACCTCTGCATCATTTCCCAAAGCCTTTAATTTCAAATATTATTCTAACTTTTCTGGTTAGTAAAGATAATTTCCTATGAATTATTGGGGTGCATTTTCTCTGATTGATTTTAATTCTTCCATAGTTCTATAACGTCTTTCATCTACATTGTATAGCCAAGAAAATTTGGGTGTAGTTTTCAATCTATTAATAAGGTGATCAATTTCTGCTTGGATTGATCTTGGGAAATCGCCTTCAGTTTGGAGTTTGATAAGAATATCTAACAATTTAATCAAGTCTGGTAATCTAGATATTTTTTGTTATCTAACTATGTCTTTCACTACAGGATCAAACAAGTCAGGTTCAAAATATTTGGCACTTATGCAGGCATTCAAAATTCTAAATTATTAGCCAGGCTGATATTTTAGACTTTTCTTATACTCTTTAACGAGGATATTGTGACATTAGGATTTCATCAAATCAAATAGATATTTTCTTTACAGATTTTTATTTTTGCCACAAGCTTCAATTAATTCAAGTGCTTCATACCATTTTCTCTTAGATTTTGGATGCATACGAAATTCTGCATCGAAGAAATTGTGTAAGTATTGATTATCAATTGAAAGGGATATAAATCCATAGAGAGCCCCAAATGCTAATCTTGATGGAAATTCACCTTTGAATTTATAAAGACATTTTTCTATCTTTTTAATAACAATTTCATCGTATTCCCCATCTTTTCCCATATGATAAAGAAGTTGTCCTATTGATTTTGCATAAAAATCATTATCAGGGTTTTCTTTGACTGCTTTAAGTAAGTCTTTGCTGCTTGAGTGATAAAAAGTCTCTGAATTGATATTGAGATCATCCATATAAGCTCCCCAATTGGTATTGTCCTTTATGAGCTTCCAGTCTTTTTTAAGTACAAATTTGCAGCCGTATGTTGGGATGAAGCATAATCTGAGATATTTTGCTTAGAAGCAGCATAATTAATATATTTATTATTTCAGACAAATAGTTAAAACACAAGTAATTTTTAAATTGAATAAATACATACAATTTTTATTTTGAATTCAATCAAATTAATGCTTGATCATCATTAGCTTTCTCTTTGTAATATTCAGCAATTGTAAAGTCAAGATTGTCTCCATGTTCTTCATCTTAATTGATTCGATGTCGTATAGGTTATAGTTCATTGCTCTTTTCGCTCTCTTTCTTTAAGTCCACTACCAACAGAACAGCAATATAAGAAACCATCATCAACATATTTATCGGATTAAACAAGTGATGATCAAATCTTTCATAATACAAGTAAAATTAACTCTTTTAGAAGGAATAGACGATGAAAAAAATGATGTCAATTACAAACAGGTCAAGTCCTAACAGATAAAAGGTTAGCTTATACTTATTAAATTCGAATGTAAACTAATCATGACTTCGTAAGCAAATATCCCAGAATAAACTAAGAAGCATAGCCAACACACAATCATGATTGTATGAATGTTGTCGACTTGATTTTCTAAGTCCTTTATTACAAATGATTAACTATCAAAGGCAATTAACCATCTATCGATACTAATAGGGATAATGACAAATATTGTTATTAGTGTGTTTCTACCTTTATTGGTGTTGTTATCCTACCCTTTTAGGAAGGAGAGAACTTGTAGGAAGTATCTCAAAAATAGAAATTCTCCAATTGCATAGCATGTTTATCCGATCAACCACTCTACTGCTTCGAATTCAGAGAAGTAACACAAGGGTCTAAGTGGTTGAGCAATCAAAATTATAATCAAAAGCATGTGATGCTAATTATCTTTGATATATTTTCCTAAAGGCAGAAGATTCTCTTCATCCTCATTGATCATTTTGATAGCCAATGCCAAAATGACAAAGCATAAGAAGGTAACAAAGGAATCTTCTAAATATTTTAAATTATTTTTGAAATAAGCCTCTAATTCTATGTCCAAACCCTTAACAAAAATAACATATGCTGAAACTTTGATTAATTCAGGTGTCATTAGATAATTTTCATTCCCATCTGAGTCACCTGATTTAAACTCATAAGGTAAGGCTTTTAAATGATGCCTACTCAATTCCTCAATGCCAGCTTAATTCTCATTGACTATGGGGAATGAATTATTAGTGTCAACCACTATCAGTTCAGTTATATTTAGTTATTACTCTGCAGGGAATTACTAGTAATAAATCACAATGTCAGGTATGTGTTCTAAAGGTGTTTATGTACGAAAGTAGAATGTGACCATAGTTTCATTGGATTCCCAAATGTAGCCACAACATTATATGCTTTTGTTATTATTGTCGAGCTTGGTTTCACATTGTCGATTTAGCTTGTCTGATTCAATGAATTAGAGATCCAACGATTTATCAACAAAATAGAATACCGCTATTGATGCCACATAAATAATTAAAATTTTCATTATTTTATTAACTGTTAGATGAAGAGAACATCATCTTAGTAAAGTATAGAAGGAAGGAGGGATTCAAATCATATAGTTGGACTCATGAGTGAGAATGAGAAACTTCATAAATAAAATGAATCTTTGATGAAAGAATTGAGTCTAATTAAAAATGATTTTGAAAGGATGTCATAAAATGGTTAAAAGACTGTAAAGAATGGACGTAGAAAGAGTTGTGAAATCACAGGTGAAATGGTCACTTAGTAATAAATTAAATCTCTCGAAGAAGAACTACAAAATTCATAATTGAGATTCAACACTTTGAAGAAGGAATTCTCAATCAAGACTACTCAATATTAAAATTAAATAACGAAATAGGCAAATCTAATTACTTAGCTATAAAATGAAAATGAGACGTTGAAAATTAAGGTTGAAAACAAAGAAAATTAATTCTATGAGTTTAAGTAATCTTACTAAGAGAATTATTTAGAAAAGTCAGGTATCAAAATTATGAATGAAAATCAAAAAATTAAATAATTATCTGAAAGCAACATCAAGTTGACAAAATTGCTTGAAGACAGGCTGATTTAATTAGAATAGTTAACTAAAACACTAAATTAAAAGAATTAGGAGCACATGAAAGAAATTGAAAAATATGAAGTCTTACTTAAAGAAAAAGCTCATCATTCTACTTTATCATAAGGAAAAAGTTTTGAATCCTTATAAAAAAAGATAGATCTTCTCGAAAAAGATAAAATTCGATTAACCAGTGAATTAACTAAAAATAGAGATTTAAATACAAAGGAGAAATAGATGTTGATGAAAGAAAAACAAAACTTAAATTTAGAAAAAGAGAAATTGCACTCAGACATGTCAATTATTCAGCAATAATTAACTGATTATTATAATTAATTACAATAATGTGGATAGTAACTAAAGTAAAAGGACGAAAACATTAAATAGTTTTAATAATCTGAGAGCTTCTAAGGATACTAAAATTTATAATATGAAAACTAACAATAAAAGTCATTGATTACTCAATTGCAAGTACAGATAGGAAATCTTCAATAAACCAATAAAGCTCTACAAGAAGAACTATTGTTTTTAAAGACTACAGCCCCATTAAGCAATAGGACAAATCTAAAGACTTACTTTGGATTAGATTCTCCATTCAGAAATATTGCAGATGAATAAACTAAATATAATGTCACTTTAAGTAAGTATTAAATTAATATTTTTTTAGAAACAAGAACTTAGAGTTCATTAGATAAGAGAGGCAGATCATAGGACATGTATAAAAGGATAGAATGATTGATATAGTAACTTATATATATATATAACGGTCTCAATTATTCATTAATCAATAAATCAATCTCTTTTGCAGCTGAAAAGGTAAATTCACAACAAAATATAATTGATCTACAAATATGATTAGAATTAATTTAATTTGAATACTAAAATCCTTTAATTTAATTAACATTTAAATTTATATCATTAACCAATGGCAACTTTTAACTTCTGTTCCTTGTGTCTTTTGTATTCGTTTATAATTAAGGGAATGAGGAAGCAACCTGCCACAATTGCATTGAGACTGCAGTATAAGAAAAGAATTGATTCTAAATATGGTACAATCAATTGATTTATTGCTGCAAACACTGCACCATATCCCATGACAACTGAAGTAACAGTAGCTGTAGATTTCTTGTTTCCTTTAATTTATAAATTATAATTGTACCTTTCAATTCTTTCATATTACTCAGTTCAATCACAATGGCACCTGAAACATTATTATACACACCGCCGATCATTAATCCTGTCAAAAATACTAAGATATAATAGAGAGCATAAGGTTATTCCAATTTTGATAAAAAGTTTATGCTGACCATAACTACTGTTCCAACCCACAATGAAGGCACAATAAGACTAGCCCTTAGATTCCAATAGACTCCTGCATAACTAGAATAATCACAGTATAATACCATATTAAGATACCTCCTGGGATTGTACCCCATTCAATCATTTAAGTGATCCATGCTACTCCTTCCAGATTTTATCCCTTCAGATATGAAGGTAGCCAGAAGGCAAGAATATAGAAAACAGCCTTTATACAGCCAAACGCCAAAGCATATAAGGCGACATTAGGCAATTTCCAAGCCGAAATCATATTTATACTATCTTTTTTATTCTTCTTTGGCTTAGGAGGGACATATGGATTCATTTGAGAGTCCCTGTCTACAGTCATAAGAGTCTAACTTAAGTCAGTGACAAATGATTGTTCTGAGACAGAAACTACTGAAGCAGCTCTGCTCATGTACTCATCATGAGCCTGTTTATAAACTAATGATTTAGTCAATGGGTTTTTAAATTAGGCTATGTATTCTTTGGCTGAACTAGCTTCAATCATATAGATGTTGATGACTGACATAATTAAAACACCAATTGCAGATACATAAATAGGAGCCATAACACTCATGCCTAATTATTCAATCAATAGAGCAGCAAACAGGTCTCCTAAGATATTACCAACGTTTGTGCAGGCTGCGAAATACCCCATTACTATGACTTTATTTGGTTTACTCTGCCAATTGTTCATTATAGCCATCAATCCTGGCCAAGCGGGAGCCTAAGAAACACCATTCAAAATTTAAAGAACAAGCAATAACCATCGATTATGTTTCTCAACTGGCAATAAGGCAGCTATCATGAATTATACGATTCCTGTAGAAAATGTTCCGCATAACATAAATAGTTTTGGACCTATTCTATCTCCAATTTGACCAAGACTATGTAAATTACTAAATATACAAAAGCATTGACGATCCATAAACAAAAAGGAACGAAAAATTTATGTATCCCAAGTACTTTTTATCGAAATCATCAATTTTTTCATCGTCATGTTCATGATCATCCTATTTTGCCAAAATACCACTTGTGAAACTCCAAGTTGATCTACATGAATGTAACATAGCGTATTGCATAAAGCAGCAAATGAATACCTGAATTCTTTTAGCCCTCAATCCAGGAACAGCAGAATCAAACATAAATTTAATTTTAACATTTATGCGTACTTAAGAAGGAGCTATTGAAACATTCTATTATTATCTATGGTTGTAAAATGACTCTATCATGCAAAACGAAGTTGAATTCCAACTCCCAGACACTCTCATCTACAGATTAGGAGTCATTCAAGTTTATTATACATAAAATAATTCAGGCATGGTATTTCACTCATAACAATGAAATCCTTGTCAAAAAACTTGAAAATAGAACTATACCAAATATAGAAACTGCCTTCCTCAAAGACTGCTAGAACGATATCTGTGCCTATTTTATCAGTTGCAAACCCAGAAGAGACTTTTATCATACTTAAGCAACTAGAGAGGAATTCCTTAAAGATTAACTCAACTTCGATTGCAGAACCTCGATTCTCTACTTAAACCAAGAACAATTTAAATCCTTCATCCACACTCCAGATATTCATAGAAATGGAATTTTGCAAAAATTTACTAAGCCTGCATTGCCAAAAGAAAATGTAATACAAGTTATTTGGAGCTAAAATATCTTACTCTTGAGTTAAAGAGTCAATAATATCGAATTAAGTTCTTCTAAATTTGATGCTCAAGAAAAATGCTCGACGTTTAATAGTTCAGAATCCTTTTCCAAAGCGTACCCTGTTAAATCTAAAGTAATAACAACTTAAATTTAAAGAATCATTAATTACATCACCACAAGAATTAGCGTTCTCACTTATGAAAAATTTAGAGTAAATAGAGCTGTTCTCTATTGTAAGGTAGACCATCTCTAAAGAATTAATATTTTATATTGCACCTCCTTAAGATCTAATGATGAATGTCCTTATCCTATTCAATTTGGACAATTACTCAGACCTGATAATGTTAAAAATGCTATTACTACTAATAAATAAAAACCCATTAAATTGATAATGGATGTCTAATGTTTATCATGCCAATAATATTGTTAGACTGAAGATTTACACCCAATCAAATATTCAAGATTAATTACTTCAGGAGAACATTACAGAATGGACATTAAATCTTATTCAACAGGTGTTAAAAGAGCAGATCATCAAATTACTGAAGATAATCCAGAAAACTATATAGCAAACACAACTAAATTGATCCCAGATATCCTTAAGAAGCTTTTCCCATCTATGTCCTACAATGTATAACTTTAATATTATACTTAGGAATTCGCATCAATTAAAGAAAATTAAGCCTTCTTAAACAAAGAATTACTTGTTTGTTTTAATTGCTATCTTAAATTTACATAAATTAAATTGAAATTTACACAAACAGGTAGAAGACTGACAATAAAATAAAAAAATAGATCTATTACTGATATGATTAGATAAGCAACTCAAGAAGTATCATAAAGACATACTGAAAGAGATCATAGAGGTAATAAAGAACCCTAGAAAATGAGTTTTTGTTTAACTTAAAGAACATCTTTACCAACAACTGCCAAACTTATGACGATGAAATCTTCTCGAACTTCATCTATTATGAAAAATAATATCACTTTAAGAAGTACTGCTAGAAAATCTTCTGTCTGATTATGATTTATTATTAATAATGGATACTACAATATTTTATTTAAAAATTGAAAGAATATAAATTATAAAGGGTTTTCTATTCTTATAAAATAAACTTTGTTATAAATTTATTTCATATTCTAAAATGGTTAGAAATTATTTGTTAAGCAATTTAATATTTTAATTTGTTTTTACTTGCTTATAAACTCTCAACAAGATTTCCATGAATTTAGAGCAAAGCATAAATTTTTTCTCTAAATTCAATCTATTCAATAGATTCTGAAAATTCATCTAATTTTAATGCAATAATGGCTTGGTATGTAAATGGTAACTTCTCGAAAATAGTTATAGAACCGATTTCTTCAATTATAAGCATAAACTGTATCATATATCTATGAGGCATGTTTGTCAATATGCAAATATAAATGCCAATTAATTAGTTGAGAGGTTTTTGTTTTTGATTTCTGTGAAATGAATGCAGATTTGTAAAATTAGAAAAACTATTCAAAATATCCTCTTTGTATTAATCTATTTTTATCGTTTTTAATCGTAAACTAGCTTATTCAATTAAGAATTCTTTAACATCCTTAGTAATTATTTCATTTAAGATATATCTTAACTAATAGTGATTTACTTTAAGTTTAGATTGAGTAATACTCTCCATCCAAACGTTAACTCCTATAGTTGAATCATATGAAATTACTCTAATAATTAGTTGAATTAATTACCTATGGAACATTCCTTAAGGAATGTAAAGCATTTCGTCTTTTTGGAGAATAACAAATTTGGATAATAACTTTTATCCTTTTTTAAGATGATTATACTATTCAGAACAAACTGATTCGAACTAAGACCAATTCTTACACTTATTTCTCAAGTAAACTATTTTAGTACCCTCAACGACACCCAAATAATTTTCATAACTGTCATAATGCCAACCACTATCTGTAAATCCTTTTGAACACCATAAATATACATTGCCAGAATCGCTCAATACTTTTGGGCAAGGCAAATCTAATTAGATTTATGCCAAATACAATGTAAGAGGTCCTTTGTAATTTGAAAATTCGTGATAGGTCATAGTCTCCTAGAATATAGTATTGCCTGTAAAGGAATTAGATGTTGAAACTACAATATCCAGCGGTTTGTCATTTAATAAATCAGCAATATTTTTGTGGGTGAATAAAGACCATAGATCGTGAACATTGAATTTGTAAGGTTTTGATGATCTCTTGCCTTTAATTTCTGACAAATTGTAGGTAATTGGAACGTATCTCCATTTATTTTAATTTTTCATGATTTTTCGTGACCTTTTATTTTTAGTGAGCATATTAATATACAATAAATAAATCAAAGCAGAATTCTATTTTATTCCAACCATTATTGCAATTTGGCTATGTCTAAAGGCTTAACAAAGTATCCCACCATGCCAGCTTTCAAACATTCTTCTTCTTCCTAACCTCCTGAATAGCCACTATGTCCTAAAATATACCCATTAAATCCCATGGTGATCAGCCTTTTGCACGTTTCAATTCCATTTAGATTAGGTAAATCAATATCAAGAATCACAATTTTGTAATTTTTACACGCACAGCTGGGTCCATGTTGAAACTACTCAATTTTCTTAATGCATTCAAATCCACTAAATGCCAAATTAACTCGATAACCCTATGATTCAAGTTATATCTTAAGCATTTATAGAATGAATGGTTGGTCATCTACAATTAAGATTTCAGGACATTAGCATCTAGAGTATTAACTTAATTCTAATCCACTCATTCTAAAACTATCACATTATTTGATTTAATTTAATGGTGCTTAAAAATATTCTCTTTATTAACGAACTACTGATTCCTATTAATACTTTTATTTTTCTTCATTAAAAGAGTGATCGTAAACCTAAAACGAAAACTTAGATCCTTTGCCTTCTCCTTCTGAAACAGCGGATAACCCTTTTTAATCATACGATAACTTTCTTGCCAAGACATTACTAATCATCAATCCCAATCCTATTCCTTATGGATTTGAATTGGTTGGGTCATCCAACTTACCAAAGGCGGTGAATAATTTGTTTTAGTTTGCAGCAGTTATACCTAAACCTGTATCTGAAACTGTTATTTCTACTGATTTATTAGTTGCTCTCCCTGAAATAGTGATAATTCCATTATATGTGAATTTCACAGCATTACCCAACAAGTTAATTAAGATTTGCCGTATTTTAAAAGGATCTGAGTATATTTTCTCAGGAATTCCTTAAAGATTAATAACTAAATCATTGTTCTTAGCATATGCCTAAACAACCATAATATTGTAGGTTTCTTTGATTAAATGATGAAGATTTAATTATTGTATGTCTAATTTAAACTTACCTGCATTCAATACCGACACATCCAACAAATCTTGGATTAAATTAGTAAAGCAATCTAACTAACTTAGCATAGGCAATAAATACTTTTGAACCATTTCTTCACTACACATAGGTTGAATTTATTAAACCATCAATTTTATAGATTAAAGAGGAGTTCTGAATTCGTGAACAACTGTACTTAAGAAATTTGATTTATCTGTAATCACTCTTTGAAGAAAAGTCACGAGATTCATTGAAGTCATATCTCTTACAATCAATAAGATAAATTCAGATTGTTTATTTTCAAACCTTTTAAAGCTTACTTAAAATAGAGATTTTTCATTCTAAGGAAATTGGCAGAGCATTTTGATAACTCCATTTTTTTCATGCCGATTTTCTATGAGATGATCAAGCAATTTTTTCACAGTTTCAAACTGTTGAAATGAATATGATGACTTTAGTTCTGATTAATCATCAAATCGAGATTCATCAAAGGTGCTTTTTTTAAAATACGTTTTATTATCAAATTCCTATTCATTTAGTATGATTTATTATTCTTAGAACAATGAGTTGATCCTTTCTAATTCATTAATTTATTATTGAACATTTTTCATTTGCAAAAGATTGTAAAAGGCTGCCTTCTTATTCATTCCTCCCATCATCTTTTTCAAATGTTTATTAATGAAAATTACTTACTTTTTCATATTAACCATAATAATACCATCTGGAAACATATTGAATATTTTTTAATATTAATCCATGCATCCAAAATCGTTTATTTAAAGATCTTATGATGGTTCTGATTAATACTCATGTTAACTGACTTTTCTTGAATAATTTGGTGAAGTTTGATTTTTAATCAGCTCTGGAGAGGGTAGTTTCGCAGTTGAAATCTATCCCTGACTTTCCTTCTCTTTTTTATTTTAAATGTAATATTTCATGCAAATATTTAACACCATAAAAAGCGATAGCAAAGTACCTGTTATAGTATTCTCATTGGTCTCACCCCACATTATAAAATAAAACATGCAAATCAATGCATCTACCAATTTTAAAAATATTGATTGTTTTTTCAATAAATACTGCATGTATGAACCAGCTAGAAAACTCTAAATTAAACTTTGTTTCCTTTATAAAATTATTAATAATAAACTTAGTTTTATACACATTTTCACACTTATCTAAATTTTTTCGTTCTAAATTTATTTAATTTTTAATATAAAATGAATAGCCAGCATCAAGAACTGAAAGCTTAGCAGTATAGTATTAATTAATCTCGAATCATTAAGTTGATAAAATGTGAGCACAACACAAGTGACTAAGTGAGATATTAGTAAACTTCCAAAAATATATAACATAATTAATATTAATTTAAACAATGATTAATACTATCACAATCCCCTAATAAATTAAATATTTTCTGAATAAAAGAAAGTAAAAATACTTACAAATTCATTCAATTTATTAAGTATTAATTTCTTATCATTAAAATATTAATTGTATACTTTAGAACCATATTCTGAGTGTCTGAAAAAAAATATAATTTTGTTTCAGCAAGATCAGGTGAATTTAAGAATTATATAAAATAATATATTAAAATTTCATTTGAGTTGATAATATTGGTTCTGTTAATATCAGGAATATTAATCTATAATTTTTCACTCAATTTATTTTGTTTACAAACATTTTTTAATAATTTTTGTTTTAAGAAAAACGAACAAATCTTTTATTTAATTAAGTTGGACACTAAAATTCCATTTATCAAGAAAGCATTATAAACCATGATGAAAAACATAGGAAACTCATAAAATTATATTAACTGTATTTTACAGAGGGAAAATAGGAGTTACAAGTAATTTGATAAATATTAGATTGATCATTTGTAATTACAACCATGAATTAATCAAAATTTAGTTACAACCTTAATTTTTCTACATTCACACCAAGAAAATTACTTTAAAATTAATTTTTTTCATCCCGAAAATTATATTGTAATTCATCATTATTTAAAGAAAGTTTAAACAATCAATATAATTCCAATGTTAGAAAATTCAATTAAATCTAAGTTCTAAAATAGAATAATGAAAAAAAATGGGGTCATATAAATTACGAAATTTACTAAATGAACAATGAATGCTAGAAGAAATTTAATGTACAATTGCAAATCACATGAATTCCTACTTGATTGCAGTTATAAATCTCTGTAAACAAACAATAATTATGAAAAATGAATACTCCATAATTTGGAAAATATAGGTTTAATTCATTTTAAATTAATCAAGATGTTAAATTTAATACAATAATATAATATTTCTTAAAATTTAAATTTACTCTTATTTTCTAATATAGTAAATTAGGATTCTATTGACAAGTATTCTAAAAAGGTGGATGAAAATTTGATTACTGATATTAATTTTTCAAAACAAATTCTTAAAACAATTCTCATAAGAGTATGAGTATTTAAAGGACGTAAGTTTATGATTAAATTATCAAGTCTTGAGTTGTTATCAAAATAGATGTCAGCTTGTCCTCTTCTTAGATTCTTTATTTTAATTAATTTAAGATTGATAAATTTTATTTTAGAAATCTTTTTGGATAAAGGAATTTAATCCCTGCTCTGTATAATTGTTGAATATTGTCATATTAATAAATAATAAAATAAAATGTTCCATTTTTTGATTTTGTTGATGAATATTACATAGAGTGTTCCCGTCACAGAATTTATGGAAGGTGCATCAAGTTCAAATGCATAATGGAAAAAACAAGATTCCACACCATTTAATGATTAATTTCATTGTGACGGTGGATAGTTGATAGGCCCTTTTATTGGAAAAGTCTAGACGAATATTTAAAATACAATTACCAATCTTGAACCCCATTTTTAATTATACATTACCTTAGACATCGTATACACAGAATATTGGTCTGGAATATCAAATTATGTTAATCTATTAATAGATTAATAAGTAATTTACTCTGAAACATCTATAAACTCTGCAAATTTCAACGCTCCTAATAATTATTGCAAGGCAAATTCATTTTAGTAATTTTTTAAGTAATATTAGTACTTTTTTGTATAATTAATAATTGATAACTATAAGATAAAAGATAAATAATCAAAATATAAGTCCATCTTTAGAAGTTTAATCCAGTTTCTAGTGCACTTTATTATCAACATACTCAGTTTGTGAAAAACTACTAGTGAAAAATATAGTTGTCACTCCCAGTGCATGTGATTTTACTTGTCTTACGTGTGATGGCCCAGATAATAATAATTGTCTTACATGCCCTTAAGGAACAACAAAAAATGGAAAATGTTCATGCTAAAACGGATATTATGCTTATAGTCATTAATGCCTTTAAACATGCCCCTAATATTATAAAGGCTTGGGTAAAGAATGTAGTTTGAATTGTTCATTAAATTGCTCAGATTGTAGAGGTTAATGTAGACTTTGTGAAAGTGGTTATATATTTTATAATGGGTAATGTGTCAGCAGTTGCCCTAAGGGTAGTTCATAAAAAAATGGTAATTGTGTTGATTATTCGGATTAATCAAACTTTGGTTCTGAGTTTATAGGAAAGTATTTTTATGGCTTAGAAATTGATCTTGAAAGCCAAATTAATTAATTTACATTTACTTTTAATCCTGCCTTATCAAAATTAACAGGACAAATATTTTCAACTTACAATAATTAGTATCTATTAGGAGGGTTTGGTGTTTGGAGTGAAGGATACTTCAATATAATTTATAACGGACTTGCTAAGCATGAGTATATAAGAATTTATTTAACTGCATGGTTTATTGATAATTGGACAGATGAGCATTTTATTATAAAATTGGATAACCAAATAATACATGATGTCTCCTATTAATCATAAAAGGCAACCTCTAATTTATTTTATTAGAGCACTAATGATTATATTGAAGAAATTAATGTGAATGTTTAACATACATCAAGTTCAGCTTAGATAACCTTTTAAACAACATTATCAACTTCTGCTTATTAAGCTAGTTTAGCCTTAAGTAATATATTTATTTTAATCGATTATTGCGATCCTTAATGTGATGTTTGTTAATCTACGTAATGTACTTAATGTAAAAATCCATATTAATTAATTAATAATTAATGTGCTTTTTGCGATTCTTCTAATTTTAGGAATAATGATTGTACTTGTTAAAATGGCTATTATGATGATCATATTAATTATTAATGTTAATTATGCAAATATGAATGCGAAACATGCATCGATGCTAATTCTTGCACTCAATGTAAATTAGGATCTAATTTAATTACATTGCCTAATTGTATGAATTGTAATTAAGGATATTATTTTGATAATGGAATTTGTTCTAATTGCGATTAAAATTGTTTAACTTGTTTTGGGAGTGGATAGTCTTAATGCTTATCATGCAAAAATGATTATATTTTGAATAAATTTAATTAATGTCAAAGTTGCATGTCAAATTAATTTAGTTATAATAATTCTTGCTAGGATTGCTAATACAATTGTGAAACTTGTAAAGATCTATAGAATTGTCTAACTTGCAAGACAGGAAGGATAAATGCTCCTTTGTGTACATGTCAAAAAGGTAAATGATTTATAGCATATTTAAGGATATTATGAAAGTAATCAAAAGGAATGTTTACCATGCAATTATGCATGTTTAACTTGCGAAACTCTAAGCGATAATTGTTCCGCTTGTTCAGGCAATCGAATAAATCCTCCATTATGTAAATGTCCTGATGGCCTCGATTAGGATGATAATTCTGCTTGGTGTACAGGTACGAAATATATTAATTAGACTGCTATAATGTTAATCTGGATATTAAAATGAGTAGCAACAGCAACAAATTAATGATAAAATTTAGTAAAAAAATAGAAAAAATTAATTCTTAATGCACATCACTGTTTGAGGAATCTACTCTCAATTATTTAGGAATTAATCCAATTTGTTTTGTTAATTCATATTCGATAGATATCCTTTTAGGTTAAAATTCAACTATTTATTTTGGTCAGTCCATCATGTTTAAACCTTCTATTATTAAATTACAAGAATGCCAAAAGTCAGTCACTCATTTTATAAATAATATTTTATATCATACAACAGATTTGGAAGTTCCTTTAATATTATTCTCAAGAAACTCGGTTTTATTATCAGCTTGCTCTAACACTTCAGATAAAATCTAATAAATCTACACTTATAATTTTGGAAATAGCCAAATAACTTTTATTGAATGGAAATTAATTAGAATTTAAAAACAAGATCCTAAAATTAGTGAATTTTTAGATACTCTAACAAATTAATTTAAGAACTATGGTCAAACGAATAAATTTGAATTCTCTAATGATATTCTAGAATAAGATAACTAAGTTTTATTGGAATTAAAGTATCAAAATTTCTTAGGCATTTAAGGAAACAGTTTTATTAACATTAAGTAATTTAAAACGAAATATTTCTTAAATGTCCAAACACAAAAAAACAAATACTTAAATTCTCAATTGATTGAAATTTTTATTAAAGTTTCTAATTGTTAAGAAGGATTTACAAATAATGTTAGATTAAACATATCAATTGGTACTCTAAACAAGTAGGTTGAAATAAATGTGGGTGAACATTATATCTATAGGATAGAGCCCTATATTCTGAATGTGGGAGTTTAATAGTTAAATATAAGAGTCTATAATCAAGAACAATTAGAGGTAGAGGATAACTTTTAGATTCTCATAATGAATGAGGAACCAACAATATTATTATTTACTGAATCTAATTATTTAAGCTTTTCATAACAATTAGTCATATATGGATAAGTGAAAAATATTGATTAGAAAAATCCATTGCTGAAATGGGATTGCTTTGATCTTACTTAAAATTTTGAATGCTTAACTTTAAATTAGGCCTCATTGATATTACCTGATTCTTAAAATATGACACTCCAACCTTATACTTTAAATCCCTTTTCGGTTTATAAGTTTACAGCCTCCTTCTTGGATTTACAATAATTTGTAATCGTAACATTAATTGAATCAAGTGTTCCAAAAATTTAATATGAATCATACCCAGACATATCTGATGGATATATCAACTTTTATGATTAACTCCTATTTAAGTTCAAATTCCAAGAAATAGTGTAAAACCCTGATTTATTATTGTATACAGGAATATTATCAAATTCGGATTTAGAAGTAAAGCATTTTTAATTCAACTATTTAGAGTTATAAATGAGTCTTTGGCATTATTTTACTATTGATTAATTAACAAAATAAATGATATTAAAGATTAACATCCATAGTCCTGATTACTTTTAACCATCTCAAGTTACTATACCATTAAATATCAATATCCCACCTTTACAATGCAGGATAGATTTTGACTCTTAGAATGCATCTACAATTTCGAATTTTTCAATTAAAGTAGCTGATTGTTAAGATGATAATATTCCTTTGTAGTATAGATTGGTCCTTTATTTTAATCAATCCGATCTAAATTTTGATTATTCCATTAATAAAATTTAAAAAGGAATTATTTTATTCGATTATTAATATAATAATATATTCCAAACCAAATTGACAGGTAATGGAGATATTTAATTGATGGTTTAAGTAAAAGACACTCTTAATGGTAAGAGTAATTACACATGGTCATTAAATTTTACATATGTATAAGGACAATTAGCAACATTGCTTATAAATTCTATGTCAATTTCTGAAACATTAATTTATGCAGCCAGTTTAGAATTTGAAGAGAATTCAATGTCTTTAGAAATATCATAAGTTCTCTCGAAATAAATTCAGTACTTTTCTAGTGGCTAATGCATTTCAGAAAAATAATTGCTGACTTTAAAAACATTAGCTAAAAGACATAGGAATTGGAGAATTAGTGATATTTAAAACGAATTGATATAATAAAAAGAAAGATTAAGTTCACTTAAATAAGAGTTGGAAAACTTAAATTAAAATTAATATCAAAAATATGAGCATACATTAGAAGAATTTAAAAAAGCAACTCTATTGGAAGAAACAATAGAGATAGCAAAATACATTAGTGATTTGTATGAATTAAATAGAGAACAATAATAGAACACAAGAATTTTGATTAGTGATGAGGAACAATAAGGAAAACTCAATAACAATTACATTGCCATGGATTCAATTAATTTAATTAGTGAAATTCAATTTTAAAATTAAATCATAAATGAAAAATTATAAACAATAGTTACAAAACCATTCAACATTTCCACCTAAAAAACTACTTAAAAAGTATTGGAGTACTTGATAAGTAATTCATTAAATGAACCACAAGCTATTGGATAAGAAGATCAATAAGTTGATTAAAAGTAAGATTTGGAGACTTATTCTTATAAAATGGTTAAATACTAAACGAATCCTTACGTTCATGACTCCTATTTTATTAATAATAATGCAGATTCATACAATTACCCCATGTATTAACCTGAAATTAAATAAATGTCCAACCAAAATCTATTAGAAAATATTACTACTTCTAAAGGTATCAGATATAATTTTGAGACTTAAGATTAAAATCTAATAGTAGAATGTGTGGGTAAAGTTAAAGAAAGTTGGAGTGCAGATTCTTGTTCAACAGTTCAGGAAGGTAAAAAAGTAACATGCCAATGTACATATATTTCTTCAACAACGATATTGGAAGCAACACAGAAAATACTTGATGAAGCAGTAGATTTCTTTTCGGTTTAAACCATTTAACGAATGCTTGAATGCTCATACTTATCAATCATATTTACATATATAGTGATGATTTACACAATATTGTTTCTTTGGTTCATTCTCTATGGGTACAAAATGGATATGCACAAAAATGAAGAAAACTTATTTCATTCAACCAAAGTTACTCCTACTGACTGGGACTAAGCAACAGAAAAACCTGCAAGGACAATAAATATTGGAGAAACAGAGTCTGAAAAATAATATCCAGTAAATGATGGAAATATGGTTAGGAGATAAAGCCAAAAAAAAACTGTATTTAATTACAACGACAGCCACATCACAACTAATGATAAATACTTGAAGCGCCTTAATGTTGATTATTATAATAAAACTTTGGCTGCCAGGAAAACAATTGGAATAACTACTAATGCTTGTTCTGAGAGAGTCATGGAAGAAAATGAACCCCAATTATCTCCCAAAGATAGAATTCCTAGTAGCATATCCTTTAAAATAGTTTCTTCCCCACTTTCAACTCCTAGATAATCATATTTTAATAACTAAGATTCTCTGTATGAAAGGTATACCACTTAAAGAATTACCTTAGGCAAAGCCATTCTATCCTATATGGAAGTATTCTATTTATTTAAATCTTAGATAAATCATAAGGTTCTTAGTTTGTATTATTTATATGATAAGGATTGTTCTAGAATCTATAGAACTATCATTTTATATGTGTCTTTATTGGGGGAGATCAGTATTTTGACATTTTTTGGGAAAGTAATAATTTATTATAATGTAGATCATTAATTTCAATTCAATAATAGCACTCTCAATTTTATAAACCTTATTTGGAGTCATTTTTAGAAAGTTACTTTAAGTATTTCTAAAGTCAGATAAAAGATGCATTAATTATATAGGGTTTAATCTTGTAATCTTAAGTGTATTATTCTTTTTATTTATGATATTTGGCAGTGTAGCTAGATATCAATCAGTTTTAGAATCTTCATTATGGGGAGTAGCCTATTTAAGCAGTTTTATATTAGATTATATAGTCTATACTAACTTTCAGATTCTTCTTTGTTTCTCAATAATTATCAAATTTGGGAATTAATAAACAGTTAAAGTAATGTATGTGAATATTTTAGAAATATTTAAAAATGTTTTTGAATGACAAGGTGTTTATCTAAACGTTTGGAAGTTCATGATTATATATATTTGTAAATATGTTGGCATGTTTATTTACTTAATAACTATTAAATTATTGATTTAAGACAAAAATAAATGATTTTATGTTATTTTATTTTATTTGATGTCATAATGTATTAATGTTCATATTCATTGTCCCCAAGAAGCTAATTGTCTCTTAACATTATCGTAGTTCTTAAGGGTTTGATCAATCTTTGGTTCAGCTCTTAAGAAATCTTCCTTTGCTCTGATTTTATTATAAACTATATATACTTTTTATCATTAGCTTGGATGGCAGCCAATTAGTCTTTGCTGAGTGAGATCAATTTCTTCTATCTAAGAGGAATATTATATATAGTTACTCAGCTGGTGAAAGGTTCTAAATTTTGCTGACATGTTCTGTGATGGTCTTGAGAATCATATCAATTAAGGGATCATTTTCATAAGTCATCTTTCCTTAAGCCAATCCTCTAAGAGCAGACTTGAATAAGGCTTTTTTGAATTTCTGGAAGATTGTTCTTAAGATTGGTTTCAAGTGACTTTTGAGCAGCTTCAATGATATCTGAAAGAAGTCTATTTTGATTGATCTTAAATTAGTGAATCTACGTACTTATTCAGCTTATTATGCTTATTTAAGAATATTTGAAGATCTCTCTGCAACATGTCTTTGGAGATTTAATTATTCATTCATGAGGAACTTAAATATATTTGATAAACACATACTGTATTAATTAATTCTGCTTTAACATCCTTAAATTCCTTATGTAATTATCCATATTCAATTTATCCTTTGGCTGCTTCAAGGAGTGTTCTGATTTTGAGTTGCATGTTTTCATGGTAATATTGATCAAGTTAGAAACACTCATTTCCAGCCACTCTTCTGTAAAATCTAGCAAGCAATGGTTTCATGAATGATTTACGACCTTCCAAGTAGAAGTACATAATTTGCATCCAGAATAGGAATGGCAAGAATGATGATTTAGCAATCCAATGAAGATTAGTAGTGCCTGCAGCAAATCCAATAACAATCAAACCACCATATGTAAGAAGGAGGTATTTTCTAGCCACGAGGAAATTTTCATAATGTGGGGAGACTTATTCTGGTCCAATAAAGTTGTAAAACAATTCAGATGATTTGATCTAACTTAGGAATTAGCACTTACACCACTCATATTTACAGGGTTGTGTGGATTGTTGTATGGGTGTTCGAATGCTTTGCCTTGGGGTGCAACATTTGGAGCCTTATTCTCTTTTTCAATAGCTTCACTATCAAAGTTTACAAAGACATAGATTACAGCTTTTGATTGAATTGAGTAACATATTCAGCATATTTGCTTTAGAATTTCAAGAAATTCTTTCCTGCAATATCTTTATGTGTAGCTGTGGCTGTAGCAAAACCAAAGAATCCAAGTCGACCTGAAGATTTTACCAAAAATTACATTTATTTAAATATATTTAATGAACAACGACATCTGTATGTTTGGACTGACCAAATCTGGAAAAACCTCAATGATTAGGGTGATATTCTAAAAGTTAGAAATCTACAGAACATTCCAATTAGACCCTACAAATAGAATGGAATCTGTTCCAGTCAACTTGGGATCTCACATTCATTTTAAGATTTATGAGTTTTCTGGGCATTATGATTTGAATGATCCACAACCACCTGAAATCGCAGCCATGGAAACATGCAGTCTAATGATCTATGTTATTGATTCTTAAGTAATAAAATGTTCTATGCGCATTTTTATAGGCAGAACCATTTAATGAGGCTGTCTAATATATGAGACAGGCCATCCAAACTGTAAAATAAAGGTCTCCACATTGCGAATGTCATTGTTTTATTCACAAAGTAGATCCTGACATCGAGGACAACAAAAAGAATGGTAATTTTGACTAATGAGTTTAAGAATTACTGCAATAAATCTAAAAAGACATTTCAGATGAACTATCCAAGAATGGCATGAATTAAATCAAGGTTGATTTTCATGTTACTTCCATCTTCGACCACTCATACTTGGAACATT
This sequence comes from Paramecium tetraurelia, assembly GCF_000165425.1. Taxonomy (NCBI): domain Eukaryota; phylum Ciliophora; class Oligohymenophorea; order Peniculida; family Parameciidae; genus Paramecium; species Paramecium tetraurelia. The sequence goes on from NW_001799033.1 coordinate 93,243, forward strand.
TTAGTAAGGTAATCCAAAGGATATTGCCATACTCTTAATCTATTTCAACTTTGCTAGATTCATTCAATCTCGCAAGCAAGATAGAGAAATCCTTTTTATTCGAAATCTACTCAAAATTATACTTGGCTAGTGACTCTTAGCATTTTCATAGTACAAACTTCTAGTTGTGTTCTGAGATGATCGATGTGTTTATTGACGTGACTTGTATATATGGAAAGTTGGATGATGCTGGCCAAAGCTAAATAAAGTTATCTGATGGATCTATCTTAATTTATTAGACAGTGAATGAGTAATTTAGTTTGAATATCATTTAGAGGCATTTCGTTAATAAGTATCTTGAAATCGGAGAACTTGGAAAGACCATTTTTATTGGAATACAATATAAATTAATTCAGATAGGGTTTAGCATAAATATTTAAAATTAAATGAAACAATAATAATAAAAATTAGTAGTTAAATTTCAAATCAATGTACAAAAACTAAAAATACTTCTACGATGCATTAAAAGTACGAGATAATCGTGATCCTACATATAGTGTTAATCTTCCTTCTCATTCTCCAAAGATGCCATTTAAGCGACCTTTTTAAGCAGAAAACATTAATCGATCAATGGAGAACAACAAGTGTCGTTACTCTGAAAAGCATCTTGATTAGAGTCCCAATTAAAAATTGAAGCCAGTTGCCCAACCAGCTTATTTTAGTCAAGAAGGTTTGTTACTAACAAGAAATAGCAAATTGCCAAATTACGAACCCACTCGTTGTTCTAGCAATGAAAATGGTATCATCAGAGCCTATGCTGCAAACACTAACTAAGGGATTGTGAGAGATTACAATGAAGACAGAGTATCCATAATATTGAATATCGTTAAACCCCAAAATAGACAACATGAGAATTGGCCTAGATGTTCCTTCTTTGGTGTCTATGATGGTCATGGTGGTTCTACCTGTGCAGATTTCCTAAGGGATAATTTACATCAATTCGTAATAAAGGAATTAGATTTTCCTTGGAATCCCTATGAAGCCCTAAGAAAAGGTTTCGCAGCAGCAGAATAATACTTCTAAGACTTTGCAATATCTCAATTCAACAAGGGAATAGCTGAAAGAAGTGGCTCTTGTGCAATAGTGGCTTTATTAGTAGGCGATGTTTGTTATGTTGCAAATGTTGGAGATAGTAGAGCAGTGTTATGTGGAGGCAATAATAAATCAGCATTGCCACTATCACGAGATCACAAGCCTTGTGATGAACTTGAAAAACTGAGAATATAGAAGGCGGGTGGGAAGATATATTAGTAATCAATTTAATATAAATTAAAGAACTCAACAGTAATAGGACGATCAATAAGTTCTCGTTGGACCTCTAAGAGTGTTACCTGGAAGACTATCAGTGAGTAGGACTTTTGGAGATATAGAGGCTAAATTAGAAAGATTTGGAGGTAAACCAAATGTTGTGGTAGCAGAACCAGAACTAAGAAGCTTTAAAATTCAAGAGGATCATCAATATATTGTGCTTGCAAGTAATATTTTGATATCTAAAGTAGGTGATGGAATATTTGATAAAATGTCTTCGAATGAAGTTGTTGAGATCATGACTAAAGAATTAGATGCTAATTCCAATATACATCAAGGCTGTAGCATTGGAGTAGAATAAGTTTTGAAGGAAAGTATCAACAGGAGAACTTTGGATAATATTACTGTTGTTGTGGTGGCTTTCCAGGGGGAACAAATGAAAAGAACGAAGAATGAGATTGTCAAAAGGAATTAAATTAAGAAAACTGTGTAGGCTGTGTTAGGTAATTAGGAAGATTAAGAGAACACTCCTGGATTAATTAATACGTATAAACGATATATTTGATTTAATTAATTTTATTTTGTTATATGGGTAACAATATGACAGTGAATTGGAGTGAATAATTAAAGCACTCATTCGACTTGTATGAAACCAATTCTTAGCATAATGTTCTTGGAAATATTGATATTTATTAATATATACCAGACAAAAAAGTCAAAATATTTAGTACGCATGATTATTCAAATTTAATTAGGTAAAGTTGCTTATGTCCCTGATAAAGAGTATTTCCTCTAAAAAACTAAATTCAAGCATCCAAATTTGCTGAGGGCCTTGGCTCTAGAGAAATGCTCAGGATCATGTAGTGGAGACAAAGATTTATACAAAGTCTATTATGATTACCCAGGAATTTAAACTTTGGAAGAGATTATTAATAAAAAGTATGAATTCTCTATTTAAGACAAAGTACTAAAAAGATTACCGAATAAACCATTTGGAAAATTATATTCTAAGTAGTTGATTGTGCTGAATATTTACAATCTCACTTTAAAACTATTGGTAACATCAATCCTAAGTCTATCTATAGCTTAAAAGATGGCATCAAAATATTTGTAATCTAAATTATGATGATAGGAAGTTAATCACATTTTTAATATTGAATCCTCTTACGAATAAGCACTCAAAAACTAAATTGCCATCTTGTCTCCAGAGCAAATTGATTAGCTGCGAAGAGATATCCTTATTCCATCAGTCAATGGTTTCAAAAGTGATGTTTATGCATTCGGAATAGTCTTGTTATGTTTGACTACAATGAGCAATTATACTAAATTTTACACTCCCAATTAGGAGTTGGACAAGAATCAGATCTTTCAAAATATCCAACAGATTAAAATGCAATATTCTGAACTCTTATGTGGTTTGATTTAGAAGATGCTCCTTGAGAATCCTTCAGAAAGATAATCCTGGATTGATATTAAAGTAGCTCAAATTTCTTAATTTAGAGATTCATTGACCCATTCAAGATCTTAGAAGAAAAAGACTAACCATTCTATTCAGACCTGAAATTGTGTCCTCAAGTCATCAATAAGATAAATAATCCTACTGTTGAATCAGTTTAATTAAACACTCAAACTTCATAAAAATAGGTTCCAATAGTAGTTGTTTCTCCTAATACAACACCCAGAATTACATAAAGTTTTTAATAATTAACAGTGGTTCCAGCACCCACTATTAATTAAATTTATGCTCCTTCTAATACGACATATCCAAATCAACCAATTTAATAGAGTTTAGAATTCAAAAACACTTCCAGTAGATAAGCAACTATTATAAGTCCCCCTTTAAATTAACCTTCCTAAAGAGGAGGAGCGTCGCGAAATGACGCATAATAACCTCCTTTTCCTTAAAATTAAAAATCATTTCAAAAACTTCCTATGCCTCCTTAATCAGTACCTTCTTAATCGAGGCCTCCTTAATCAATGGCCCCCAATTCAACATAAGCGAATACACTTTACAATCCCTATTCAGCAAGGCCAATATAAGGTTGATATATATATATATATTCATTGATATAATAAAATCATAAAATTTAAAAGAAAAATCACACTCTATAATTTTACTTACTCTGCTCAGTCTTATTTTGTGTTTCTACACTTCTTCTGTTTTTTCTTTTGTAATAGCCTAAAATTTATCTATCTTCTAATTTAACTAGCATAAGTGTAGAACTATTCTAAATTTCTTATTTCAAAAAGAGATATCAAATTTTGTAAGAATTCTTTCATATCAACATTTTTACTTAAATTAATCTGCTAATAAATAGTTTATATAATTATTTCATTTATGATTCTATTATCATTTGAGATTGATTAATTTTTACAAAAATTAGAATGGCTTAATCTATTTTGCAAAAAAGTTAGTTTTAATGAATTAGTCTTTTTGTCTTTCTAGCTAACTTGTTTTGCTAGTAATTTAAAAATAATTTGAATTAGTGAACCTATAGTAACTGACATAATGAAAAATAAAGAATATTTTTAAATTATGATAAAACTCCCCTTTATATAAATTAAAAATGATTAAATAATTAGAAAGTGGCGATATATCTAATCATGATACTATTATAATAAAATGAGTATATTATTTAATCATTTATAGCGATATAAAACCATAGAACATTTCATATATAGTTAATGTATCTAATTTTTAGAAGTAAATCCAACTTTAAAGAAATAACAGCAGTAGTACAATAATAAAAAACACTATCTTTTGGGATTATTGAAATAATTATTCAACTCTTTAAGTAAACAACTATGCAAGTAATGTCATCTCTACCTAAACTGTGTCTCTTCCAGGCATTAATAGATTCAGCCATCAATCTATCTGCAGCTAAATCAATGTTATCTTTTTCAATAAATGGTATAACTATGTTCATAACATCCTCATTCGAAAGAAATTCCCAGACTCCATCAGATGCAATGATAATGCATTAATCATACTAAGTGAGTGTGAATTCAAATATTTCAGGATCAGCTGTGACTCCAGCTTAAGCACCAATTTTATCCCCTAAACTTCTGGTCATAGCCAACCCTGGAGCATCTATATAAGATAACCAAACTCTTTCAGGTCCTACTGAATTTCCATAATAATCTAAGATAAATAAACTAATAACTAACCTTTTTGACTCTCTACTCTACCTCCTGCTTAAAGAACTCTTTATTTTTCATCTTCCACATTTGGTTTATGGTCTCTTGTGATTTATATTGCCTTCCAATTCCCTTCTTGATTCCTACAAATAATGGCTCGAGAATCTCCAACGTTTGCTGTCCATAGCTAGTCCTTTTTCATAATAACAGAGACTGTTGTCGATCCTGACAAAGATGTATCTGTTTCAGAATCCCATATCTCTTTATTAGTTTATTCGAATGCTTTTTAAATAGCTTTGTTTTTATTGTCTTCTTTGCTTAATAACATTTCGAGATGCTTGGGTAATGCTTACCTTATAAATTGAGATACTAAATGACCATTTGAGCCATGACCATCACATACTCCAAACATACTGTAACCTAAACTTACTTATTTTAAATAAATTTACTTCTCTAAACAATTAGGTAAAACTATCCCAGAATCTTGATTAGTTTTTGACGTTTTATTAGCTAAGCAACCAGCTTTTGTTTTACAAGCATATTATCCTCCATTCCATGTTTTTGCCAATAATCTTTTTTTATTTAATGATAATTATCTGTCAGGACTCTATAATCTTCTTTCAGGAGTCACACTATTGTAATGAATTATTGCATCTTCCAATCTGATTTTATTATATCTTCAATTATTACTTCAATTATTTTGGTACTTCACTTTTAGCTTCAAGCTTTGGCAATCTATTATGGGGTTTGGAAAGATTCAACAATTCTAATTTAATAAACACAATACTTTAATCGCTTTATAAGTCTGTTTTTTTAAAATTAGGTAAACTAGGAAGAGATACTTTTGAGTTCATTTTTTGTTCAAACTCATCATTCTTATAACGACGTTGCACATTTCCTTTCAGAGTTCTACTATTTCTGATATTGATACCTCTGAATTTCTAATTGGTTTTCAACTGAAGTATGTTTAGGTGGCTTGAAATCTAAAATAAGAGTTTATAAATTTGATTAATATAGCAGTATCAATAATGAATCATATGCTTTCATGTGTACCTGATAAATCTGGGACCTTCTTATTACTGTTGTTCATCTAAATTTATTAAATTAATAAAACTAATTATAATTATACAATTCATTTCGTTATTTAACAGTATCATAAATCTTTGATTTATATAATGTATAGAAATAAAACTTTATTTTGAAATTCATACATTTCGAATCCCTATTGTAATTTGTATTAAAGCCTATCAAAATAATTAAGCATCGCTAATGGTTAACATCAATAAGTATGTTTACAATCAATTTATCTCAAGCAACGCTAAAAAATGAAAAGAAATTTATAGATATATCAATTATTATCACTTTTGAATATGTATAATTGATCAATTATCTAAATAACATTTAGAACTCTTGCATTCTTTATTAACTTAATCACACATTTTTTTGCATTGCGATTAGCTCTCTAAAGACTATCTCATTTAAGATTATGCGCATGTATATATACAAATATTAATCTAAGAATCACATTTTGCTTAGCATTCTTTTACTTTACTAGTAAGAACTAAAATGAATTAATACCATACCTCCACTAATGAGAAAAATCAACATAATAATAAAGACTTTAAAATTCATTTTATTAATAAATGATAAATATATCATATAATGATTACAAATTGCATTGATATTTGGAACTTAATTATTAAGATACTAATTCATCTTCAATCCTATCATAATAGAGATAAATATGCTAATTACGATAAATTTAATTTATTCTTTGATAAACTCAGTTGATTAAATCAATTAAATTTCTAAAATAGTGACTATTTAATTAATAAATTTAAATGAAACTTTATATGTTTATTTCTAATTTATGTTCAGAATATTATGAATACAATAATAAATAATAGATTTAAAAAATATACATTTAAAACGCTAGAAATTTTAGAAAATATTATATCATTTTAAATGTTCATGTATTTATTTTCAAGTAATGGACACAAATTAAATTAAGATTACAAGATTTATATGTTTGAATTTGATAAAGGAGATGTAGAATTGAATCATAAGGTAATGCTATTTAAATGCATTTGCAAACACAAACAAAATTTAATAAAATTTATGAACTAATTCTCTTATTTTATTATAATAGAAGAATTAGTTCAAAAAAGAAAGAAATTAATTAACAGGTTTTTAAAATTTGTATTATAATTATCTGATTTCGAAGTCTATCATATTTAATTTGGAACTCATTAATTAGTTAGCTTAACTTATTATATACTAATATATATATTTAAATTATTAAAAATGAATATTTGCTAATGTAGTGATAAACCTTAAAATAAATTTACAATCATTGTAGAAAACCATGAAAATGATAGAGATTATATAGAGGTAGAACTCAAATAAACGATTTCTGATGTCAAAAGGAGAGTATTTAAAAATGTTGACCCTGCGAAATCCTAATTATACTTTAAGAGAACAAAACTTCTAAATAACAGGACAATTCAAGATTGTGGATTGACAAAGGATAGTATAGTTTATATCATCTATGGAGACAATATTTCAGAATGAAAAACTAATAGATATGAATAAGAATATATATTATAAGTATTATCATAACTAGATTTTCATCAATAATCGTTGGCAATTAAGTCAATAAATAGTTAGTTTAAAATTTAAAAAATCATGTAATATAAACAAAATTCACTTGTATTTTAAATTCAAGATGGTTCTTCATCATAGAGTTGTTTAATTCTTTAAGATTACAATTGCCCTTTGAGTTGTAAGTTCTCACAGATTAAATCGAAGTAGGATTTTCGATTGAATTCTATTAAATAAAATATTAATTACAAGTTTATTATAAATCACAAATCCATATGACTAATGGAGATTATTTGCAATTAAAATAAGTGTTAAAATCTAGAGTGTTAGAATCATTTTCATAAAGGAAAATAGCATCTAGTTCAACATTTTTAATCATCCTTTTGCCTGTTATAGTATTTTTCATTTCTATTTTTCCAGTTATTAAGGTGATTGGTTTTGCTCTATCAACTATATTGTCATTAAACTTCTAAAAGGCCAATTCCATAGGAAATAAAAAGGATTCTCCGATTTCCAGATTAGGAATTGTGATTTAATATTAATGTTAATTTTGCAGTTCAATCCACCCTTCACTGTGTATCTCAGAAATCATAATCTTTTCAAATGGAATATTTTATTGGTTGGTTGAGATTGTAATAGTTACATCATCCCATAGATTGAATGGAAAATTGGCAAAGGTTTACTCCAAACATTTAAACACCTATTATTCGCTATTTATAATATGGTGTTTCCCAAATCTTAAATTTGTTATGGAGGATAATCGTTTGCTTGCATTTGAATTGCTGAATCCAAATGAGTCGATAGTGAAAATATCATAATTGTACTCTAATTACTTTTTAATTTTAGTAAGAGCAATTTCATCTTGACCATCTGAAAAAATGAGAATTCTAGCCCAATTATTTTTATTTTTTCTTTAATTGATAACATCAAAAGCTACTTCTGTTCCTTTCCATAGTTCTGTTGTCCCATTACATTATAAACCATCAATAACGAATGCAAAATACTCTTGAGTCTCTGATGTTACCTTTTACAAGCCCGTTAACAGTTTGCCGTCATTGTTGAAACTAATTAAGCATAATCTATCCTATTCTCTTAGATTGGTTAATATTGAATGCAAGATTTGTTTCACATAGTCAATTTTTTAACCTTACATGCCATTGCCAATGTCAATTAAACAAAACTTATATTGATGAATATTTTACTAAATCTACACCAATCTAATCTAATTCTTCTAGAGTTTTTGTTCTTAATTATAGCACAATAGGAATAGTGTGTTAGGTTAAATTTAATATATTGGACCCAGGGTTGACAGAGAACATATCAAATTATATATCATCATCAAGAGGCTATTTATTTATGGAACTTCTGCTTGGTATACTTTGCTGAGTTCTTTGACTGAATCTATTTTTAGATTCACTTTAACTATTTTTCAGATCATTATTTTCTTGGGTTTAAGTTTGGAATTATTGAATTAGATTGTGCATTGTATTTGATTTTTGGATAGGATTTTTCTTTTTTGGTTGGAATGAAAAGGAAGACGATCCTCCATCAGTTTCCAGTAAACCATAACTTCTCCATTTCGAGATATTGTGATCTTAGCCTACTGCACTCCTATAAGCAATTTATTATATATTTACTCCGTAGACGAATTTTACATATATTTATAATTATTATATTGTTAATAATAATCATGGTTTGCATTTTTTTTAATATTAGACCTTTTTAACCCACATCATTTATTTTTGGTTTTAGAACTAAGATTGTTCCTCCTATTGCAATTGAATTCCAGTGGCATCAAATTTTGCATTAATTCCTTATTAGTTATAATTGTTTGAAATGATCTAATACATTTATTTACTTCCAAATTTATTGAAATACTCTTGTCTGGCTGCCTATTTGACTTGTTCAAGATCAGCCACAATGTTCTTCACTTTCTCAGTCAACTATGGATTTTCCTACACTTTAGAAATCAGATTGCCAATCAAATTTATGGCTTACTAATTTTATCTATTTTGACACTTGTGAAGAGCATCCTTGATAACCTCAGCTGATTCAACTCTGAAAACTTATTCAGTGACAAAACTTAACAATTATCAATAATAATGTACTAATCTTATTCTTCATTGATAAGTTAACTTTCATCAACGAATCTTATAACCAATTCAGCTTATTTCTCGATAGTCTCTCTGGTTTGGGAACTGGTAATTCGAGCTGATGCTTTGAACATAACCACATTTTCTGATTGCACCTTAATAAATAATGATGAAACGATACATTGTTATTGATATAAGGGATGTTGAGTTAAAAAACAAAATCTCTTCTCTATCCTTCAGCAAGATAAGGAATCTTCAAATGTATAGTTTTATTCTGATAGTTCAGTTTTTCTTAACCATAGAATTTAGATAAAGATATAGCATCATAAGGATTTTGCATTATGTTTTCCAAATTTATACTAATATCGGTTACCACCATTGAAGTCAGAGCACCTAATGCATCAACGAAAAACTCATCAAGCAGAGATATATTGTTAACAAAGTAGAAACTACCCTTACCCAAATTAGAGATTTTAGTCATTAATTTAGCATCATGATCACTACCAAAACCAAAGGAGTGGATTGTAAGAGTTTATTTATAATAGGCTAGTTGCTTTTAAAGTGAGGAAATTGCAGCCTCATCCTATCCATCAGACAATACGAAAATTGCAGTCACATTATTAACACTCTTTCGGTATTTAATTTGTTTTAAGGCCATTTGAGTACCTAAACCAATTACTGTACCACCATTTGCATATATTTTTGAAATGATATCTGAATAATACGTTTTGTTCTCATCAGTCACTCTTCTCAAATTAGTCAATCGCTAACAAGTGTCATCAAATTATATTAAACACAATCGATCCTTAGGTCCCAAGAAATTTAACAAGATGTTCAAGGTTTATTTTACCATCTCTATCTTCTCTCCACTCATACTGCCACTTCTATCAATTACACACAGCTAAAATATATATCTAGATATATTACTAAATCCACTCCCACTTTTGAATGTTGCTATTAATCCATGTTAAATTGGTTTTATGCATCTCCTTCTATCTATTAAGGAACTTAAGGCTAATGCACTTCTTTAGCTTTGATACCCACCAAACATGAGAGTGCTTTCCTATCATTGAATCTCAGAGTCTTGTATTCAGATGTCAAATAAAATTCAATATTTTCATTGATGTTATAAGCCTGAGTATCTTGGAATTATTATTGTTGTTAAATTTAATCCATATCCAGATTTTCATCATCATCAAACTAAATTTATTTGGCATATTTATCATCGATATCATCTTGTTCTACATAATCAGCTGTCTACTACTAAGTTTAGGCTTATTATTGAGATTATTGTTATTACTATTGTTTTATTTTTTATTATTTCTTCTTATTGAGAGTAGCTATATTTTCATACTTCCCTTCTCTCACCTTAACACCAAAGTAATCTAATTCTAAGTTGCCATTTTTGTTGCTCTAAGCCACAGTTTCCAAGACCTAAGCTAATTGATTGGGAACAAATATTTCATTTAAAACCTCTTATTGTATCATGATATTTATATAATTTTATTATGAATATTTATTAAGGATTATCATTTCTCTCAAAAAATATTGCAGGCCTCACATCCTCCAGTCTTCGTTTGGACAATTTCTGTTGGTGGTTATTGTTGTCTAAAATGAGATAAAAAACTGTAAATTACAAGTCTATCTACTCATCTTATGGTGTTTGTTTCACTTCAATCACATTGACTTTTTATTGATTTTGTTATTGTTACTCCTCTACTACAACCTATTAAACTTTCATTTATTGGTTGTCTTAATTTTCAATCTTCTCATGTTAAATAGTTTGTACTATTTATGGAACATATTACTAAAAATAGATTAACTGGTTTTACTTGATCGTAACTTTTAGAGAAATCTAAATTGCTAAAGCTTTGCTCTATTTGCTCTGTAAATTTATCATTTAAAATTTAGGCTTGTTGATAGCTGTGGATTTTCTTGACCATAGCATCGTACATGAATTGATAGCCTTTATGAATGGTGTCTAAGAAGGTTATTCTATCCTTTAGGATTTAGGCCTTGTCTTAATTTTTGTTGGTCTCTGATTATATTTATTGTTTCTCATTAGCAAGCTACTATAAATTTTTAAATATAACTTATTGCAACAATTTCTCATTATTGTGAATCAATTTGGAATGTCTCTCAACCTCTATCATCAAATCCACAATCTTAAAGAAACTGGCAATTTAGGTTTTGATTGCAGGTGTCAAGATCTCTGCTGCTAAAATCTATTCCCTTTGTTTCAATAAATTTTGGGTTCTTTCAAACTCATCTTTTTTCATGTCCACAGCTTTGACTCTTCCCAATCTATCCTTGAAGTCTTGAGCACCTTCTGCATTCTCAAACACTTATCCCTAAAAAGATATTTCAATTCTATATATATACTTTGAAATTGTTCCAATAATAACTTGAGGCTGGTTCCTTATAAATCACAACCAAAGACCAGATCCACAATTCGTTGACAGGACTCTCCTTATCTTTGTTCTTGATGTTCAATTGCTCTATAAAATTGGAATGGTATTTTTACTTAAATCATTAATATTCAATCCATTGGCTTCATCTTATCTCATTTTGTTCAGCTTTACAATAGTCTTCTTGGTCTCCTAAATCTCGTTTTGAAGTTATTTTTCATCATGTTGTGGAACTATTGCCTTTAATCTAGCAATTTCCTCTTGTGATATTTTTAGGTCTGCTTCAATCTAACAGATATATTCATGATAATTACTTATTATTTTTATTCTCTGTTCACTTGTAGATGTTATAGGAGCCTATTATTCTCAGTTGTTAATGTCTCAATAATATTTTAAAGTGTAGATTTCTAAAAATCACTCATTTGATTACTTCGCCTGCAAAGTACTCCTTATCTTAATGTAAGGAATCTCTAACAAATTTTTCAAGGGCATTTATACGATTCGATGTGAACTTCACTGCAGCTGCCTAATCACCGTGTTCTGGATTCACTTCCTTAAGCTACTATATTTAGAGGTTCTGATTTCATATAAAGACAATTACTTTTAGATTATCAAGTTTGCTCATAAATTATTAATATTTATCATTTTTAATTATTCCAGGATATATAGATGTCACCCAATGACATCAAATCATTATCCCGATTATCATCTCCCCTAATTAACTATCTGTGTTATTTATCTTAAGTATTATTGCGATTTCATTATTCAAATCGTGTTAAATTGAAATTTCTATATTTAGAATTTTACAATCCACCTCCACTCCCAATATCCTCTTTCTTTGACTTTACCCTCCAATACCATTCCAACTAAAGTAGACATCTCTCTGTCAACTTGTTGTCTCTAACTTCTCATCAAATCAACCACCAAAGGGATGTTTGAATAAAATCCCAAATTTTTACTATTGTAATCATCAATATCACCAAAGCACTCATGAAAACTATCTTAAATGGCCTCAAACTCATTTATGATGTAGATTTATCTAATATAATTAAATTAATGGATCTAGTCACTTACCTTTGGTCCCTGTAATTATTGTTTCACACTTTAAAAAGAAGTGAGGTCTTGTTTTTTCCAACTCGTTGAGGGGAAGCAATACGATTATCTGAAATGATAATTTTGTTAGAAATCTAAAATTATCCATCAGATCTTGAAGACTTGCATATGTACACTTACTCTTAAACGAGTTAGAAGACGATTATATGATTCTTTACCAAAAAAATTTGGTTTGTTATTAGAATTTTTAAAATATATTATGGAAGTGAGATTTAATTATAATAACTTATACTTAATTGCAACGAAAGAATATGGAAACAATCTTTATTATTTTGGTTAAAAATTTAGAATGCTAATATAATAGATTATTCATTAAAAGATACATAAAGTTTTTAAAAAAGAAAGTTGGAATACATAAAATAACTATTGTTTGTATCTATATCATTTTGTAATATTTAACAGAGATATTTTATTTTTTCCCATTTATCCTGTTAACAGTCTTCTCCTCTTAATCAAATGCAGGGCTAATTACACTTAATCTTTAATTAATAGTATAAATATTTACCTGATTTCAAATAATACCATATTAATAAATTTAGAATGGGCACTGGAATTACCTGATTAATTTAGTTTATCACAATTTCACAACAATTCATCAATGATTATATAGAGTTCCAAGCCTATGGCAAATTATTATTGTGCAAATATAATGCCGCATAATTAAAGTGATTTATAGCCTTAGGACTATAATTGGAAAAGCAAGAGGTTTGTATTCCAATAACATTCCTGCATTAAAATTACAAATTGCTGTTGATAATTTTGTTTAAGAAAGTGGCAATCGCATTACTATTCAAAAAAGTATTGGCTTCCTTAAACTTCTATGTTGAAATGTAGGCTTCCAAAACATATTATATTATCTTGTATTTATTGTTCTCAGACAAGTTGTATTCCAATGCCTCCTTTCCTTATTGCAAGGCTAAATTATAATCTCCTCTACAAAGCAATGTATACGTCAAAAATACAATGGAAGATTCAAATAATTGTGAACCTGCAATTTACAATTATTCCTAATCTAACTGAATGAGTTCTTCCCTCTTCTCTTTCTTAGATAAAATAATAGCATTACGGAACGATCTTTAATAGATTTTATTTATCATACTTAATAGCATTATTTAACAATTCCTTTATAGCCTTTGGCTACACCAATTTGTTTTCTTCACTCTTTTAATCTATTTTATAGAACTAATCCTAGCACTCCTCATCAGCATCACTATAGATTTCTCTGCTTTAAAGTATAATTTTCTTTTCATCATCCTAAGTATTAATTTGAGATTGCTCCTCTGATATTTCATAAATCTCATTCTTTTCAGGAATTGATTCATGATATAATTGTATATGACAGACACCTCTATTGTACCAAAACTTTGCACTTTAATTACAAGCATCTTATAATTGATTGTATAAGTTTAGAGCCTTTTAATATTTTTAATCCATAAACAATGCATCAGCTAAATTCTGATAGATAGCAAATTATCTTTGTTTAATATTGGTCTAAATTATGTTTTCATACAGATTTGCTGATTACAAGACCTACTTTGTTTAGGAAATGGCCTTATGGAAATATATAGCAGCTAAGGCATACTTGCCAATCTTTGCATGCACACATCCTAAATTATTATAAATTTAAGCAGAATAAAGGTATTATTTATTCTAGATAAATTCTAAATTCTATTAATTTTGAATTTCCGCCTGTGGATTGATCATTTTAATACAGGTTGCTACATTTTCATTCAGTGATGAAAGTTTTTGAGCTTTCAATTACTTGACAATCATTTATGCATGCAATTTCAAGTATGCTTGAATTTCATATGAAAATTAGGGTGATTATTATTATTACATTCCTGGTTGCTAATCTAATTAAAATATGTAGTTTTTAAAGGATTATTCTAAATTTGCCAATTGTTACTTCCAATCCTTCAGGTTTTAAAACAAGTAAAATCGAAATTTTATTACATTTAAAATGAATAAAAACTCTTCCTTACTAAATGTGTTAGGGTGTGCATCAGGATATGGCAAATCTGAACCCAATAATAAGGAGGTATATATTAATTGTGATTGTTGTTATTGATCATCTGCTTGATTGGGCTTGTGACTTTTATTTTATAATGATTGAATTGTGTCTTCCGATGATAATTTCTTATACAGTTCACTTGCATACACATATTCTTATAATTAGAATGAAGTTTCGACTAAAAGCAAATGCACCTTAATATTTAAGTAGATGTCCAAATTATAGTTGTCTTTCAATTATTTCAGTAGGTTATGGGCCTATCTTACTTTTCCACTCAAGAAGAGCAGGACTGCTTTGTTGAATTATAGAATGCTGTCATCTTCTTGTTTCTTCTCTAATAATAGGTAATTCATGAAAATTATTACTTTTTTGAGTTTAAGGCTTTTTAATTTCGTCTATAATTTCATCAAGTTTAGCAATACAAACATTCACATCTTTGGTTATATTGTATTCGCAAAGGATGATATTTTCATTAATCTGCACCATAGACTAATTTTGATCAGATTGTTCCTTTAATTGCTTAAATTTCTGCAATTCCCTACACTTAAATAGTTGATTACTCCATTGACTCTTTGTAATGGCCCATTCCAAAATGTTTAAAGGAATTTTATAAGATTGTGAAAGACTATGCCATAAATTATAAACAAAATATATCAATTTCTATTTATCAATTAAAATCTGAGTTCCTATTATTATATATACCTTCTCTAAAGCATGTAGTCACAATTTAATAAAATTCAGATGCACAACATTATTGAATCATTTTTGACATTACTATGAAATTTATAGAAGGTAATCCTCATATTTAAGAGTAGGATCTTGACTTTAATTTAGATTCTGATGCAAAGTCGTATTAAAAATATTGAGAGATGTGAGAACAACGTAACATTTATACTTATTTTATTTTATTATGAATTGATTATCTCTCACATAGTTTATTGAGGCTATTCAAATTACCCCTTAACAACTCTAGGCACTTCTAATTTAACTTCAATAACTCTTTTAATCAACATGTCAACCACAGCTAATTTGTTGGCTTCATAATCAGCATAAATCTTATCTATTTCAGATTTTGTCTTTCTCTCTAATTCTTCTTCTTCCTTTGTTGATCCAAAACGCTATAAGTCTAAATTTTTAATTTACTCTTAGAATTTCTTAGTTGTATCTAGTTTCTTCTTCTCTACGGAATACAGCAATTTCTTAATCAGCTGCAACCTTAGCCTCTTTAATTTTCTTTTCCCTCTCCTTTTAAGCATTCTTAATGATGGCATTAGCCTCTTCTTCAGCCTTGAGTAATTCGTCGACAGCCCAATTTTCTCTTCCAGAATCAGCCATATGTGGATAATATAATTTATTTATTAAATGATTTAACGAAGCATCATGTTCTTATATTGTATTCTAATTCATAATCATAGCTATTCTGAATCTCCTCCATCATATTCTGTTGCTTCAACTTAATTATTTTAAAGTAATTTACTTTTAGGAATATTCGCCATCTCTATATTTAATTCATTAATTAATTCCTGCTGGCTTTCTTCATAGTAATTTAGTGAATTAGCATCTTCCGATAAATCATCCTATACATCCTCGTATTCAACATAATCATAGTCATTTAAATCCATCTCTTGATCTTCTTGATTGGTGATATTGGACTCATCCAAAGTTTAGTGCAATTACACAAATGAAGCCTCTGTATCTTTTGGTATTGGAGTACAAGAATATTTCTTTTGATCAGATTCCTTGGCTTTCTCAACAACAGACACAATTTGATTGAAAAGTTCTTCTGGAGCTTTGTTGGTAATGATCATAAAATAATAGATTGATTTCACCTTCTGAATTCCGTTTAATTCATCATACACTAACAATTTCATTCAATATCATACTTTCTGGAGTTTGGGTTCTCAATTTCCTTTTGATCCCACTGCTTGTAGGTTCAATAATTAGAGCACTATAAAGTTTTGAACTACCAATTTTGACTGCTTAAAATGCACCACTGTATCCTTGTGAATGAAAATCATAATCTTGTACATTACATTTCAATGCCAACTGAGCTGTTATTGAGACGAATTTTTAATTGTTAGGTTAAATGGTTGTAAGAAGCATTCCATTATTAGGTTTATCTAGATATCTAAAATTCTTATCAGTTTGAAGAAATGGTACTATTAAAATCAAACACACTCTTTACTTTTTGTAAATAATAGTTTTGATTGACCTCCTTCTGAATAAGCACATTATTTTTTAGTGCATGTAATTTTATTAGCAGGTAAGTCAGATAATAATTTGCCCAAATTTTCTAATGATGGAGGCTTGCAGAAAAATTGATCGCACTTTTCTAAGGAATATCATTTTCTTATTACTTCCATTTTGAATGTCATCCAATATAGTTTTCACTCCTTCAAGGAAACTGTCATCGGCTGTAAAATCGGAAATAGTTCCTGTCTCCAAAGTAGCGAAAACTATGTTTACGAATTTTTTTGCAAATTGTAATCCAGTGAACTCTTATAGTTACAAAATTTTACTGATTGCATAGTTTCCTTCTCCTCTTTAAATAATTCTCGCTTCATTTCTTTTTTGTCACTCATAGTTATCTAATGAATCGCATATTTTTTCTATCCCTCTATTGTTGTCTTTAAATAGAAGACCTATGGAATCTGAGCTACTTTATAACTTCTCTTCAAGCTTGTCTTAATGTAAGTTTGAATGATGTTTTCTTGAGATTTCTCAATTATAAAAGTATATATTCCATTTTAAATAGAGCTATAATGAATAGAATTCGTTCCAAAATAATCCTTCCCCTCCTTCAAACTATCCATTGTTTGTTTATGTGTTTTGTGAGAAAACCTAACATCGCCTTCAAATGTTATGTATCGTTCTTTGCTTGCATCGACTGGCATTGGATCGCCTCCAATTAATCCAATTAGTTCAACATTTGCACAGTTGTAGACTTGCCCTCTAGCATCCTCTGGTGAGACTACAGCGCTTCCATTTTCAATAATAAATAGTAGCAATACTAGAACCGTTTTAATTAAATACATAATAAATTAATATTACTTAGAACTAGAATTTCATGTTCACTTTGAGAATTTCAAATCAAACTCATTCTTTCGCAAAAAGAGTTCTATTTCAAGAAGACTTATTTAAATAGATGCTAGATTAATTCAAATTATTTTATTTATCTCAAAGAAATCATATTGGTTGATTATTTCCTCTGGTATCTTTTCACCGGATGCGATTTAGGTTCTCTCTTCAACAGATAAAATGCTTACATCTTCATCATTCATTTAAAATTAGCCATCAGACGAGTATTCTGATTTCGAATTAAAATCCTGAAATAATTCTAAATCTTAAACGAAACCCATTCTTATGCCTATTTAATGAGTCTTCCTAATCACATCCCTCGATTGACTAGATCTAATTAGAAAATATAGTCTAGATATTTCATATAAGAGGTTTAAATAACTCATTTTATTCTATATTTTTTCGACTATTTTATTATAAAACTATTGAAACTAATTTACATCCACAAACTTATCCCCTATCTTCACCTTATTTATCTAAAATTTCCAATTTCTAAAAATTTTGACGTTTTTAAATTGAGGATAATAAATCCTAATAATTGAATGTATTAAGTTCTCCTGTAAGAAATGTTGATTCAACAAAATAATGATATACTTGATCATAAACAGTAGTGAAACTATAGACCCTATATTTGCCAATAGATCTCCTGCATGAGGATATTCAAATATGGTTTTAATCTAATTAGCCTACATTGTTAGATAAACTACTCCTAGAGCATCATTCCCATAAGCTAATTTGCAATAATTAAATGTGTTTGTTTAAGTTTGAATGAATGCGCCGTTTATATATTCCTAAATTTTTGGTGATCCAAAGAGAAAGTAATCTCTAACTTCGTAAAGGTTGCTTTAAAGAAAAATGTTTAGGGTGTAACAATTACTTGGTTCTACTTGAAAATAGTATTCCTAAGTGCTTGTTTTCGTTTCCCCATTATTAGAATCTATTGATTTATATGTAACTTCCGTTGTGATTACATTAAATGGTTGAGAAAAAAATTAATCAGATTTTTCTTAATCGGCACACTATTCCCCATCTTCTAAATATTCTTATTAGCATTTTATAAACAAAATCGTAGCATCAGATGAGATGTATAAGTTTCCATTCTGATATTCCTCGCCAAAATGTAGCTTCGGCAAAAAATACTTATTTCCATCTGATGTTGTCTCAATTGACATTTTAATTACTTTGCTCGAGATAGATCCATCATAATTCATAAAAGACAATACTGGCAATAGAACCCTTTCTTCAAACGGATCAATATAGGTGGCATCGAGTTTCCAGAAATAAATTCTTACAATATCATAGTTGAAATCAATCAGATTGAAATCTGAAATGTATAAAGAGTGAGATATTTTTGGGCTGAATTAATTCGTTTACCATTAATATAGTATCCAGGTTGTATATGCCAAACTCGCTGAAAATATAATCAATGTTATTAATCCCCCAATAGCACTTCTGTAAATGGATTGCTTTTCACTTATTTATTGAACAAAAGGAGTCCCAAAGAAATCTGCATTACGTAGAAAGTTATTAGCAATTTTCATAATATCTCTTCAATTTAATTAATTGACTAAATTTCAATAACTACCCTTGATTATACATAGTCATTTTTATCAAGAGGACTGGGCTTGCTATAAGACTTTTTTATATATCACATAAAAAATGAACAGTGAATATGTATAACCTCAAAAAACCAGATTTTTTAAATCAAATTTTGTTAAATAAACTTAAAACATAATTCAAAAGCAATTTAAGTTTCAATTTCTTTAAATTTTAATATAATATACATTTTAAAGTATAGTAGAACAATGTAGATTGGAGCTCACTTAATAAAATCTACATATTAATATTCATTAATTAATTTTGGGTTATTAAAATAAAAATTAAGTTATAAAATTATAAGTTAATTTGTGCTTTCCAAACTAATTGGATTTCTAAAAATATTTATTTTATGGAATAATCTCCATGAAATCTTAGTTAATGTTAAAGTAAAGTAATCAAAAATAATTTAATAAATAATAAAATTGGGGAAATAAGATATAATAAATTTTTTATTAACCTTCAAATCCTGATTTCATTTAAGCAAAAGTAAAAAAATTCAAATAGATCATAATTTTAGGAAAAAAAAAATATACATCCTTAAATATCATTATATAATCAAAGTTGCGAATAAATATTCGAGAATAAATAATTAATAATTTTGATTTATAATAAATTATTATTTTCAGATATAGGTTTAAGGTTGAAACTTCAGGTTAAAGATTTTCCTTTCATCTAAATCCTTATTTTTTTAAAGTAAAAATGTTTCAACATATTTTTATCTTTATGTTTTAAGTCTGATGTCAATAATGAATTTTTGATTAATTAGATAGCTATTTACTTGATATAAACTCAAAACAATATTTATAATAAGTTGGCAAATGAGAAAATTTCTTGATAAATCCCTATTTTTAGAATCATACTAAATTTTCTCATGATGAAAATAAAAGGTATTGTTTCAAACTCAATCTGAATGCATGTTTAATTCAATTTATTCAATAATACTATTCAATATATTTTTTCTTCATTATGTATTTATTTTACACATTTTAGTTATTTATATCTAAGTTTTGAATATATAATAAGCTGCTTTAATTAGCTATATAAGAATTAAAATGAAATGGATTAATGCAAAAAAATTGTAATATTGGAGTAAAGGAGCCTATTATTGATTAATTATTTTTTTGTTCAGAAAAAATTATAAAATGAAATAATTGATCCCAAGCCATAAAGCTTAATCTCTTATCAGAATTACACAGACTGGATGCTCCAAACAATCCCCAATCAAGAGTAGGTCGAATTAAAGAAATCAGAGTTTGCCTGGATTTCCCACCTAGTAAATCGATAAGGAAGAAGATGAAGAAGTAAGTGGTATGTTAATTTAGACAAAAGAAATAAACAAATTAGTGTAAGATTAAGAACTATGCTCATTGGAATAAATATTAGATAAAGGGAGATCATATTTGATTGATAACCAACATCAAGTGTTTGATAATAATTTGCAACTGATTAAACCAAATCTACCTAATGCTAGTGAATAGGGATTGAGAAGGTAT
The DNA here is from genome assembly GCF_000165425.1 of Paramecium tetraurelia. Classification (NCBI taxonomy): domain Eukaryota; phylum Ciliophora; class Oligohymenophorea; order Peniculida; family Parameciidae; genus Paramecium; species Paramecium tetraurelia. The sequence goes on from NW_001799033.1 coordinate 114,064, forward strand.
TATCTGAAGTCTGAACGATATAAGGAGATGTAGTAATTTTATCATGTTGATAAAAATATATACGGAAGAATGAATGAAAAGATATAAACAGAGAGACTGATGCCAAGAACATTAAAGTTATTGGCAGACTCTCCTGATAAACTAGTAGCCAATAATATATTTGGAAGTGATAAATACGTATAATTATTTGCTGAAGGGATCAGCAGCTCTCATTTTAACAATTTAAAGCGATTACAATTAAGAAATAACAAGCTAAACAATAATCGAACTTGCTTATTAACTCAGAGGCTCCCTAGTTCTATAATAGAGTTAGATTTCAGTAATAATAAAATTGGTACATCTGGAATATAGAGCATTTGTAATTATATATCCTCTAGAAATTATAACATTCAGCATTTGAATCTGGAGGATAATAATCTTAAGGATCTCGCTGTTCTTACTATTTTAAAAACATTGAATGACAGCAAGTCAATTCGAGTTTTAAAGCTTTCTAAAAATTAGATTACTGATATACCAATGGACACATTAGGATAGCTACTGAAGAAGGTATTAAATCAATCACATGATAGAATAATTCATTGCAAGAAGTTTATTTGCATTTCAATTAGATAAAAAATGCTGGAGGGTTGACAATCATGAAAGGCTTGATAAAGAATTAATTTTTAAAAGTCTTAGACTTATCGTTTAACAAATTAGGACAAAACCAAGAATTCATCTCTGCATTGTCTGAGTAAGATTTAGATTAGATTATAGCGTTTTGATAAAGCCGCATCCTGAGCTAACCCACTTAGACTTGTCATTCAATAGATTTAATGATGAAGATGCCATGGCCATACATAAAGCCCTCTTATATAATCAATAATTATTTGGGTTTCATTTTTCTGGCAATCCTCATAATTATTATGTAAATCCTAGAGCCTTTTTGGTAAAGGAGGTTCAGTATGATGAGAATAAGTCAGATCCTAAACTCTTTAAGAGAATCAATAGTGTGAATTGTATAAATACAAAAACTAAAGAGAATTGTTGGATTTGTGAAGGTTGGGTAGAGATAGGATTTCATTATTCAGGAATTGAATATTAGCATCCAATCTTTTTGCATCTCGATTTTGAGTAGTATAGGCCTATCTTAATGAATCAATAGGCTAATAGCTATTATCTGTAAAGAATGTGTCCTCCAAACAAGAAGATACATTACTTTTTTAGCAATCCTGTCTATGATGTGAGATTCGTGGCTAAGGATCAAAAGACTTTAACTCTTGATATCAACGAAGAGATAAGGAAAAAAGGCATTGAACTACAATATGCAGATGGTTCATCAGCATTAGTTTAGTTGTCTATTGTGAATTATATACAATCAGGATAGAGTGGAAATATTATCGATTCTACAAAACATTACATGGCAAATATCACATGCAGACCAAGGGAATCAGAATCAATTATTGATATTGATTTAAACAAAGCAAAAAAGAGAGTTTGGTCGTATGAAAACTCGATTTTCAAAGACTTTCAACCAGATACAGAGGGGCATCTTTTGGATTGCTTTGAATTTGACTTTGAATGTGGGAAATTGATAAAGCATTTGCAGAACTAGTAGGAAAATGAGCAATTGAAAGATAAAATGAAGAAGATCTACAAGTATATTATTGGGTGTTATCATTACTTCTGTGCTAAAACACTCAATTATGATCTTCCTTGTATCAATTTACAAAGCTTTTTGGATTTCATTTCACAAACTAGCATCCTTGAAAAATCATTGATGAATTCCCTAGATCTATAATTAACATTCCTATCCAGTTACGTAGTGATGAAACAAACCAATTATATTCATATCCAAGAAAAATGTTTAGTGAGATTCTAATTTGTTGAAATTATTGTGAGATTGGCAAAAGAACAATATATTAGAACAGGTTTAGCTAGTAATATGGCCGATGCCTTGGAAATGTTGTTTGAATAAGATGAAGTATTGTAATTCATGTAAAAATTTGGAATCTCCTAAGATTGGAGAGATACTCGTTATTGGACTGAATTGATGGACTACACAATCAGAATTAAGATGCCTATTTTGGTTATACTATATGAGAATGGTTGTAAATAAACAATGAAGCATGGGAATAAATATATGACATTATCGGATTTTAAGTTATTTGTTGATTAATTTGAACTTCAAAAATACATTTCTGAAAAAGAACTGTATTTGATCTATCTATAGAGTATGCAAACCCAAAGAGATGAATTAAGAGAATCAAGGTTCTTGAAAATGGAGTTATTAGAATTCATAGAAGCCATAACTAGATTGGCAGAGAGAATTTCACCTGTGACGCCTATGTATGCTAAGAAACACAGCAACTTAATAAATGATGTTTCAAGAAGAACCTTTCCTTTGTTTGTAAAATTTGAAGGAATCATCATAATTATGTATCAGAAGCTGAAGTCTCTATTTTTAGAAATTCCTAATGTAGAAAAAGAAATCATTTATAAAACTGTCATAAAAACAGAGAAAGCAAGGAAGTTGGGAATCTATGGTATAAAATTAGTATAATCATTAAATAGAAGAAGACAACAGTTCCGATGAGGAGAAAATAAAATCTATCAGAAATTTAAATCTTCTACCAGAAGAAGGATTATTACCTCCATCATCATAGTCAATGGGGTGGAACAAACTCAGATAATGGGCTTCAAAATAGAAGAGAATTTCAATGGAATCCGCAAACATTTTAGAATAATTGGAAAAATATCAAGTTCAAGAAGATGAAATGTTTTAGAAATAAGGAGATGCTATATCTGGCTATGATAGATTCAAGATTACTCAAGAAAAGAAGAAAAGAGAAGAATATAAAAAAACTATCCTATACTAAGATCCTTAATTCAAATTCGAAGAAGAAGTGCCTAATTGAAAATATACTTTTTTATTTAATAATTATGATTAGAAGATAAAATTCACTACCTGAAATCCTCTCTATTCTCTAGGAGAAAAAGAAGGCGCAAATTGAACAATAACAACCTGCTTAAGTACCAGAATAAGAACCTTAGCCAGTCTTCAAATATGTTTTACATGAACACCAAGAAAGAATTCAATTAGCCAAGATGTTTTATTAGAATCTAAAGAAAAGATCAATAGCAAGAAATGTCAATGAAATCAAAAGCATGGCTACTTTAAATGGGTTTCAGTTAAAACAAGGCTAGGTTTTAAGATAAAAACTATATGTTGAATAAAATTAAAGATAAGAGTAATAACTTACACTATGATAGAAATCCTCAAATATACTTATGTCCAACACAGAAGATACTTCCATAAAGAACTAGTCCTATTAAAACCAATTAAAGAACTTCTCCATAATAAAGATCAAGAGCAATCACTACTAAAAGCAGTTTCCATCTCAAGAGTACGGACCTAACAAAAAATGAAAGCATGATCTCTTTGAAAAAGTGCTAGGAAGAAAAACCAAAGGTCAAAACTCGATAAGTTGATGAAGTCAAAGGTTAAACTAAATTATTCACAATAGTGTACAAATCATTGAAATAGCAAAGCTGAATCTATAATCATTTCACAGAATCACTTTATTTAAAAGACATTCTTCCTGATTTCCAAATATTCTCTCATGTAACTTGAATAATAAACCCTCTCTAAAAATAGTTAGAATAATATTTCTCTTTCTATGATTCTTTATTTTCACGTCATAATTGATATCTGAAGTTAAGAAACTAAAAACTACATCATCCTCTTCTATATCTGATTTATGCCATTTTCTTTGTATATATTCTAATTAGAAGATAAAGTTTATATCTAATATTTTTATTTGAAATTTAATTATTTCCAAATAATAACAAATATCTGATTCATCTTATCCTCAAGGTTTATCACAAGAGAATCAAGATAAAAAGAAATTTTATAGAGTTTAAAATTTTTATTGTTAAAATAATATTTGAATAGAATGTAATTTTAATGATATTGCCGACTCAGTCACTGTCCCAGAATTTATCATCTCCTAAGCTTCCTACAAGTTGTAAGAAAGAGAATTTAGGCACTTCCATGCATGGTAAATCTTTTTCAATTCTGATTGATAATCCTTTAAGGTTTTCTTCATTATAAACTTTTAGAACTTTTCCGTCAGGAACTTTGAAACTTTTAACCTAGAATATATAAAATCAATACTGGTTTATTCCATCCATCTTTGGGGAAAGACATCTTTCTATCGCATACAGTAAATGAGTCTCCTTAATAGTTGCATGATTCCCAAACTTAAGCACAATCAGGATCAGTAACACCAGCATCTGGTTTAGGAACATAAACGAACCAATTGAGTTATCCTTCCAATAATTATGAATTCTACCCTAGGTTGATATATGGATCAAAAATTACATGTTCCAATTTCAACGGATAACTTATCTTTAACAAGTAAATAGTTCTTAGTTAAGAATCTGCAGAATGCACCATAATTGTAATATAAACCACTGATTCCGTACAATGTATATCTTGGTGTTTTAAGGAAAATTTCATCAGTGATCTTCTCTTCGTACTTCTTGACTCTTTCTGATTCAGGAGCAACAGCGTTCAAAGGATCAGCAGCTCCACTTGTTTTATGTGTAATAGTTCCAACTAACAAGGTATCCTTTTCACCGATAATCATATTGACTCTAATGAATTCGATTGTTCCCTTTTGTCCAACAGTCACTTTGAATTAAGCTGATGTTTTGGTGATGACTGCCATGTTAACTGCAATTTTAGGCCAAGCTTCAACCATTTTAAGTCCCAAGATAAAGATGGCAACATTTGGGGCACTTTTGAGTGACCAATTTTCTGGGAATGTCACTTCTAATGGTTATGCTCTGGTGGTTCCATCTTTATTTGATTTGACGACTGGTAAATTGTTTGTTTGCAATTCGTATGTATAGATATTGCTATCCAAAATAGCAGCCCATGAAACATCAAAACCGAAGATAGTAGCCGGACTTAATGCAACATATGTGATTGTGAAGCCAACGGTATTGACAGCACTCAATTGAATATCGAAACCTTATGGTAAAGTGTCTCCAAAATCATATTTGATTGGTGCCAATATTACAGTGGGTGTTGATTTGAAGGGCTTGTTGAATTTGACTAATGTTTAGAAGCTTCTTCCCACTCTAATCAATGTATATTAGGATGAATTACTCAACACTTTGCTGTAAAGGATGATAGGGAGTTTATGCCCAATGCAAACTTTAATCAATTCCTGAATCATATTGGGGTTTAATGAATCCCAATACAGACAATGCGCAAACTGATAGGACTAAGTATTTCATCATTAATCCGTTTTTAAATTTAATTATTTATAAACACCTTTAGAAATAATTTCATATATTCACAATTTATTGATTTCTTCAAACTAACTTGTTTTTCTTCATCAACTCATCATAAAAATTGAGGCATTACTCAAATTATTCCTCTGTTATCATTTTATCTTTCCAATAATTGAAGAGTTGCTTCATTTTTATAGGCACTGATTGTCCATTCTCTCGAATATAATATTTGCCAGGAGTATTGGTTATTAATTGATTTGGGCCCTCTTTAATTGTAATCTCAAATCTAATTAATTTAGATAATACATTTTTAGATTGTTCACAACATAACATACATCCTAAAGTAGCACTCCGCACTCATGCAATTTAACATTCACCCATTAATCGCAACCAAACTCCTTGCATTTATGCATTATTGCAGTCATCACTTAATAGGCCTTCTTCTCTTAACAAAAACACCCACTAACCACATAGTTATTAAGATCTTTGTCAAATGAAATTCCTATCAAAATCTTACCTTGTCTACGACTATTCAAAATGCTGCAGATGACCTTCATTATCTATTCTAAATAACTATTACTATAATTAAACCTGTGTTGTTGATCAAAAGATCCACCTTATATGACTTAAATTCTATTTTATCATTCTCCTTCAATGTACATTCCTTACCCAATAAATAGATAGTTTTGTTCCCTTATACTACGTAGTCATTGACACCATCATATGGTACTTGAACTGAAAGTGTAGCACTAATATGAAATGTTGGTTTGATACAGCAATTCATCTCTTGATGTCTGAAATTTTAAAACAAAACTATATTTTTTTAAATGTCTTTTACCTTAGTCACTCAACAATTTCAATATGGTATATTTTTAAGTTCTTCGAAACATACTAATTTTTACTGCTTTCCCAAAATACTCTTAACCCCATGATTTGTAATCGAATCTTTAATTTGTATGAACAAAAACATATAAAATCTAGGAAGAATATTCATTGTTAATGGGTTGAGGTTTTTGGTTTTCTGGAGCAAGGATTAGATTGGAGAAGTATTATATCAAAAATTCAGATTCATCAGAATCGGTACTCATTAATTTTAATAATATAAAATGGATTTAACTCAATCACAAGAACAAGACAAAATAATACAATACTACCTCAACTAATAAATTAAAAAGGTGGCTGATGAAAAGTCATAACTCACTCTTCAATAGGAATAAGAAAGAAATAAAATCAAATTATAAGTTTGGGAATTTCTAAATCAATAATAATAATCCATTTAGTAGTCTCGTCTCAATGCAACACCCTTGAGTCTGATATCTAATAATTCTGCTTAATCTGATCGTTTTGATTTTCAAATGGATAGATCCAAAATGAAATAATAGAGTTAGAAATTTGAATAATCAATGCAATTCTAAAAAGACTACCCTAATCTCCAAATCAATTATCATTCCTTTGTCGATTCCAAAGACTAACAATACAAACAACTGGATTTTCTTATAGCACAATATGAGCAGAAAACAAAGAATTTGCCTAAGAATTATTTCAAAAGACAACAACCTGAAAATATTTCAAATTAACTGTAATAGGATTAAGATGACAATGATGAACAGTATAATCAAGATTTTGAATAGGATGAAGATATCTAAGAAGTAATTGAAGAAGAATTACAAGAATCCTAAATGTAAATACAATAAAAGTCTTAAAAGTTTAATTAATAAGATCATGAGACTGCTTATAGCAATTTAATCAAATTAAGAATCGAGAGATTGGATACTAGTGTTGCAAATGCAGACACTTCCAAACTGAATGATTTAAGTAAGATATCTGAATCATTAAGTGATTTGAAAGTAAGTCCAAATGAAGTTAATAAAATACTTGAAATTAGTAGATAAGTAGATGCTTCCAAATAAACCACGTTCAAACTTGATCAAACTCTATTGCAAACCAAATCCAACGAAGAACCATTAATAGAATCATCTCAACAATCAATGTCCTCAAAATTATTAGAGTTATCATAACAATAATCAAAATTCTATGAAAGATAGAAAATAGATTATCCTTAGATGCCTGTACTTGATTAAGAATTCTCTTATAAGTTAGAAGATCAATCTCAAGTTGCAAAGTCTTTCTATCCGAATAAAGTAGCGGATTAAGTTTCTAGATTTGAGTAATCAAAAATTTAGTAATCTAACTTTGAGCAATCGAAAATATAGAGTTAGAAGAGTTAATTTGATTAAATTTAAAAAAGCAATGCAACCAATGAAATTTAAACTAAGTCTAATCATTAAGAACAATCGTTTCGGGTTTAGGAACAGCAGAAGAATTTAGATTTTCAAGAAAAATCCAATATATCAAATTAGTTGTAATCTAAATTTTAAGATTAATATCAAAACTTTTAGTAATCTCATCAACCTTCTAAATATAGCGAACCTACAAAAAGAATATAATCATCAGAATTTGAGAAATAACAATATTATCAAAATTATACATGCGCTAATTCTAATGCAACTAGATAATATTAGCTTACATCGGCCGTAGAAAATGATCAAAAACCTGAAGAGTTTTAGCAAAGTTAATAAAATAATAATTACCTTGAGGATGAAGAAGAGGCATTTTCAGAAGAAGAGGATCATAATAATAAATTTTACTAATTTAGTATAAAATTTGAAGATTAAGATGATAAAGATAAATAAAAAAAATTTGAAGCATTGAAAAAAAAAAAATTATAGGAAATGGAAGAGCTAAAACAACTTAGATAATAAAGAAATAAAGAATAACAACAACAAGTCGGTTAGAATAATAAAAGAGATCAATCTCCCCTTATGCCTAGTGCTTCATTGAAAAGGATATAATAATAATAGCATTAATAATAATAATAATAATAATAATAATAATAATAATAATAATAATAACAACAATAACAATAGCAATAACAATAACAATAATGGCAATAGTAATAATAACAATAACAATAATGGCAACAGTAATAAAATATACTATAATAATAATAAAATTCATAGAATCAATTTTATTAGCAATAACAACCATAACAAAGAAATTTATTCCAAGATAATTAGCCTTAATAAATTTAAAATTCTCTGCCATAATCTAAACGTAATGCATCTGCTAATAGGAAATCTCCAATGGCAAGATAAAAGGAAACAGCACATTTTTGTTAAGATATAGATAGATCAATATCAGTAGAGAAAACTAAAAAAAATAATAAAACTATTCTAAAAAATGCTATAACTTATGTGTGTTTGGCTGGAGAACCTAACAAAAGGGAGAGAGAAGCAATTCTCTAAAAATTAGATGGAGTTGAAGCCGAACATTTTATTATTTTATTCAAGACATATGGCAGATCGGTAAGAAATATAAAATATTAAGGACTTTCGAGCTTTGTATGGCTATGCTGCAGACTCATAACCTTATTTGATTTTCGGATAAGGAAAATGCCCTCAAGTTTTAACCTCTGAAATGGTAAAAACATTTTTCAAATATGATTCTGGAGCTAAATAATTTAAAGCAATAGATGGAAACAAATAATTTACTATTATGGTTGATGCTGTTTAATTAAGAAAATGAATTGAATTATATAATTTATGGCTAATATATTTTATAATTTTATAAAATGAATATGGACAATCAAGTGATTCGAAGAATGGAACCCCTATAATTATCATTATATTAGTGATTATACCTAATTCATAGGAGAATCTTTAGATTTAATATTTGAAGAAATAGGCCATCTAAGAAATTATATTCAAGTAACTAGAGGATAGTCTTAGAGAAGAGAATTAATATCAATTTAAAAATAATTTTAATCTTAAATTTCTAGAAAGAATGAGATTTAATCAGAATCTTCAGTTATTGACTTTATACTATTGCAACTATAAAATGATCATCCCCATTTATAAATGCGCTAATTAATATTTATCTGTAATTTTAAGGAATAAAATTTAACTTTATGTTACTAAATAATTCTAATGAATATGCTGTCACACTACAAATTTTTGGAGAACCTTATGAATAAAAATTGAATCAAGAGTTGCTTTTATAATATATTTTGGAAATAAATATGGAAAAAAAAAAGATAATTAATGCTTTATCCTACCTTATCGATAGATTTACAATATGTTTAATATTGAAATAATAATAAGTAAACCAGGTGATTAATACTTTCATTTTAAAGAAGAATAATAGATATTTTAATCGCATGTTTAATAATTAAACTATTGCATTGATGTAATTAATTATTGGCTCTTGCCAATTATAAAAGCAAGTTAGAACAATTAATTATTTGAGTGACGTGATATTTCTTGTGAAAAGTCAGCGTCCAATTTTCATCAATTATCACATGTTCTAATTGCCAGAACTTTATTATACTAATAATATCCAAGGACTCTAGAATATGAATATTTAAAAAATATCCCTTCATTATTGGCAGAATATTTAAAATTCGAAAAGAAGTTATATATTCTTAAACTAAATCAAAACGGAATTTATATCACTCTTTGCCGTAATCTAATTTAGTTAGCTTCAAATTAATTTAAAAGCTTGAAAGATTATCATAACATATTTCCCAAGGGGAAATAAAATAATTAATCTCTATTTATATTTTTAATAAATTTTCATTGGTTATTTATATTAGGAATTTCAAAATTAATTTATATTGCAATGCCAATACATGAGAAATTAATTGGAAGATTAAAATTCAAATGTAAGAATTATTACCTTTTAATTTTAATTAATAAAATAAATTATAAAAAAAATATAAATCTTAAAATAATCAGCAAAATGAAAGAAAAACATAACTCATTAAGAGTCAAGAAGATCAGAAAACTATCGCCAAAAAAGCATTAATAATAAGATGATTTAAGTTCTCCAATAATAACTAATGAAGACCTATTATCAAAGCATCAAAGTTTATGTTCAAGTTTACTGTCGAGTCCTGAATCATCAAAATTTGTTCCAGGAAGTATGCTAGAATTCTTACTTAACATAGAAGAAATTCATTTCCCTCTCTCTTATTGATTATTAGTCTTCTTTATTTATACAAACTTAACATAATACGTATTATTAACTTATTTATAAAACAAACAAATCTTCAATAATCATTGTATTGAAAACTACAAACATGACCTGTTCTTAAAGTGATATATAATTAAACGAGATCTCAAAGTTTATAATTCGATCTTTTATTATTTCTCTAGAGTCATATTTTTTATATTAATATTCATTGGTTTCTTGAACATTTCATATCAAATATATAACATTCAATGTAAGAACGAGTTTGGGTCTGGATTAGAATTGAGGGTCGATTCATGTTTATAACCGAAATAATAAATATAAACAACTCTATATTATCAATAAATTCAGATGAACTGACAGTAGTTAGAATTCTCTAAATGGAGCAAGAATTCCAACATACTACCAGGTTCTTCTCGTGCAGAGTTGGGACTTGAGATATCACTTGGGCAATAGATAGGATATTTCTATAACAGAATCTCATTCGTTATTAATGGTGAGCTTAACTAATCATCTATAATTTGAAATTTTTTTGGGGATTATTTTTTTATCTTCCTTCTGATCATCATGTTGTTCTTATCTTTCATTTTATTCAGGATGGTTATATATTTAATTTTTGAGTTTTCCTTATTTGTTTAATTGTTATTATTAATAATGAAATTTATATTAAATTCAATTCCTTTTATAATCAGTTCAATTGTTATTTATAAATATATTTTATTTCAAATATTTAATATTATTATCATCAATTTTTTTGTCATTGATTAAACTTATATAACTTCTTAAATTTAAAAATAATTAAACAAGGTTGGTTATTACTCGAATATATATGAAAATTAATTACTTTAGATATATTATTAAGAGATGAACAAAAAATAGAATAACAGATCATATTAGAATAAAGAATTAAATCTTTAGAAATAATAAGGCACATACCATATTTTTTAATACTGAAAATTATTTTAAATTTTTGCAATTTCTTTTTTGAATCATATTATTATTTTTAAGCCAATCAATAAAAGTATCAATTCTATATATGATTTCTGGTTTTTTTGAAATCAAAATGTATATAATGAAAAATTGAGAGGTTTTTGGGATTTATAAATTTAATCTATGTTTACATGTATTTTATATTATTCTAAACATCCTTTTTTTTACATAATTAATGGAAAGGGTAATTTTTTTTATACATACACTTCTTTTGTTAAATCAGACAATCAAAATAGAAATGTCCCTATATTAGTATATTAATATGATTTAACAATAAAATTAATATTAAAATATAATAAATTTATTCTGTAAAATTGTAAAGTGCTTTACTATATTTATATTTTGGAAATAGTTAATTGATATCGATCCTTCAAAATTATGACATTGATTTAATCTCACTTACAACATTTCTTTTTTGAAATGAATTTAAAGGAAATCTGTTAATAGATTAGAATATAAAATTAATAAAAGCAAATACTTCGTATTACCGCCAAAAAAATGACGTAATATTTAGTATATTTTAAGTTAAATTTAATTTATTTTGTAGATTAAATAAAATAACACATGGAATTCATTATTGTGTCATTATTGCTTATCTCAACATTTGGATGGGTTGTGAAGATTGAAAATCAATGCTCTTGCTCATAATATCGACTTTAAGCTGAATGTGTATCATCTCTAGGTTGTCGATGGAATATAAACTCTAATTTATGCCTTGATATTTAATGTAATTCAATAAAAACTCAAGCTGAATGCCTTTAGTACTCATAAAGTTGTTCATTTAATTACTCTACATTAACTTGCGCAACATTTACTTCATGTAAAAATTTAAGCGGAAATACTGTCTCATAATGTTAAATTTAGAATCCTATGTGTTTATGGGTATCTGGGAATTCTTGCATAGATTACGATTGTCAAAATTTCAATTTGAATAGTTGCCCTTAATTTTGTATTAATACAGGAACTGCTTGTGAAAATTTTCCAACATGCGAAAAATTAAACTAAACCTATTGTTCAATTTATTCTGGAGTTTGCAATTGGAATTCAAACAGATGTCAGAATTATGAATGTTCAAATTTTGTAACTATATCACAATGTCAATTTGTAATGGAATCAGAAAATACTATTAAACCATGTTATTGGAACTAAACTTAGTGTATAAATGCTCCAGATGCAAGTGTTTTTAATGCTAATTAGTGCTTTATTTAAACTGCTGGTAAGTATCATTGGTCAAGTAACAACTCTACAGCTGGAACATGCGAATAATGTTATGGTTCTTCATAAATTTACGAGCCATTGACATAGTATCTTTCAAAAGGTTTGATTCTGAACATTATTGTGGTTGGTATATTCATGGTAATATGAGATATTATCAAAATAAATCATTTAAAATTTATAATTCTATTTCAATATATATATTAAAAAAATCATTTAAATCTTAGAGAATTTTTGAGTCTTTTTGACTTCTTATCAATACCATAAAGAAATTAATAAGATTATTTCGACTTATTTTAAATTTCTGAATTTTCGAAATTATTCTACAGAATTCAAGTATCTAAATTTCATTAATTGATTAATATTTAAGAAATGAAAAAGGCTCACAAATATAAAAAGAAGAATTTAGAAGTTTGCTGCCCTTATAATCCTAATCACTTAATGCCCTTCAGTCAATTATGGTTTCACTTATCCTCTGGCTGCGAAGACAAATAAAAGTTTGGTAATAATCCTTCTTAATTTAGGTCATCTATATTAGATATGTCCTTATAATTCATTGCATATCTTATAAAAGGAGCACTATGAAGATCACATTAAAAATTGCCAAAAGAAGATAGATGTAGATGATGATCTATTAAAACAGATGAGTAATGTAGCTTAGGAGTAATTTGTTGAGGAAAATTAATTTCAGGATTAATTTATATCTAGAAATTGCAATAATAAATACAAGAAATATTATTGAATAAGATGCAATTGTTTTATATTTATCGTTAAACATTAAAAAAATGTATATTTAATCTGTCAAGAAATCTAAAACATGCCATTTTATATAAAAAACCCAATTATTCACTTCATAAAATTAACATAAATCAATCTAAAAATTGGTCCGCTCACTAATTAATTAAATATTCATATGAGTTGGAATACTAATAACCTTGAAGAAGGTGAAGTTAAACCAGTAGATTCCACTCCAGTATGGGGCGGTGAATAAAACGCAGGTGGATAGTAAATAGATGAAGTGAAAAAAACTTAAGAGCCTTAATGGGGGCAGGATGAGAAAAAGGAGAACTAAGAAACTAATGCTTAAAATGGAACGGCAGCAGAATCAGGAGGTTGGGGAAATCAACCACAGCAGCAATCATCATCTTGGGGAGAAACTAAAACAGATAATAATGATAATGCATGGGGATCTGGAACTACAGGGTTTGGAAGCACATCAACAGGAGACAATGGAGGTTCATCTTGGGGAGGTGGTTCGACGTCTTGGGGAAATGGAGGAAGCTCAGATAATAATTTTTAATCAGATCGACCTAGAGGCAGAGGAAGAGGTGACAGAGGAGATCGAGGAGGTGGTTATAGAGGAAGAGGTGATAGAGGTGGAGAAGGTTTTAGAGGCAGAGGAGATGGATTTAGAGGAAGAGGAGATAGAGGAGATCGAGGAGGATTTAGAGGAAGAGGTGATAGAGGAGGAGACAGAGGTGATCGAAGAGGAGGTTTTAGAGGTGGAAGAGATAATGGTGGAAGTTGGGGTGGCAACTCAAGTAATAACAACGGAGGAGGAAATAGTTGGGGAGGTAATGCAGAAGGTAGCTCTTGGGGAAATTCAGACAACAAAGATAATGCTGGAGGTGGTTGGGGTAGTACTTCAACAAATGAATAACCAGCTCAATCAGGTGGATGGGGTAGTACAACTACAGAATAGCCAGCACAATCTGGAGGATGGGGAAATTCTACTGAATAACCAGTTCAATAAGCATCTGAAGGTTGGGGAAGTAAAACAGAATAACCTCCATAATAAGCAGAATCAAATTAAGGTGGATGGGGCACTACTACTGAATAATCAAACTAATAATCTGGTGGTGGTTGGGGATCGACAACTGAATAACCATAAAAATAATCCAACGGATGGGGAAATTCTACTTAAGAATAGCAACCTTAATAATCTGGAGCTGGAGGTTGGGGATCTTCTAATACTGAACAACCTGCATAGTCATCAGGAGGTTGGGGAGCATCTACAACTGAATAACCTGCAACTACTGGAGGTTGGGGTTCTACAACTGAATAGGCAACTACATCAGGAGGATGGGGATCTACTACTGATTAAGCAGCATCTTCAGGTGGAGGCTGGGGAGGTTCATCAGATCAATAAAATGGTAACTCTTGGGGCGGAGGAGGATCTGGAGATGGACAGAGAGGAAGAGGTCGAGGAAGAGGAGATCGTGGAGATAGAGGAGGTTTCAGAGGTCGAGGAGATGGTTTTAGAGGAAGAGGAGACAGAGGTGGAGAAGGTTTTAGAGGTAGAGGAGATGGATTTAGAGGAAGAGGAGACAGAGGAGATCGAGGAGGATTTAGAGGAAGAGGTGATAGAGGAGACAGAGGAGATAGAAGAGGTGGATTTAGAGGAGGAAGGGATAATGATAATTCTGGCAATGGTGGAAGCTGGGGTGGATCATCAAATGATTAAGGTGGTGGAGGATGGGGATCTTCAACAACTGATTAACCTGCATCTAATGGAGGTTGGGGATCTACTGCAACTGAATAACCTTAATCAAATGGAGGTTGGGGATCTACTGCTACTGAACAACCAGCTTAAACTGGAGGTTGGGGATCTACAGCTACTGAAAAACCTGCATAGAATGGTGGTTGGGGATCTACAGCAACTGAATAACCATAATAGAGTGGAGGTTGGGGATCTACAACAACTGAATAACCATAAGCAAGTGGAGGTTGGGGATCTACTGCTACTGAATAACCAGCTTAAAATGGAGGATGGGGATCTACTACTACTGAATAACCAGCATAAAATGGAGGATGGGGATCTACTGCTACTGAATAACCAGCATAAACAGGTGGTTGGGGAAGCTCTGATGCTCCATAATAATCTAATGGTGGTTGGGGAAGTAGTAATAACGATTAACAATAATCTAATGGATGGGGCTCCAGTAATCAATAATCAAATGGAAATGGCGAAAGAGGAAGAGGTCGCGGCAGAGGAAGAGGTCGAGGTGGTGATAGAGGTGGTGATAGAGGCGGAGATAGAGGATTTGATCGAGGATTTGATAGAAATAATAATAACAATTACAACAACAATAACAACAACCACAACAACAACAATAACAACAATCATAATAACAATAACAATACTGAAAATGGTGGAGGAGATTTACCAACTGCTAAAAGAATCAAACCTAACCCTGTAATAATTACAATATCAGATGATGAAAACGGAAAGGCATCTCCTCATTTCAGTGAGGATGAATAAGAAAAAGTAAATATAATTAATGAGGCATTGAAATAAACTGTTGATGCAAAATAGGTTTCATTGTAACTACCAGTATTGGATACTAAATTTTCACCTCTTTTTAATCCTGAGCCTGATCCAGATAGTTTAAAAACTGATAATTTATGTCACCTTAAGGGAGGTCTTTATCCTCATGAATAACATAAAAAGGTGAAGTTTGTATACACAGGAGGAATAAAGGTCGATTCAGATAGACAACCAGTTGTTAATTTAGTTACTTTTGATAATGATTTAGAATTTATTGAATCTTGTCCTAAAGTTGATTTAGCTGAAAAATAAGGAATAGAAACTGTGTTTTTGAGTCCATTGATAAATGAATATAGAATTCTGAAAAATGAATTGGTGTAATTAAGATAAGAAGAGAGAAGAACATAAATTAGGAGATAATATATGGGAATAGTGGAAGGAATTGATAAAGAAAATTAAGATTTAATATGTTAAGTTGGATTGGCATTGTTAAAAGAATAGAAAGCAATAAGATTAAAATATGGATTTCTATTTGCTGAATTAACACTCTTTCACATTAAATAGATATTTGGAAATATGGATCAAGTAGAACATTAATCTTTGCAAGCAAGAGAAAAAGAATTGAGACCATCAAATGTAGTTTTTTCATAGTTTCCATTACTTAGAAATGGTTGAATGATGTGCCAAAATTGAAATGCAGAAGAAGAAAAGAGTTGTTATGATATATAAAATTAATATTATAATTACAAATTTGAATTAAATGGTGTGTGTTGACATTCTGAAATAATATCATCCTGAACAGTAAGGAAAGGTTTACATGAAGTAAGATCGATACTTAAAGAAACGTGTCTTATATTTGGATGGAAATATGAATACAGTTGCCTAGATTACAATACCTGTCAATTTGAGATAAAATTATGTAATTATTCCCACCTATATAAGCTTCACTTTTAAATTTAAGTTCCTTCCACAGGTGTGTTTATAATTTCTATAAACTATTAAAATAAGGGGTAAAATTTCAAAGTCTCAATTAGCAATGTAATTTGAATTATTTTTTAAAATAGTTATTTAAATCAGTTTCATACCCTCATGAAAATTAGATAAATCAACCCTGTGAAGGATTACCAAATTGGGGTACAATTGTAGTGGACTTGAAAAGCTTTTATAGTTTTACAGAAATTACTTAATTAAATATTAGTGGAAATATTGCTGTTAAAAATATATATAATACAAATGAAGATTAATTGCTGCCAACCGATTGTCAATTAAATAGTGTGCATCGAGCTTTTATTAAACATGTGAAACCAAAATTAGCACCTTTGAAAGGCATTTTGAAAGCAAAAGGGAAAAAGCAAGAATAGGCTCCTTTGGAAGAAATCCCTTTACCACAAGAAAGAGTATCTCCTATGAAATAGGAGATAAGAGAACCCATAATAGAAGAATAGGAAGCCAAAGTAAAAAGCAAACCTTAATCAATAATGAAATTAAAACATATACATGGTTATACTCCAAAACATTAAGCAAATGTAATATTTTTAGATGATAATTATTTTGCCTTTCCTTGTGATAAAACAATTGTAATTATGTCAGAAAAAGAATAAAAGTTTTGTTCAGCTACAAGTGAAATATAATCAATAACAAAATATAAAAACGAATTGATAGCTGCTTGTGACTCTGAGATCTTAACTTTTGATTATACTACATGTTCAATACTGAACCATTATAAATTAGAAGGATACAAAGCTAAATTTATATAAAATTGGGATGACACATTAATTGTCTTAGCAAATGATGAAAAGCATTAAATGTTATTATTGATTAGGAATGAAACTGTTGTTATTAAATAAGCTTCGCCGTTTCATATCTCGACATTTAAAATACAAGACAAAGATAATTTCATATCAGTAGGTAAGGAGAATATTCGGTACTGGCACATAAAAGATACTTGTCTGCAAGGCCATTCTCCATATTTGGGATAGTATGCTAGAGAAACTGATTTTACAGACGTATTAATACAGGATAAGAGAGTTTTGGGATGTTGTAAAAGAGGTCGAGTTTTTCAGTTTATAGAAAAGGAACTAACTGGTGTCTGGTAGATTTCAGAAACGCCTATAACTACAATGAACAAATTTACATCTTTTGTGGTCACAACTCATAAAGATGGGATCAAATTTTGGAAGCAAGATTTTAGTGAACTTGTCAGAGATATTAAATGTGAAGTTGAAGTAATTGGTTGTGATAGTCGATAAAAACTAGTATGTGCATTTAGAGATAAATCAATTGGAATTGTAGATGATAAAACTATTAAATATTTGGTGCATTCTCATCAATAGAATATATTGGATCTGATTGTTGTTTAAGATAAAATAGTTTCATCTGCAATGGATCATGAAATTAAAATATGGAACAAAAACCTATCATTAGAATATTAATTTAGATGTCTCGATGGTTTGGCATCATCCTTATGTGGGTTATCAACTAAGCCTTAATTTATAGCTGGGTTTGATAATGGTTACATTAGAGTTTTTGAATTACAAACTTACACAGTCATCTTAGAAATAGATACAAAACATCCTATTCTAGCTATGAGTGGAAATTTGAATGATACTTTATTTTTAATAACCCATGAAAATGAGACACTTATTTTAAATAATAAATTACTAATTATCAAACAACATCAACATCAAATTAAGTACAATTAAAATAACCAATAAATTGCTTTCAATGGGTTTTTTAATGAATATTATTATATAGCAAGTAGTTCTCATATTAAATTATATTCTTGCGATCATTTAGCAGAAAAATATCATTTGAATATACCGATCAGTGCCATTGATTGTAATGATGAACATCTACATATTGTGAGCAATGGTAACATCAAGAGATTTGATAAACAGTTAAATTTTCTTTAAGAGTTAATATCCAATAGTGTTTATATTAAGAGTTGCAATAATTATGTTTTCAATGCAAATAATAAAGATTAATTGGTTGTATATGACTATTTATTTACAAGTGATGAAACAGGCAACCCCATCAAATAAGTTTACTAATAGAAAGTCAAAAAATTAGTAATTTCATCTTAAATTATCAGCTTTGTTGATGATTTCATCTTTATCTGGGATACAAATGGTTTACACTAAACTTTGTTAACTCATCCAATTGATAAACCATATATCAATTAATTAATAGATGTCATCTAAGAATCAATGAGTCCACATAAACAAAAATTAGAAAAAGAGAAAACAATAAAATAAGGGAAGGAAAATAAAAAGATTAATTAATAAAAATAATAATAAAATTAATAGTAATAATAATAATAATAGTAATAATAATAGTAATAATAATAATAATAAGTAAGTCCAAAATCATCTCCTAAAGCTGTTCTTCCAAATCAACATTTAAATATTTAAAATTAAAATAAATAACTAATAATAGATGAATAACAATTACCAAAAATAAAAATTAAGAAAGTTATGGGGTATAGATTTAGTGATGCATACATATAATAATTTCCATGGAATAAGGAAGAATAATTTTATGTTTTGCCATCAGAATAATTTATTTCTATCAATTATTATGCGCAGCAAAAGTAGCAGCTCATTTTGACAACATAGATCTAGGCCATACATTATAGTATAAAAGGAATAATTGTATTACTTAAATAACAAGTTCTAGTATTTGATTTAAAAATGGACTTAATAAAATAATTTGATTATGCCGGATAATTAGCATGTTCCACAGTATCTCCATGCGGGAATTATTTACTAATGATAAATGAAAATAGAATTTAAATATATATCTTAAGTAGTGGTAAAATACTGACTCAAACAATAATACAATATGGAAATGGTAATATTTATACAGATTGGTGTCATGACCAAGATTTGATGTTTGTGACTCTGAGTGGAATCCAAAATTAATTATGGAGAGTTAACCAAAAGGCATTATTAGAATACTGTGATTTAGATATACCACCTACTTACTATTAAAGTAGTGGATATTATAAGTAGTCATTGGTAGTTTCATAAGGACAAAAAGTTCATCACATTGATATCAAATAGGCTCGCACTTTATTAACAGTTGAAAATGCCACTTCTCAAGATATTACTTAAGTAATCTGCACTAAAGAATACGTTCTATTGTTCACAAATTCGCCGAACATCTATATTTATACATATCAATTTAATGATAAACACATTATATCTTTAGATAGTATTCCATTAGGTTATTCGAACATGTTTTAACAGGATATAATAGTGGCAACTAGATCTTAGATCTGGTTTGTGGATATTCAATCAAGAACTACAGTTAAAATTGAACCAAATATTCCATTAGAACATAAGATCCTCTGCACTCATTAGGATATTCTTGGTACATCAGAAGGAACAATAATGATTAACAATGATGAAATATTAGTACCAAAGAGATAGTGCTTACAAATTTCACATTATAAAAATTGCATAATAGCTGGATATTCAGATGGATATTGCAGAATTTTCAAAGATTTTTAATTGATTGGTCAAATCTAAGTAGGAAAGAGTGTGACTGCTTTAGTGGCAAATTCAAAAAATTATTTTGTTGTTGGAAATGAATTAGGTTAATTGTTTTATTGTACTGGTTTGAATGAAATTAAAATGCATGAAATAGTTAAAGAGAGAGGAGATTTCGCAATTATTTCCATTGATATGAAAGATAAGTTAATTGCTTATAGTACTGGAAATTAAAAGGTTTCCATCTTGCATTATAAAGAGAAAGAGGAGTTTATCATTAAAAAAGCCACCAATGTAGTTGATGATACTCCAGAATATTATTTAATGGATAGTTATAGGTTTAGATCAATTGAATAGTGCTAAATCTAGTTTAGTAAGACTAATCAAGAACAAATAATAATGTTGTGTTCCTAAATTGTGATCAGAAATTACATTGAACATTTAAATATCATCACTATAGAATGTAATGGTATTTCGTTTATGCAATTTAATTAATATTTAATAGTTGGTCGAAAAGATGGTACTGTTAGTATGTATGACAATGAAATAGAATTGGATAAAGCCTAGATATCCTAGTTTCCTATTCATATGATGCAAAATGATAAAGTTGCATATGGAAACATGATAAGTGAATTAATATAATGATCTATATACTTCAATGATTAATTAATTCAACATCATTTTATATTAACACTTTGTCGAACTCTGACTACATATCTTGTCCAGGTAAAGTTGAGGGACTTTTCCATAATGATGCATGTACGATTACGATTAAACATCCAAGACCCACATAAGTCAATATTTGAGGACCCGAAATAGCCAAAATAAGTAAGATATTAACTAAATTTAATGCTATTCATGTTACATAGTAGTAAAAGTATCATTTTTTTATCTTGAGTATTGACGAATCCTAAATCAGGTAGGAAATCTAAAATAGCACTTTATTTCATAACATATGCCCATCTTCAATTAATAACACAATAATACCCTAAGTAACTAAGAAAGAGTGTTAACAAAACCGCGAAGTTTGTGAGTCTAAATTATTAATTTTAGCATACCCTCCAATTGCAATTGCCACTACAACCAATTGAGTATATCGAACACCATAAAGGGAAAAGTTCTCTTGTATTCTCACAGATAAGGAATCACTCTTAGGCAAATTGTATGCAGACAAATCTAATATTCCTGGTTGTGATTGCATTAAATTAAATCAATTTTTTTATTTATTTTATAAATATTACAACAATCCGTGTTTCCATGTACCAATGATATGAGTTTGTATCGTTACTTTGCGTAATGATTGTTGAGCAACTTCTGTTGGAGTGCAAACAAATAATCTGGTTTTGAAATTAACAAAATCCTTGTTCTAGTCTAAAAGATTCGTAGCTATAAGGCCTGGAGTGACCAGTCTAACATCAATTTTTGGTGATAGTTCAATTGCTAAAGATCTAGCTAAATTTCCAATGTAAGCCTTTGTGGAAGATTAGATGGCACAACCACTATGTGGCCTTTCTCCAGTTTCTGACCCAACAAATACAATTAAGGATTTTTTGCTTCTCTATTTCATATGTGGAACTAACATTTGACTTAAATAGGTGCAAGCATTAACATTAACATTTATCAAGGTACTAGTTTTTTATTCATGTTCAAATGGGTGCATTTCAAAAGTTCCAACATTGTTTATCAAAATTGCAATTTCTCCTATTCTGATTAACTTTTGATGCAATTCTTTGTATGAAGATTCACTAGTGGTATCAAAATCAAATTAAATTGTTTCCATCTACACATTATATTCTTATTGGATCTGCTATTTAGTTTAGTCCAATTTATCTTGGGTTCTACCTACAATTATTATATTGTATCCCATTTTTGCTAACTCTATAGCATATGCTTTTCCAAGACCATCACCTCCTCCTGTCACTATTGCCCATCCATTTCCATATTATCTTTGTAAATTTGACTTCCATAATAAATGAACAGCTATGGATTGGACCATTGGTAATATTGTCTAAGCAAACCTGTAAGTTCCATCTAATTAAATTAGGTATATTTACATAGCCAAATTAATTTCTAAGGTATTCCTGATTGAAATATTCTTAGTGCTTTAACTTTCTCTATATACTTTGAAACCAATTAAAATTACATCAATATTAATATTAATGAAAACTAATTCCGAAATTAAGTCCATCTACGACATTGTCAAAGGATTAAACTTTTCTAATAAACAAGCCTTAGCTCTGAAAAAAGAAGTTCTGTAGCAATTAGAATAGAAATTCAGAAAAACAATTGAATTTAGAATCAAGTCTCAATCAATGCATGCAATTCACTCAATTCATACAGGTTCTGTCTCAACATAAAGACACAGACAACTATCCTTCAAAATTACTCGATAAAAACCATAAATGCTATTTAGAAATTCATCATTAGTATCTCTATTAAAAAAACCTAACAATATGTGAATTCATACTTCTTGATATGTTAATTTTTGACTATTGAATTAAATAATATTAATTACTCTAACTGAATAAGTTACTCAATATTATATAGAGGGGATTAAACTTAAATACATACTATTTTAAATAAAAGTTATATTATATCTAAAATTGTGAGTATAATTCTTATTTATATTGGTTGTTTTAAGAAATCATATTTACAATTTGAGCTTCTATTTAGATAAAATAATTAATGATACTTCAATTAATTATTGAAAAATTATAGATTTTTATTATTGATTTGTTTCATTCTATGGATTAGATAATATCTTAATCATAGGAAATTACTTTCATCTTTATATTTAATTTAATCTAAATTTTATCTAAATGAAATTCTAGATACATAATACTAGCTTATCCAATGTAAAAAAATATTTTTTATATTTAATTGAGTATTATTTTCCATTAAAAAGTGATTATAAATTATAGGTTAGACTGACCGTCCAAATAGAATTATTAAAATGAAGAATCTAATCAGCTAATCTTGCCAAGATCTTTTTTATTAATTAAACCAATACAATTATGAAATGAGTAATCTTTTTAATTATATTTATTTTGAATTAATATTTATAATTTATTATATTTTAAATAAAAAACCAAAGGCTTAATTACTTTTTCACTATTTTATAGTATAAGAGTTAATAGATTTATGACATTTTTATAAAACTTCATCTACATACTCTTATCTATCATTATAGATAAAATTTAATAGCTACATTTTAAAATCATTAAGGATATAAATTTTGATTTTGTTGATAATTATTACATTTATTGAAATATTTTTAAAATTTATACCAGCAAAAAATATCAAACAATAGTATAAAAAATATTAATAATTTTAAGAAATGAGTCTTTTTGTGAGTTATTTAAAATAGATAGATTTTTTTGGAGCTCCATTAGTTTAGCAAATCGATAAAGAACAATCTATTTATAAAAGTATATTAGGTGGAGTAATGACATTGCTAATTTGTTCAGCTAGTCTTTCTTATGCCATCTGGGTTATTTATTTATGGTAGATAAACCAATTTAGCCCTAAGATTTCAAGTTCTGTCTATGTTTCAGACTTTAGATTATTGGATATCAACTACGATGTCATCAAAATTTGTTATTATAAATATGAGGAAAACCTAATTGATCCCTTTGAAGCGAAAGTGCTTCTTCCTTTAGTAATTTATACAGAAAACTACACATTTACTGAAACGACATTGTTAGACATATCCAATAAAACAACATATTACGGAAATAGATTTGTAATTCCACAAATGAGATTAGGATTCACAGATATAAACGATTAATTGATAACTACGTCTGAAATGTATATCTAAATAGTTAAGTGTACACCTGAGTATTTAAAGGATGGAGAGGAATGTGCAACAGAGGAAATCAGTAATTAATTTTTCGATCAAGCACAAAATATTATTATAATGTAAGTTTCATACAAATAGTTAAATTCCAAAGATGGATCAATTTAGTCAAGTATTTAAGAATTTTTTGTTTAAATAGAAAAACCTAATTGTTATTCTTTGAATACATTCTTACAAAGTAGTTTTTATGAAGTAAAAGATTCATTTCTTTTTGGGTCTCCAAAATATTTCGAATTTGTTAATGGTGCCTTAATTTAGCCATAAACAAATTCAGTTTAATATTGTCAATAAGCATTTGGGGATGAAACATATGCATCTCTTTATGTAGTAATGAAAGGGAATTAAGTTAAAACTATTTTTGAATATCCAAATGCAGGTGACCTACTTGCTAATATTGGGTCGATTGTTTCTATCTTATTCATGTTTAGACATTTAATAGTGATATTCAATTCATATTACTTAAACGAAAAAATAGTGCATGACTTAATAACCTACTATTATCCACAATTTCCTTAGATCAAGATATACAAAAATTGGAAAAGAGATATAGTTAAGGTGATACTTCATAATTAACAACTGGATTTAAATGAATATTTAAGGTTCTATTAGAACATCAAATAAAAAATAGAGCAAAAACTAACTTTTGTAAATATGGTCTATGAGATATCTAGAATTTATATATTAATTAGAGCAGATAAGTTGTAACATGAGATTAAAAAATGCCATGCAGTAGGTTTGAAACTTGATCATCTCAAATTGTCTAGTGTTGTAATTGATCCATTTTCTAAATCGAGTTGTTCTTCTAGAGATATAGAGGAACAAACTCTCAATGATGAAGATATCGGAATTCTTTCTTTGTAAGAGCGATAAATTTAGTCAAAAGTTTAGATTCCGGATGAGGAGGCTGATTTGATCAACTTTTACGATATAAATAAAGTTAAATTTTGATATTATTATAATCTAATAAAATCAAATTAAACGGATTATTGATTTTCCTGTTCATGTATAATTTTGTTATTACTTAATATGATTTGAAGTCATAGAATATGCTAAGGAAACATTTTCAACATACTGAAATAACATAAGAAAATAGGTTAATAATTTATTGAAAATAAATTTATTATATAAGTAAATGTAAAAACTTACTGGTAGTCCTCATTTCAAACTTAATAGATTGAGACTATTTTCAATGGCATGCTGATAGAGGGTAAAGAAAAGATTTGGGAACTGCTTGCTCCAGTAATCAAAGCAAGTTTCATCAGTTGGTCCTAAAAGTAATTTACAATCCTCTGTGAGTTAATGGTAATGATTCTTTGTATTTCGGATTAGCTATCTTAAAATATTATATTACTCTAATTAGTTATTAGGCTTAGGTTTGATCATATCCTCTAATTTAGCATTTGAGTATCATTCCGCATCGAGTACCCCAATTGTCTTTAAAAACAGAATTTGCTATGAATCTGTCATGAATCGAAACTTGATCGTTTGGTAAAGGGTATGTTTCAACATAGTCACTAAATTCGCAAATAAAAGATAGTTTCTTTTATTTGGTCCAGAAGTAAGGATGTGTAAAAATACATTAAGGATTACCGATTGATTGATCTAACAAAAGTTTCATCAATAAATCCTTAGTTTCCAATTCTTTGATATTAAATTTCTTGAATCTTTCCATTAGAAATTTCTAATCAATAGCTTATCTAAAATTATTAAGAGTATTACTTCTATGAGAAATCATCCCCTTTAGATAGTAAGAAATAAAAAATCAGGCCCACCTATTATAACATTGAATAATTTATTTTCTTAATAACTTTTTTATCATTAGGATTTTCTTAGTAGTAATCTGTCAAAGTCGATAGTCCAAAATCAGCTAATTTTATTTTTAAATCCTAACTGAATAAAACATTATCTGGAGTTATCCCATGATGCTAGGTATTATTTTCCAATAAGGTCTGTAAAGCATTCAATAGATCAAGGAAGATTTCCTTATAAAATTCTGGATTTTAAAGATTTTACTTAATATTTAATTTTTACGCTTCATTCAATTTTTAACAAGATTCATATTTAATAAATTCTCTAAGATTTATCATACATTTCTCCATAGCCAAATACAGACAATCATTTCTTTTTTCAAAGAAAAAGAGTTTATTTATTTAAGGAGAATTTAAAAGCATTTATTTAGATATTGACTCTTCAAGCAACTTCTCTAAATATTTATTTTGCAGATTCTTAAGATTAATTTCTTTGACTGCTACCATTTTTCCCTGGAATATGCCTTCATATACACAAGTTCCATTCATTCCAATTCCCAGAATTCGTTCTTTGTTTATTTAAATTTCCTTAGACTTTATGTATATATATTACACTTGGGGTTCCTTTACTATGACAACCTCTTTGGGCTTTTATTTTTTTTTAGATGACAGTAAAGGAATATAAGCAATCACCATTGATAACAATAATATGGATAAAAACTGATTAGTGTAATTTTCAACGACCTAACATTATTCTACTTTTTCAGATGTCTTTTCCTATTAATATATAACCAGTTAAGTTTAAAATTTGATCTTGTAGAATTAATTCAAGCATTGCTTAAATTGAGTATCTTTATAGACTCCCAAAGCATGAGGATCGGAATTAGAATCAAATTAACATTGTCCCTCTAGTTCACATTGATATTGATTATTAACTATAGACATTACTGTTAAACCAGTGCTCTTAGTGTGATCTTTAGAAAATAAGATGGAGTAGATCCCTTAGTCTGGTGTGTACTCGAATATTTCAAATACTTCATCATCCAAATAGAGATCAAGAGTTTTATTAGCCCATTGAACTTAAATTCCAGTGTTGGTTTTGTAAATTATAGTAGAATTAGAATATTTTGCTTAAGTTAAATCTCCACGTAAGTATTTGAGTAAAAAATTAATTTATATTCTAGAATTATGTTGTTGAGAGTCTTCATACTCCAAATCTGAAATAAACTTTTATTTAACATGAATTAGCACTCCCTTTTCATACATTTTCGGTTAACTCAAGAGCTGCTAAATGTCATATTGAGTCAACTCTTTTATATTTCCTGTGGCAATATCTAAAAAATACATTAACTCATTATTGTAGGTCAATGAGTTATGAAACATATTGCAAGTCTTAAACAGAATATCTAAATCTTCGGAAGGTATTTCCTAATTTAAAGAATCTCGTTACATAGAATCCTTCATCGTAAAATAGAAATGAACCATCCTTGTATGGTTTCATAAAGTAAGTTCCATTCTGGATACCATCTGATTAGAGCGATATGCCCAGTTCTGATCTCCATCTTATTTGTTGATACTTTAAGTCATATTTGTAAATCAGTCCATTCTTAGTCACAATCTAATGTATTACATTTATGATACTAACAACTTATCTTATAGCAAAGTGTCGTATTTACTATACAATTTAACGTCACCAGAGATGACAATTCCCAGGCACAAGAAGAAAACTAGCATAAAAATATATATATTATAAAATAATAATGTTTATTCATGCACATTTCATACCTCCAACTTGCTCAATTACTACGTCAATTTCATCTCCCGTCTCCATTCCAATCTAATATATATCATATAACTCTAACATCAGCAGGGGTTTGAGTCTCCAAAATTCTTTCGCCGTCAAATAGGAATCTCACATTTTAGATTTGAAGCTAAAAAAGTTAGTTCATAATTACATTTTGTCTTGAGCAATAAGCATCCATTAATTTCTTGAATTGGGTTTGTTTCTTGATTTTGAAGAAAACCTCCTCTCCATCTTGAGACTTAACTTTTAAGTTCAAATATTCAGCTTATGATTGATCTGCCATTTTTTTTAATTTAATTAATTATTTATACAATCTCACTCATTTTTGGTAATATTCTAATATAAATTAAAAGCTTTTAATATTAAACATAAACAATAAACAAAAAATCTGTTATCATAAGAGCTTTCATCATTTCATTGTCGAGTCAATCAAAATTCTTAAGATTTATTAAAGATTATTAATCTATTTGCGATTTGGGGATCCCTATAAGACTTTATAAATTATATTACTTCATCATTTTCTTTTATATGAAATTACTGGACCTTATCATTAAAACTTTGCATTTCTTCAAAGACTTCCTTAAAAATAGCATTCCTTTCATTATTTACACAGATAAAGGCTTCAAATAATTGAAAATAACACTCTAAGGAAATAATAAATAAAAATTCATACATTTAAATATGTAATTTATAACAGGTGTATTGATTATCCACAGATTAAACAAATGGTTCACCTATCCCATTGTGTAATTGTGTACTACGCAGTCATAATTCATAGGTTAAGAGCTCCAAACGATAGAATCATCATTTGTACTTTGCGTCATAGTCTCGCAATTATCTGCTAGAATACATAAACAACAAAAGTTTACTGTTTTCCATCATATTAAAGAGTCTCTTCGGACTTAAACTGAAATCATCAATCATTATTAGGATGAAATGAGATTGTTAAGTTGTCTTTAAAATTGGATTCCCTCCAAAGCAATCAAATGTAAATTAAGAATTCATTATAAAACCTTCAAATGTTTCAGTTTCTTAAACATAGGTTTTTCTTTTTTGTTACTTTTCCATTTTGCCAATTTTCTAATCAAATTATGATAAAAATTAAATACATTCAAATAATCTTCCTCAGAATCTGCATGTACCCCTCCACTTCTCATTCTTCTTAAGCTCATTTTTTTAAAACTAAATTTTTTGTTTATTTCTTTTTATTTATTTATTTAAAAACACAATCATTTAAGCATATAAATATTTAATCAGCTTAAATATTATTATATACAACCATTACAATAGTAATTTAGACTCCATAAGGCTAATCCTTATAGAAGGACTAAAATTATGACAGTTTTATTTTTTATTTGAACATAATATTGTTAATTTAATCTATCAAGTAGTACAAAGACAAGTGCTCAAATATCTTATCTTATTTTGCTACATTGATATCACTTAATTTAAGAGGAATTTTAGGATCTAAATCTTAATCAAAAATGGTATAAATTCAATAAATTTTTAAAATTGTCTTAAAAAACTTTAACAGATTTGAAATAACTTAAATTAAGTAATTAATAAAGCTTAAAAGGAGAATTTTGATATTGGATAATTGAATAATTATGGTGTTAATTGCATAATGAACTCTTTTTGTTTGGAAAAAATTAAAAGCTTTAGAAAAGTTTCAGAATTGAAGATTATAAAATATAGAAATTTAAATATATGATTTTACATTTAAATAAATTAATATACTTTATTAAATTAATTCATAAATAGAAATTTGAATTTTCTCTATTTCTTTATATTATTGGTTAGCTTCCGCTGATGCTAGAATTAATAAGGCTCTTTTGTTATTACAACCTAAAGATAGGAATTTCTAGTTCGGTGTTGTCATCGTTTTTGTTTTATAACTTTTTAATTTTAGATAATTCTAAATTTTGCGATGATCTGGCTTATCTCTTCATGTAATTGAGTAGAGTGTCTTTAGAAACCTTCATTGTGAACATTAATAAATCAAGAATAAACATAGATAGTACAGATAAAGCAAGACTTAAATAAAATGCGGGACTGGAAAATAACATCCTAGTAGTACCATAGATTGATGATTGAGGAATAATGTTTGAAACCCACATATATGCAAAATAGGTGCCTAAACTTGTCCCAAGATAAGCAACCCAAGTAATTATAGTCCAAAATTAAGTGTTCAAGGCTAATTTCAAAGTGACAAGCTGATGATAAAGATTTAGTTTACAATCATGATGGCAGTTGACATTGACATGCTGAAAAACCAAAAGTCATTGTTAAGACCAGTGTGTTTGATAAAGGTTGTATCATTTAATTCAAAGTAGAAAGAGAAAAAGCATGCTAGTCCTTAAAAGACGCCAATAAAAAACCATTTAAAGAATCTAAATAATAAGGATGGATTACTTCTCACTTGTGAATACTGTATTCCTTTGTCCAATATAATAGAGAAGGGGGTAATTTTGCCTAAGAATATCATTTTCCTATTCCCCTTCTTTGATTCTTCTACTGCCCAAAAGAGTTTATTTTCTTTTCTAAGTATAAAACACGTCCTCATCAAAGATTGCTCTTATCACAACAGGCAAGAAGGTGAATACTGTATTGTAGAATGACACAAAGCTATTTTAAAAAGATAAAGACTTACAATTAATCGAAAACACTAGTTCCAGTATGTCCACAAAAGAAGGCAAAATAAAATTAAGGAATAGTGAAAATAATGTTTTTGTAGAAGAAGTACAAGATCATTTCAGAAATACGTATATAATTCTACCTACCGTGATATAACACTAATTTCCAAAGACATTTGAATTATCCAATAGCATAATTACTAGCTTAGACTGCCCTCATTCCTTCTTATCCATAAATACCAATTCCAATGTGTGCTTCCTAAATCATATTAACATCGTTAGCTCCATCTCCCACTGCTAATGTAATTTTGCCAAGCGAATTTTTAACTAATCTAACCATGTCAGCCTTTTACTTTGGAGTCACTCTACAGCAAATCACTGTATGTAAAAATGGTACTAGAGTAATTAAGTAGTTGATTAATTTCTCGTCGTCAATTAGTGTTGCTAATACTATACCTTCAATGATGATAGCTCTTTTCGTTGACGATTTATTAATAATGTGGTCTGCTACTTCATTAAATATTTTAATTGATTCACATCCAGGAGTTAAGAAAAATACATCCATGTTATCTTGCAATAGATTACAGGATCTTCCAATATTTTCTGCTGTTTCTAATTTGTCTCCAGTCAGCATCCAAACATTGATATTGGCTTTTAAGAAATCAGCTAAGGTTTCTGGAACATCTTCCTATAATTTATCTTCTACTGCTGTTGCCCCTATAAGAGTTAAATTCTTTTCAATTTGATTGATGAGATCATCTTACAATTTTTCTGTTTCTCCACTTCCTAAAGCATCATTCATTGCTTTTGAAAATTGATTAAATTATTCCTCACTAAGTACTCTCATGGCTAAACATAAAGTTCTAAGTCCTTTTCTTGAAAACATGTCTAATTTTTGATCAATTCCATCCAAATATTTTTAATTTGGAGACAACCTAGCCTTGATGATTGCATCTGCTCCCTTAGTATAGAGTTTAATAACTCCATTGTGTCTGACGATAACAGACATTCGCTTTCTATCGCTGTTAAATTCAAATGAAAACAAGAGTTCAACTTTTTCAATCTCACCAAGAACATCAATTTCCATAATGCCCATAGTTATACCTTTATACACAACATTGAGTCTTCTGGCAGCATCAACCAAGGCAATCTCGTCTGGAGAAGGACCTTAATAGATGAATGATTTGTCTTCTTGTTATTCCAAAACACATTCATGACATGTGGCTAAAAGCATCAAATTTTCTCTCACTAAATCTCCTTAATTGCGAATGATATATTTGTCAAACATCAAATCTATGTTGGGATTCTTTGAAGGGTCTGTTTCTTTTATGACTTATTGGATTTTATCCCCTGAAAATGCATATTCAATTCCAGCCTTCTCATTCACTAAAGTTGATCTTCTTCTATGTAAGGTACTTTGTCTTCTTAGAATTTAATTCCCAACAAAAGTAGTTATTTCCTATTTGTTAAACATACTTAGATCACCGTATATGGTTTCTCCACAGACACATAATTTGAATTCCATTTTATTACAAGTTAAAGTTCCTGTTTTGTCAGAAAATACATATTGTACTTGGCCTAGTTCCTCATTAATAGTCGTGCTAAAGACCTTGACGTACTTATCATTCTCAGCAGAATACATCTCTGCATCCTTCTACATAAAAAATCCTTGGCCGACCTTAACAAATTCTAAAGAGACGATTAAACTTATGGGAATTAATGTATTTAGGAGTAAAAAGTAAGCAGCGAAAGTCATTAAAGATGCCAAAGCACAATTGGGAATGTCTGGATCATAGACTTTATCTTCATCATTGTAGGATTCGTACCCAGCAAAGTTTCTACTAAAATAACTGAAGTTTTGACTTTAGATTTGACAATTGATACCATATACTATGGCCAAGACAATGCAAATGACAGTTTGCATAATCAAAATGTATATGATTCTTAGGTTGATGAGTCTGTCTATGTTACTAACTTTATTCTTTTGACCTTCAGAATTTCTCATAACTTTGGTGTCAATTCCAGTGTAAACAACAACTCCGATTGCTTATTTGACATTTTTTAATTTGGATCCTCTTAATAAGAAATTTTTATGGGTGATTTAGATCTTTTTGGAATCCAAGTATAAAGTACCATCAAATGTATAAAGAAGTGGATTTGGATTTATACATTCGATGATTCCTGATCTACATTCAGTTGTTTAAGTTTCTTTGATTGCCTATTTGGGTTTGAGATTCTTTTCTCCGTCAAGAGAAGAGGTTTCTATGAAGCAAATGCCATCTTAGGATGTCTATAAAACAACGATGTCTGCTGAGATGATTTCTAATTCATCAATTCTGATAATATCTCCGATGAGCACATCCTTCCATGTTTTTTTAACGAACCCTTTTTCTGTCCATATCGTTGCAGGCGAAGAATTCAATTCATTATCGCTTATATGCTTTTGATAATCCTCATATCCGTCCCTTAACATTGATAAGGATACAACAAAAATTAATGGGGCAATAGAGGAGACTGGACTAAAAGGGGAAATAGATTTAAAAAAGGATAAGACTGCGATGATAAGAAAATAAATATTAGCCATTCTCTGGAATTACAATGCTAATGAATAAGGAAGAAATGTAAATAAATTGTACCTTTTTAAATCATAAAGAATACCTGCTAGTTTTAATGAAATTGGTTGGAAAGCGATACTACTTGTTTTAAGCTTGCTCTTGTACTCCAAAATAGAGTTTTCGTTCCATTTTTATATATTATTTAAATATATTCCATAAATTCACATTCTAAAAACCCCATGACCTGTTCTTTCGTAATTATAATGTTGCATGCTAGTTAAAAGTGCCAATCCTAATGTTTGTCTTGTCTAAGTTGGTAAAATGATTCCATCATCCCATAATCGAGCAGTTGCATAATACGCACTAGATTCATAGTCGTATTTTTAGGTATATTTCTATTTTAAATCTTTCTCGACCTTTTCATTCCACTCCCCGCCATTTCTAACGATGGTTTATTATTATACAGATGTTAAGACTCCCGCTGCCTAATATGTTCTATATATTGATATTACCTAATCACCTCCCATAACTGAGATTCTACTACTGGGCCATGAGAAAAGGAACTTGGCTCCATAAGCCCTTCCACACATACCATAGTTACCAGCTCCAAAGCTTCCACCAAAAAGTAAAGTCAATTTGGGAACAGTTGCAGTAGCCACAGCATTAACCATTTTGGCTCCATGTTTAGCAATGCCTTCTGTCTCATATTTTCGACCCACCATAAATCCTGTAATATTTTACAAGAAAATCAAAGGCACTCCTCTTTATTAGCATAAGCTCACAAAGTGTGCTCCTTTTAAGGCTGATTCACTGAACAAGATTCCATTATTTGCTATAATTCCTACCTCTTAGCCATACAATTCCCCAAATCCTGTAATAAGTGTAGTACCATAATTCTCCTTAAATTCCATAAATCTTGATCCATCTAAAATGCGTGCAATAAGATGACGACTATCCATAGTCTTTTTGAGATCACTGCTCATCAAATAATTTAGATCCTCGATATCATAGAGTGGTTAGTCATCTCTAATATCACCTACTTATTTAGTTGTTAGATTCTTAATGATGGATCTACCTTTTTATAAAGCTTCTAATTCAGAAGTGCAAAAGTGATCAGTCAATCCACTAGTGAAACTATGCACTCTAGCTCCTCCTAAGTCTTCTGCAGATACCACTTCACCAGTGGCTGCTTTCACTAAAGGAGGACCTCCTAAAAAGATGGTTCCATTTCCACTTACAATGACATTCTCATCACTCATTGCAGGGACACTAAAACTTAAATGCATAATCATACTAAGCACCTCCAGCTGTACATGAACCAAGCACTATACTGATTTAAGGAATGCCTTATGCAGACATATTGGCTTGATTATAAAAGATTCGACCAAAGTGATCTCTGTCTGGGAATACTTCGTCTTATCGCATCAAGCTTTTGTTATTTATGCATAATTACTTAGCACCACCAGAATCTACCAAATAGACACATGGCAATTTATTTTCCCAAGCGATCTCTTAGGCTCTGACATGCTTCTTCACTGTAATCGGATAATAGGTGCCTCCCTTTATTGTTGGATCATTTGCCACTATCATACAGAATCTCTTATTAATTAATCCTATGCCAGTTACGATTCCTAGAATTCAAATATACTTGACCTCCACTTGGTACTTCTTCCTTTCCGTATAATTCATATCCTGCTAATTAAGATAATTCCAAGAATGGAGATCCTACGTCCAATAATCTGGTGATTCTTTCTCTGACAGGAAACTAAACATCAATAAGGATTTCTACTTTGTTTCTCTCTGCCAATTTTTGATGAGCCACTGTCCCACCATAATTGATCACCTTGTTGGTGATATTCAGGAATCTCTCATTGCTTTGTTTCATCAACTCAAAATTGGCTAATAGACTGGGATCAGCTCGATCACATAAAGATTGGAGAACAGGATAATGGGAAAATCGGAATAAGGATCTATAATGCATCATTTATATTATCTTATTAAAAATAATCATGGACTAAAACATTTAATACTAAGAAATTCAATCAAGAATGGTACTCCTTAATAATCGATCTAGTAATTTACATATTGATTTTGTCTATCAACTTCAAATTTGGACTATCCTTGTTATTTGTAATTTCACATTGTTAAAACATGAGTATTCTGTCTAAGGATAAATCTATTTATTAGATGTTCAGAAAATTTAAAGTAATTTATATTTTTTGAATGATAATTAATATTTTATATAATCGTTATGAATGGAAGAAATATGCCTTTAGGACATCATTATGAATATTCTCCTCAAGTGTAGTAGAGGAGTCTCGCAACATTGAAAATAATAGCTCCATTATGCATTGTATTGGCATTGAGTAGCATCGTAATTGGATTCGTCTGGTACTCATTTAATGGACTGACTGAATATTTGTTAGTAGGGATCAACAATGTAATCTCATTCTTTAATTTAAGATAGCAATTCTATTCACTTGTATATTTTCTCTTTACTGGAGTTTTACATCCAAAGTGGTTGTCAATGAAGGAATCGATATACCCGAAGGACACCCCAGTTCCACATTACCCTACCTTCATTCCCTCTTTACTTAATTGGTTTGCGCAATCGAAGGTGGGTTAGTCTTGAGTTTGATTGAATATGATTCCTACAACCAGTTTTTATTAGTTTTGCCACTCCAGATCCTTGAGATATTTCTCCTATTGTACATGGCAAACGTGAGTCGGTAATTCAACATCAGAGAATACGGTATTCAAAGATTGATCGTCTATGGAACATCTACTGTAAACTTAATATTTTTGATATTTGCTGCATTCAGTCTTAAATAAGTACCCCTATTAAGTCTATATTAGGTCATATTATAAATAAACTCACAATTATACTAAATCTCAGCTACTAACATAGAGGTAACTCTAGTCAAAGTAGTATTGTTTGTGCTATTTATCACAACATTAGTAGTTTCAATGTTCAATTTGAAGAGAATCAAAATTTACTTCGTAACCCTCGCTTTTCTGATCCTGTGCATTTGCATATTAGCATGCTGCTGCAATGGCTTACTAGTCAGAAGAGTATAAGAATTGGAAGTTGAACTTTCAACCAACAAAGGTTGTAAGTTTGCAATGTAATCCATTTCGGAGAAGAGTTTGAATGATTAGTTGGAATGTTCATAAAAATATTTTGATTTGGAATTATCCCCTTATCTTCCATGTGAATAGGACCTCTAAACTTACCAGTGGGAAACCAATTCAAAAAATACTAAACTGGGGTGCATCAATTCAAAATGTTGTAATAATGTTAAGCAATATGTGTTCAACCAAATCAATAGTCTTACAATATGGATTAATCTTATAGTAATGGTTGGAATTGTGCAAGCTTTTAATACTGCAATGTTATCGGAAGGATCCTATAAGAAATTCAGAATGCACATAGTTGGAGATGCTATGGTTTTCATCATTCTTGTTCTCTTAGCTATTTTAGTGGTTGTAGCATATAATATAACTCCGGAGTTATCTGTAAATGTACAGCATTCGCTTGTCAAGTATATACTTATACCCAATAATATATAGATAAGAATCCATGTTGAATCAGATCACTGTTCTGCCATAACCAGTTTACAAAAACTTTGATAAATAAGAAAGATTAGTTGGATTCTACAATCTGTAAAGTTGTGAGCCTATCTCTTCTATTATGATTCAAAAGATTTCATTTAAATCTACTGAAAATTAACAGGGGTAAAACGATAAAAATAATTAGAATTACTCTAGCCATTTCTGGGACAAATGGATAATTTGTTGCCTTAAAAGAGTATAATACTGAAAAACTAAAAATAATAATTGATGATGAAATAAACAAATCTATATTCTCAACATAATCTCAACCATTTGATGGGATTATAATTTAAGGAGAAATAGATGAAGTTGAGAAGTTCTACAATAATAATTTACATTATTGTTCAGATAATCCACTAAGTGCAGATTTTGATTTCATGATTGATCATTATGATATTCCTTAACACCATAATAGAGTTTTGGAAGCATTAACCAAAGAACAATAGCAAATTGGAGATCAAGCATTTAAATTCTATAATGCCTAAATTACTATTGAAAATTCTGTAGATTTTTCGCCTATAGCTGATGCTGTAACTAATTGATTCCTATTCTAGTTAATCGAAGTCTATGAAGGTAAATTCCTATCTTAATCTTGTCAAATCATCAGGCAATTAGAAAACAACCTGCATGAACTAAAAACTAATGAGCAAGGGACTGCAGTAATCA
The DNA here is from genome assembly GCF_000165425.1 of Paramecium tetraurelia. Classification (NCBI taxonomy): domain Eukaryota; phylum Ciliophora; class Oligohymenophorea; order Peniculida; family Parameciidae; genus Paramecium; species Paramecium tetraurelia. Next base: position 151,209 of record NW_001799033.1, read on the forward strand.
ATAACTTAAGTTAAGGATACTCTTATACTGTGTTAATCTATAAATCAGGTATAAATATCATAACATATTTAAAGGGTACAAAAAGTCGTGTTCTGTCCTTGATCTATAAAGAAGAGTGCCTAAAACTAACTATATTTTCAGATTAACAAAGAGTATACCTAAACATTCAGTTCGGATATTGTTAGAATGGACATCAAAGACTCTCAATTTGGATTTATACAGTGTGTTTAAAGTGGGAGAACACTCTTGTATAACTGGTGCTCTCTCTAAGTCATGCGGTGGAATGCAATAGACAACTTTTTCAAAAAATGATTAAAATATAGAAGTGATCGACATCTATCAATTGGAACCATAAGTCTACACTATATTTGTGAAAAGATTCCTGACTAGGAGTTAAGCTTTAGATCTCTTAAAGAATCCTTTAGTCGGCTAAGAATGGATTGACGCAGATCCTCATATCACTGTGTACTTGAGTGAATTAAACTACCCTCTGATTGAATTTAGATTACCTTAAAGTACTAATTTTCATTAACTTAGATATCAATCTATAAATGGATAAATTAGATTTGACTTGGATGGTCTTTAAAATTGATGGACAATAATCAGATGGTCCGTAATCTATACAAAAGATGGAATCTCTAATTACGAATGAGGATATCAGATCAAACACTGCATCCAATAAACCTTTCTGGCCAGAAATTTGAATTTTTTTGAACACATACACAATTATGTATTTATATAAGAACGAATACATTTATATTAATTTAATGATGTGACTCAAAATCAACTTATAAAATTATAGGCATTTAAATTATGTAATAATGTTCATATATTATTATTTAAATTTGATCTTGGTGGAGCCTGTGGTTATACCTTTTAAGGGGCGGGCTAATATTAGGGTTGATAGGCTGGGATCACTCTTGAAGAAATTATAGGTGAGGCATATTGTGGGGCATAAGTTACAGGCACAGCCTAGACTGGTTGCTGATAAACTTAAACAGGCTATTGCACAACTTAGACTGGTTGTTGAACAACTTAAACAGGTTATTAAGCAACCTATTAGTGAACAACTTATCTTTCAACTGGATAATATTCAACTCTTTCTTAGTATCTATCGACTGGTACGTATTCTATGAGATTACTTAATTATGAGTACCTGTATATTTCTCCTAGAACACTTAGGGTACGTATTCAGTCTGATATTCCACAGCATAGTATTCGGTCACTTTTCTCTCTCTTGGAACATATTACACTACTTCTTATTCTTCGTACTCAGTTATGGCCTTTTAGTAAGGAATGTATTCGATTCTTGACTCTCCCTTGATGTTTGGCTAAGTCTCATTTTAGATTAATACATGAACCGATTATTGGACAGGTTAGGCGATGACTGGTTAAGCCACGTATGATTGAGCCAATAATGGTTGTGGAGCGACAACCTGTTGAACGACAGGCTAGACAGGACTGGCAACACTGTAAGCCAAAGGAGCATTGATGGGCTGATATTAGACAGGGGCCAGCGTGGAATAGGGTTGGTAGGTTTAAGGTTATCCAAAGAGGGCTGGTTGTTATTAGAATTATGGAGGTGCTTGAATTGGTTTATTGGATGGAACTGGAGGAGGAGCCATTTAAATGTTTGAACTGTTAAAAGAAAATAAAATTTATTGTTCTTATTTTTTATGTGTTAAACTTATATACAACAACAAATCTGGGTGGTTTTGAAATTTTATATATTTAATTTTTATATATGAAAAGAAGATAAATACAAGTTGGAAGCCCATTTGATGAAGCATAAAGTATATTGGGAGATCCATTATGGTTAGTTAATTACGCAATTTAAGTACCAAACCAACCTTTCCAGGAGCCAATTTAGTCTAATACTTAAATGAATGTACCAACCATTCCAAAGGTCAAGGAATTAGCCCCAATCCAAGAAATCGACTTTCGAGAAGCTCTGCTTCAAGTAATAATCTTCTTTCTTCAACAAGGAAATTGATAGCATATAAAAAAGTGAATAATAGGGTGCCCCTGTGGTTTAATAATAAGTCTTTCTGACATAAGAGAGGACTGCTCCACAACAGAGCTAACCTGTTACTTAGCAGACTCAATCTAATTAGCAATAGAGCAGAGCACAACAATTGATTTAATAGTCATAATAACTGATACAAAGAAGGAGACAGCCCAAATAGTAGGATCAGCATTAGAAGTAAAAAACTTAAATATCCAAGCGATGTTAATTAGCATTAGCAATAATCCAATCCAACTTAATAAGCTAATTCTTTTCAATCAACCAAAATCGAAGAGAATATTCAATAACCTGTAATTTAAACAAATCAAAAATAAGACTCACAGAAATTAAAGGAATAGTAATATGAATCATAATAATACCAATAGTATGAATAACCACAATAACAATAAAATCAAGATAATCATCCACAATTTTAAGTTGAAGTACCTAATGACTAATTACAAAAATTAATTGATCCTCCCATAACTAAAGCAAATGCAAATTAAAATGAATAATTGAAGTAAAATTAAGTCTAAAGAACACGTCAGTAAGTCCCACCTCCAATAAAAAAAGAAATTTAGTAATAACATTAAGTTGCTCAAAATGAAGTTAGACAACAAATACCTCAATAAAATCAATAGTTGTTGTTAAATAATCAGAATCACTAAAATCAATCATCAGTCATCACTGCTTAAACATTTTATCATGGGCTAGTAAGCTATGATATATGTAATTATGAATCATAATTAAATTAGAATCAAATAAACTCAATAAACTTAGATACACCTCTCTTGTGTCTTAATATCCTGGTCCATTCTTTAAGAACAGAAGCCCAGATAATTTAAGATCGTTGCGTTACTTTTGGTCCTCCTTCACTACAAATAATGCCTTGTTGTAATTAGCCATTGATCACCTTGAAAAGCCACTCGAAAAGAATAGTGCTTTGTACATAATAGAGTCTAAATTGCTTAATGATTAAAGTGGCCAAGCATTTGTTGAAGTACACATATATGTGAGATTATCTTAGGCCTACGAAAGAATATACAATCAAAATGATTGGGAAACTAAATTGTTGGTGAGCATCTTGGAAGGAGAATTCATAAATACTAAGTAATAATAGAGTTTAATTGAATACATAAAAAAGAGGTCTTATCATGATGATTAAGAGGCCTGGCTAATTCGATTGGCAGTTTTGCTTAAGATGATCCCAATTGACCAAGAATACTATTCAGAATTACTCATCTAATTATAGCATCTATATTCAAGCGAATAAATCTAGGCTCGATTATTGTGGCTATTATTAAAGATGGAGATTTAGAATACCTAATTGGATGTATTTTTGTTGAGCTTTTTTACAAAATTTAATTACAGTCTATGTCATTCTGAAATTCAATTGTTGATTGGAGATTCTCACATGTGTATCCATAATTAATAGAACGCTGAATTATACTATAAGTTGAGTTTGCTATTTGTGGAATCCGAGAATTACGATAAGGCATTGGAGTGTGTCAAATTCTCAATTGATCTGGGATATCATTCCAAAGCCAGAGATTTGAGAGAAAGAATATTGTAAGTGATAGAATTGAAGGAAAAAAATAAATCAAATAACAACAATAGTGGTCTTTTTGGGTATTTCGGTTAGGCGGTCAATGCTGTCAAAAATATATAGAAATAACAACCTTAATAACAACAAGCCACCTATTAGCCATAGCCATAAAACTTTTATTATGACAAATAATTAAAAGCTTATGTGATTAATGGCGTTCCGTAAATAGCTCCTCCTGAAGAGGAATAAAAGAAGGAAGTAGTTGTGGCAGCTCCTCCTCCTCCTAGAAGAAAGATTGATCCACCAAAACCTGTTGTCTATGAAGAATAAATAACTTAATAAACATAAGAAGCAACAGAAGACCCTTTTGCATCTTAATCATAAGCTCATTAATCAGAACACAATAAGAAAAAGAATAATTTATTGAGGAATAGATATGTATAATGAGTATAATATCATAATGCTGACAATTCTTAACCAGGACCATCTTCCTTATCTATTTAAGATTGTTTGGTCAAGAAATTCTTGTTCTCTTCTAACTTTTCAGTTCTATTTTTGCATTTCCTATAACAAACGAATCCGACTATCAATAACCATACCATAATAAAGATTATGATGAATGCAATTACAAATAGAATAAGGTTAGCCTTTGAAAGTAATGATACGTCATCTATTACTATTTTGAATACTTGATCTACTTTAGTTGCTTCAAAAGGATTTGTTGAATTCTAAAAGTAACTTGAAACTAAATAGTATTGTTAGAACATTTCCTAGGATTCACACTCTATATGGGCAGGTATAATCGATAGATTGAGTAATCTAATTTGTTTTTTTGATAGGCCAACGACAGAGTTATTCCAAGATTTGAGTTACAACATTTAAGGGAATTCGAAATAATTATTGCTTGTAAACTTGATAAAATTAGAATAAATAGAATGCTGAATGATTTTATGGACTTCATAACCAATCAGTACAGCAAAATGCTCATATACTTTAACATCGTAGAATTGCATATCATCAAGGTAATAATGATTAATGTAAAAGGAATTGTCTGTAAAGTTTAAGAAGGCTTCAACTGCATAATCTTATCTGGTTATCGATTCAGCTATAATAAAGAAGGTATTATTGTAATGCCCAAAATCACTTCCCTTTAATATTGGCACTCTGAATTTAACCTTAAATTGATAATCACAAATATATAGTCCGTGATTATGATCCAAGATAAATAGATCTAAAATAATAATATGAGTAGAATACTTTCATCATCACCACTGATATCCACTGCATCCAGATGTGAATTATCTATTCTTAATTGTACATTCTCGTGTTTCAGCACCCCATCCTTGAAAACATAAATGTCGATTCCCTCATTTCCGCAAGCCACATAAATCCTATCATTCTTAATAAAAGCATCGTAGATCATCGATCTTTTCTTGAAGGGTTCCTCGTTTATAAAAAATACTGTTGAATCCAAGGGACTAAATAATCAGATTTACTGCCTTACATCCAATCTGGTATGCTGACACCTCCACCTTCTGAGATGATGTAGATCCTTTTATTGATAGGATTCTATATGAAAATGGGATGACTAGTGGAGGTCTATTAAATTTTTATTTTTTTTTATTAAATGGTCTTAATGAATTGATTCTCCGATAAATTTATTTCTTATAGAGTGAAGTCATTTCTGATAATCAAAGCTCTATTTTGTAAGATAATCAGATCAGTATAAAATATTTTTTCATCTGCTGGTAATCCCATTCTTAGTTTTTGTTAGACAGGGAAGGACTTCTATATAGCTCGGCATCCAGCTGTTCCATTTAGTTTGTTCTCTTCTTAAACCAATGTATCGTAATCATTATCTGTGTAGGAATAAACTCTATGGTCGGAATCACTTCTTTTCCATAAAAGGATTTAAAAGCAATTTGGGTCTTCATATAGTGTTTTGACTTAGTTCATGATTGCATAGTGGGTTGTGGAATTCAATTTTTTTGTAATTACTTGTGCTTCCTATTTGGATGCCCATACAGATTAAAGTAATAATAAAATAAACATAATATTAATAAATGATAGAGTCCAAAAAGTCAGAACTAAAAAATGATTTGAAGGAAACCAATTAATAGATATACGAATTGATCGAATAAGCCAACTAGCAATTATAAACCTCATTTAACAAAAGAGAAGAGGAATTGTTGAAGTTATATAAATAGGAGATGCTTAATGTTTAAAGACAACTAGTTAAAATAAGAGATGAGGAGAGTTAGACTGAGATTGAGAAAAGAATTCAAAAGAATAGAGAGGAACTAGCAAAGGAGAGAGAGTTGTATCTTGAGAGGAGCATTAAGTTGAGTGATAACATTAAAGAATTGGGTAAAATTGATCGTGATATTCGATAAAGTTTCAATGAATTGCAGAGTGAAATCAAATTCTTGGATGAATAGTTGATTTATGCTGACAAACACAACATAATATTGCAAGAGGAATTGAACAGTTTGGGAGAGGAAGAGCAGCAAATTCAGACTTAAATTAGAAGATAACCGAAATCAATGTAGCAATTATAATCAGTTCGTTTGATGCCATTGCCACAAATCAAGAGGAATTCATGTCATTTACAATAGGAGCAAGAATTGAATGCAAAATTAAAGTAGCAAATTAATTAAGTTGAGGAATTCTAAGAATCAGAATTGGAGCGATGTTTTGATGAGTCACTCTTAACTGTAACGGAGTAGAGTGAGGCATCTACCAATATTGATTTAACATGTTGTAATGATTTTTCTGAGTATTCTAAACGAAGAATTTTCGAAGACTTTTTAGAAAAACCATATGTAAAATAAAAAATCTATGAATTATTAATAAATAAATGAATAAGTATATTACGTATATCAACATTCCAGAGGTCCGTGGTAAAATACCAAAGTGTTAGATATGTGCAAAGGGCTTTTCAAAAGTGACAACACGAGAACATATGTGCAAAAGGTAGAACAATTATTTGATTATTTCATTCCAGATGTTTGAGAGTTGTCTGTAGTACTTGTTCTCCATTCAAAATTACATTCGAGTTGAATAAGGGTAGAAGACTATGTAAAACATGTAAAGATGTAAATTAACACCTTTTCTTTTAAGGAATAAGATTCAATCAAATCCTTTGTAGAATATTATCATATTGCTTATGGTGTTGATACCCTCTCAAAACAATGGCTTGGAAGTGCATTTAATTCTTAAGATTACAAGACTGCGAGAGAATCCACTAAACTTAAAATGGATTAGATTGAGTTTGCTGGTTTAGATAACATTAACTATTCCTTGAAGGATTTCTATGCATTAGCTGGAAAAGATAATGTGAAATTGTAGAATGTTTGCATGACATTTTGTTCAAAGAATCCAGACATCAAATTGACTGCTGATATGATTTGTTTAGCTAATTTTTTGCTTTGTTTCTCATCTGAAGCTTCTGCCTTTTAGCTCCTAAATATCATATACAGATAAAAGCCACCTGAGGAGTTTTTAAAAAGCATAGTAACTTGTTGTGTAAAAGGATTCAATATGTCTGAGAGTGATACCATATATTTGAGACAATTTTTGGAAGCCAGATTAAAAAGATATTTGCTTACATTTTCAATTAATATGTTCAATTTTGATACCACTCTGCTGTTGATTTAATAACTGATACAAAAATATGATTATTTCATTCAAGGGTTATCAGCTATTTTTATGATTGCTAGTCCGAATCTGAAATCCTCGACTCATGAAGAGTTAGAGATTTACATTTTAAGAGAAATCAGAAGAAAAGAAGTAGAACTTAAACTCAAAACTATTTAATAACCAAAACCAAAATAGGATTCAGAGAATAAGGATCGAACTCAATCTATCATGAGTTTGGCTTTTTCGACTTTCGAATAATAAGATACATCCCAGATAAATGATTTAAAAACCGAGATTTCAAATCTTAAATTATAATTGTCATTGAAGGATAATGAAATTGAAAGTTATAAGTTTCAGTTATCTTAACTTTAAATACCAGATTAATAAAAAAAAGAAAAGTTTCTAAAGTAAAAATGCGATGAAATTGCAATTCTATTATCTAGAATTGACGAATTAACACTTGAGAATTAGGTCTACTAAAAAAAGGAACGTACTAATTCAGATTTCTCATTAATGTATTAACAATCATAGAAAATCATAGAGGAAAAACAGAAATAAATTAACAGATTGAAAGATAAAGTGAAAGAGAGTTCTTTAGAGAATAGGACTATGTCTTTATCCTTGGCTGGTGGAGTTTAAGGTATTCTGTCAGGAAAGGAGGTTTAAGAGTTGAAATAGGGTTTTGAAGAGGAGAAGCAATTTCTGACTGATTAAATAAAATAGTTGGAAAGTAGCAAGGCCCTCTTACAAAAGAGTTTGGATGCTCAAAAGAAACTGAATCAAAGAGTAATCGACTATATTGGGTCTATGACTTTAAATAATAAGTTAATTGAATTGTAAATTAAGACTTCTGAAGAAAAAGAAACAATTTCATACAAAGATGAGGTCAATAACTTGATTGATATAAAAAATTAGTAGAACCAGATGCTGTCTAGATTACAGAGTACTAATTTGCAATAAATTGAGGAACTCAAAGTTAAAATTAAGAATTTGAAATGAATGAATTAATTGTTGATCATTAATTATAAAATATTTAAAATGTAAAAGAGAGAATAAATCAATCAAATAGTCAATTCTTTAAAATATAAATTTTTCAAGTAATCCTCCTTCTATTTAGAGTTATTTATCTTATCCTTAAGTAATGGTCGAACTATTAGTGGATCACAATAATTATATGCTTAACCTAGTATCTGCAATATACCTACTTAAACTTTGGTCTCAAGGTTTAGTATGTATGGAGAAACAAGGCCTATAGTGATATGATCAACCTCCTATTGAAGTAAGTCTCATATATGAAAAATAGGTATTTTACAATAACAATATCTGTCAAGAATCTAGGAATCGGAACCTACCTCACCATCTTTTACTTTTGTTTGGGTTTGGTGTTATTTTCAATATTACTGATAATGCTTTTGGCTTTTGTGATTTAAAACAAGAAATTGCAGAGAGGACCCTTAATATTGCTACGCCTTTTGTTGAGAATTATTCTTACCTTTGGTTTCTGGCCAATAGTGAGGATGCAATTTGGCTTATTGGCTTGCGAATACAACAAGAAAGGCAAGCTGATTATGATGTTCGAGTAATCCTAAGAGTGCTGGACATCAGACTATTATATTCATGCAATCGTAGCAATATTAGGATTAATAATCACATTGAGCTTTGGTGTATTGATGGCCTTCGTAACTTATGAATCAAGGAGAACTGACTAAGATGCAAATGCAATGAGAAATGGAAGATCCTATTATTAGTTGTTGATCTACATATTCACTCAGATAATGACATACTAGTTATTGGCAACACCTGAATACACAATATTGATCATAGCAGTCTTTTTGATTGGGAGTTCCATTGTATTTATAAATACCCATATCGACCAACCTTACTATGATACATTCATATAGAAAATGTGGTCGATCTTGGCAGGAGTAAATTTTTGGACAATCATTATGATGTTCTATTCATATCTTCTGGATGGCAAAACCTTTTAAAATACCATCTAAGCATGGCTGCTAGGGATTCCCCTAATTATTGGCATCATAATATTTAGATAGAGAGAACAATTTGATTTGATGAGGGCAAATTTAAGAAAGTTTCAAGATGGGGGATAGGTCATAAAGTTATGCGAATATCTTTTGCTTCTCATTCACAACTCAAGTAAATCTCAGAGGTATTAACTGCTGATTGATAGTTATATTGAAGTCCATAAAGAAGTTTGCAATAGAAACGACTGTGTTGTCAAACTCAAGGAGGAAATGGCAAATAAATTTAAGGGCAATCCCAAATACACCAATCGAAAAAATATAGTCAATGAGTTGATCACTCAAATTTATTAGGAATCCATCAAGAATTTTCCAGAGGACATTCAATTAAGACTTAGTTATGTTTACTTTCTTTATGATAATAAAAAATCTTATTCTTTAATCATGTCAGAATTAGTCCAAGCTATGGAATTCAAACCAACCTTTGATTATGAGTTTCATATTTACAGATACAAATTAATTATTGAGGAAGAATCCCAACAAAAAGCAGAACAATTTGATATATCCAATTCAACTAAATAAACCAAATAATTGATTGAAGTTCTAGAATAAGCAGCATTGCAAATGATAGAATTTTGGATCTCTATGTCTGATGATCATCCAGATATGAATAAGCTCATGAGTTTGGGATTCAAGATTTTGAAGTAAAAAGAAGAAATAGATTTATTTTGGTCTAAGTTGAAAAACAGCGATTCTTTAAAATTATTTAATTTGATGGCTAAATTTTACCTTTTGGTATTGGATGATTAAGAAGTTTCAGATCAACTACAGAATCAACTTTGGGTCTTATAGAAAATTAAATAGTAAGAGGTAACTGAAATAGAAGAAGTATGCAATAAATCGATTCCAACGTTAGTGGTAACTGCATAATTTTAAAACTTCCATATCTAAACTGTTAATAAAGCTTTATGCAGTCTGCTCGGATATTCTAAAACGGATCTTATTGGGAGATCTGTCAATCAAGTAATTCCAGAGATGTAAATATTTATATATATATATATTTAATTAGATATGCGACTCAACATAATTCTTGTTTGGAACTATTTATTGAAAATTAAGCCAAATATTAATAAAATTTAGTTACTTAGATTGTCTACCTTTAAGCAAAAAGTAATTATATAATACCTCTGTATTCAAATGTAAAATTGATACAAACAAATAATAATCAATTGTATTTCATTGCATAATATCAATAAACCTTCAGTCCAAAATAATAATGTATTTTACTCTTAGACATGGAAGGATACATAGAAAACATAACAAGTTCTTGCATTATATTGTTGAGATTGGACATTATTAAAATACAGATGAGAAGAATCAACATTAAAGAACTATTTCCGGATTTTCATTTTAGAAAATAAGAATTTCTATAAAAAAGTGGAGCAAAACTACACCTTATTCCCCATGGCTTGAAATTCAGTACTAGAACTGTAGACACAGTAAGTATTTACGAATAGATTGATTTTCAATGTTATTTGAATTACATTTAATTTCCATGTATCTAAGATGAATAACTTTATGGCATAGTAATGAGATTAGAAAAAATTATCAGTCATAATGCTTCAGAATCCATTTTGAAATTAACCCCATAATAATAACCCAAAATAACTAGATTTCCTATTTTTTAATTCATTCCTCCATCAGTTTATTATTTGGACTATTTAAGTGTAACAGAGATTGAAGAGTCGATGGATCTTAAGTTGTCTTAAGACAATTAACCTAAATTATCTAAAATTGTGAATTATTTTTGCATGGTAAAAAGGATGTCATAATCTTAAAAACAAAGCATTCATTATGATGATGGAATTAGAGTAAAACGATTATGGGATGGGTAGATTAGAGATTTAGAAGATTTTGATATTGAATAACAATAATTAGAAGATGATGAAGAGGAATATTTAAATTCTCAATAATTAATTAAGGAAAAAGATAAAGAGATGCAGGAATTTCAACACTACTTTGAATTATTTTAATCTAAAACCTCAATGTACAAACTATTAATTAATTCTAATGTTTCAAGAGGATTTTAAATATTAAACTATTTAGTGAACATATCACTATTTGTCCTTTACATATCTGGTTTGTTAGTATTTATATTCAATTTGAACGACGACTTAAATGTGTCTAATATGATTTTTAATTTGAGTTTGAACAATAAACGACTATCAACTTGTTTGATGATCTAAACAATTTTATAAGATGTTAGACTACTAAATTATGGAAAAATTAATGGTGATTTTGATTACATTGAATAATAATTTAAAAGTAATTTAGATTAATTAAATTCAGAGATATAGGACTTAATTTAAATTCATACTTCATTAATGACATCTGAACCATTAATTAACTAAGAATACCTAGAATATTCTGATGCATATTTTTCACTAAATATAGAGCTTTAATCACTTGATGGCAGTAAGAAAAATTACACATACAAGGAAGCAATTGATTTGTTGATTGGCAAGGCTTTATATTTAAATTCTGGAAATATTTCTAAATTTGATGACTCAGATGTTGATTTTTATTTTTACAACTACAACACGATAAATTCAATAACTAAAAATTATTAAATTCCTTTAAACTACCGATATTATTCAATCAAATCAGTTGCATAGAACTCGTTAGATAATAAATTGATTTTTTTGATTCTGCAAACCTTATTGCAATTAATCGCATATATCCTAATAGCTTTATATTTAATTTAATTCAATAGATTCTAGCATTAAATTTATTAGTTATTTTTTGAAGTAAATCAGATACAAATAAAATCTATAATTTAGAAATGCGAGTCCTTCTTATCATTCTTAAATATTGGAGAAGATGAAAATGTATGAATAATATCACTATTAAATAGGATGAAGTCCAAGATGATAAACAAATGAAGTACACCTCTGACTAGGATGAAAACAAAATGATGAATAACAAATAAATTAAAAATTGGAAAAACAGCAATAAAAAGTTCAAAAACTTTATGGGTGTTGTCTTCTTGATATTTGCAATCATCGAAGGATATTTCATTTATTAATATATCTCAGCTTAAGGAGTTGTAGAAGCTACTTTTAATTTGAGTCCCATTCTGAATACAACATCTTTGTTAGAATCACAATATAGATTAGGAGACAATGCTATTAGAGAGTATTTAGTAAATCCAAATTAGAGTATATATTGTAATCCTAATCCTTTGAAATTCATCAATAATTATTTTGATAGGCTTTACGAGACTAATGCGGATGTGTAGACTAAATTTACTTAAAATTTGGATTTGTTTTAGCCTGATTACATTAATTTATTTCAAGAACTATTTGTTAAAAACCCCTGTCCTACAGTGGGTATATTACAAGATTTCATCACAGAGGATTATTGTAACACATTTTTTAATGGGGTTGTGTCTGAAGGGTTGTCAATTGGGCTAACCAAATACTTTGAGAGTCTAGAACTCTTCCTTTTACAATACTAATCATATTAACTTTAGGAAGGAAAGGATGAGATTAGGAATTTGGTGATATATTTATTAAATACTACCTTAAGTGTTGAAATCAGGACTATGGAGAAAGTAGTGATAAGATACACTTAAAGATATTTAATTGATCAATTGGAATAAAGCATTAAGGATTCATTTAGTGAATTATCATTAACAAGAATTCTGCTCTTTATTTGTTTTACGTGGTATATATTATTTATTACTTTCTTCCTTTGGATTCCAGCAAATTAGGCTTTGATTAAGTAAATTTAAAAAAGCAGAACCTTGATTTTAAATATGCCTATGTCTACTTTGATGAAGTAATTAGTTATTAATTTTCCATTAGTTCTGCCTTAGTTAGAAGATATATAAGATAAGTACTGAAAAATTGATTAATGATTTTATGGCAAATAATTAATTTAGAATACAAATAAAAATTTGAAAATCTAATAATCTTCAAAAAAGATAAGTCGATTTAGATTGGAAGTGTAATATATATATATATAAATATTCGAATAGTATATTAAATGAATAATGATTGATAAGGTGGATTGAGTGAGATATTTATTTGTTTAATAAAATAAAAAATAACTGATGTTCAAGAACTCATTCTAAAGTGGATTTCTTTCAATATTATATTCAATAGGATCAAAGCCATTGTAAATTTGGGATAAGCAAAGTAATTTATGATTGGATTATTTAAGTCAAGAATGGACATATTAAACGTATCACAGATCAAGACATTTAATCATCAGTACTTGAAATAATGGGTACCAATGTGAGTACTAATTTCATAACTGCTCCTGCCGATCCCAAAGAAACATTGGGAATTAAATTGCCATTCTTAGTCATGATCATTAAGAATGTAATTTATTGGTATTATGATTAGCTTAAAAAATACTTCACATTTGAGGTGTAGGTATTGGATGATAAGAATGTCAGAAGGAGATTTAGAGCATCGAATTATTAAGTAATTAGTATAAAGAATGTAGTCAACTACGAGAGTGAAACCTTTCATCTGTACAATGCCTATGAGATTGGATGAGGGATGGAATCAAATCTAATTCAACTTGTCTGATTTCACCAGAAGAGCATATGGTACAAACTATATAGAAACACTCCGGTATCCATATCAATCTCATTTTCTAGAGTTCAAATTCATGCCAATTGCAGAATCAGAAGAATCTATTTTAGTGATCGTCTTTACAGTGAAGAAGAGTTACCCCCTGAATTCAAGTTATTCTTACCCATCTAAAAACAAGGATGATCAATATTATATATATATATATTCATTGATCTATGAAATCAACTCAATTTTGATATTAATTCATCTAATCTTGGTTTCCATTTTTCATCGTTTTCCACTTGTTTTTGTAAGATTTCTAAGAGTGGTTTGATATATTGCTCTTCTTCCTTCAAAATAGTCAATCTAACATCAATATCTAAAATATACCCATCCTTATGTTCAATTACTTTGGCTAATTCGACAATAGCTTATTGTTTGTTTGTCAAATAAACATGAGTAAATAAAACACTTAATGAAGAATAGATGTCATTTTCATTTCCATTTTCTTGTGCAAATTAAGTCATAAAACCACTAATCATAATAAGAATAATAGTTATACACTTTTCTAACTTTATTTCCAGACAAAAACTATCTTGCAATCCTATATAAATCTTTAGGTTATAATTTTATTTTCTTCTACAAAGCCACTCTATAAACCTCGTATGATATTTTGGGATCATCCTTAATCAAACTTGATAGATTAGCACTATCAATTCTCAAAAATGGACATGTTTTCAAAATTTTGAATAATTCAATCAACCCTTCATCATCAAGCTTTTTGGCCAAAGTCATTATCACAGAAGGATGAGGGAAATATCTTATTGCTGAATGAAATTTCAAAGCATCCATAACATATTTTGTTTAATCGAAGTCAATACATTTAAGCATAAACTTATCTTTAATACCACAATGCACTTAATTATTATGTCCTAATATATTATTAAATCCCTAATCAATTTAAGTACTTAAAATACTTCTATTGCCTCCTTGATGTTATCCTTTTCAACCATGTTAACGAAATGCCCCACATCACTTGTCTCGAACTTGTATCTCCCATTTTTATTTGTTGGAGTATTCAGTAACAAATTATTATAGAAATCAATTGCAGTGAATGCCTTGGCTTTGCTATTAACAGATTGCACTCTTGTAGCAAAATACTAGACTTTGAATGCCAATTTTATTAATTTACTCATAATTATGATTATTAATTTAATTTACAGCTTTAAATATAAAATATATTCAAAGAATAGTAATATATTATGATTATCAATGTTTTATCTGTGCCAATCTAAAATGAATAATTTCTGTCTGTTAAATTGTATTTACAATTTTAGTATTTTGTTTAAATCATTGTTAATAATCTGCTTATTATTGTAAGTTTGAAATTAAGATATGAAATGATATGATTTAAATATATGGTTTAATTCTACAAAATTGAAGCTTTCAAGTAAACAAGAATTAATAAATTTAACAGAGATATTTATCTTTTATAAATATAAGAGAAAAGCTGTTCTGTATAAGGCTTATACTTACAAAATCTATGGCTTGATAACTATATTTATTTGATTTTTCTACAATATTATATTTCTAAAAAAAAAATCTAATGAAATTTTGGAGATTTATTAAGCAATATCTATCATCTAATGAGATGAATGATAATATAAGAAATTAAAATTATTAGATTTATTAAAATTGTGTATTTTTAGAAAATATATCTTTATATTGACCTTTAGAAATGCTCAAACTAAATAGTGATTATTCATTTAGTATATTAAACAAGTTTTGTATTTCTAAATCTACGATAATTAACTATATTCTATTAAAAAAAATTTAGATATGAAAGTATAATAAAAGAATTATATAAATTACTTATTAGTTTACATTTATAAAAATAAAAAAGGATTATACGTAAATTCATTCATCTAAAATTGGCTTAAAATAAAGTACTTTTGTTTTCATACAGTTACCATTTTAATTTCACATTGTTATGATCTTAAGAATGTTTAATAAATGTCATCTCAACGAATTTTTGCACTTTTTAATGATTATAAATGATAGGTTGAATATCTATAATATTTTGAGATACAAATTTTAAGTTAATTATTAATTAAATTTAATTTATGGGAAGCAAAGCTGAGAACTAAATTGAACAATATTCTGGATAAGACTTCGGAGATAAGATAAGTTTTACAGTAGGTGTGAGTTACATGCTTGGTAATAGAATATACCCTATTTTAGCTTCATCTATTGGATTGGTCAAGGGAGCAATTGAAGGTTTCCCAAGATCACTTAATATGCCAAAGAAGTTGATCTTAAACAATTTCTTTAATGCAGTAGGAAAGCGAACATCATCATATGGGTAGGCAGCAGCTAGTGCAAGCATGCTATATTATTTTGTTGGGGCAGGAATGAATTTATTATTTGAAGATGAATTGGCAGATATAAATTAATTGAAAAAGAATATGTTGTGTGGTGCAATTTCAGGAGCAGTATACAAATCAACTCTGGGTAATTCCTTCTGAATAATTTTAAGGATTTGTTCCTTTTATTGTTGGCGGTATTGTTGGAGGAGGTTTGATTGGAAGTGTAACTTTATTGGTTGAAAATCTCAATAGAAAAGGAGTAGTAGCTTTTGAAATGAAGTTTTGAGAATGGGTTTTTTATTTCTTTTAACTAATTTAATAACTAATTGATATATTCTATCAGAATTGTTTTTTTATTTTATGTGTTCAATTGATATCTGTATTAAATAGTTGGTCTGTCAATTAATACAGAAATTGAATCTATATCTTTGACTAGTCGATTTATTATTCTTTTATAATTTTCAATAGTAGATATTTTTATCATTAATGTCATCTTTTAGGATATTAATAATAAAGAGAAACTAAATTTATAATGATATATGTATGAAATTCTGAAATCAAAAACTAAGCTTAATAAACAATGGAATGATAAATAGTTAAACTGAATATTTTTTTGAATGATAAAAACTTAATAATATCATAGCTATGATTTGAATTCTTCGAAAGAGATCTAATCATCGTGATTCTTATCAAAGACATGGAAAACACTGGCAGCCTCATTTCTACTTATTTTACCGTCTATAGCCTATTTACAATTAGATTATATTATGTACTTTTAATAATTAGAAAAATTCTTCTTAATCAATAGCTCCATCACCAGACTTATCAAAACGTTGAAATATTTTACTGATATCTAAATTATTAATCCTTATAGTATTTTGTAGTTGTTTTAACACTCCAGATGCTCTTTAGGTAATTCCATCTTTTTAAGTTTGACCTGTGCCTTTACTGAGTACATACTGAAATTCAGGGAAACTGACAGCACCATTGTTATCTCGGTCAAATTTTGTAAACATCAATTGAATTTCATAATCTTTAATTCCAGGCACAATAACTTTGATTAAATTGTAAAACTCTTAATAGTCTAGATCTCCTTAATGGTTCTTATCATATTTATTGAATATTTAAGTAATATTCATGTTATTAGCCTTGATTACAGCCTAAATATCTTTAATAATATGTCCTGCTCTATCATTGAGATCAGAGAAATCAAATTCTGTGAATAGTTTTTAAAACTCAATGTAATTAACGATTTGATCCTTACCACAGATCCTTGTGAACAATGTTTAAATTTCATATTGAGTAGTATTTGGATCAACGGCCAAAATGAGTTCTTTAAATTCCTTAGCATCTAAAATATTATTCTTGTCTTTATCGAATCTTTGAAAAATGAAATGTGGATCAATGTTATTTTCAGTAACAACCTCCTGCATCTTCCTTAAGATCTTGATACATTATTAGGGCAATTCATAATTTTGTTTCTACTACATTTGTCCAGATTATTTCATAGTAAAAATTGGATGAGTGAAAATTTCGTTCCATCCAATTCTATTGGCCTCCTCAATCATCAAGCACTTTTTAATAAAATCCTTAGAATTTTCACTGATGGGTCTTTCATAAGGAAATCTTAAAGGCTAAGTCTTGATACTCCTAAGAAGACTGTTCATGTCTCTGCAAGACCAGGCAGTTTTACCAAAAAGTATTTCGTAATACATCATCCCAATAGACCAGATGTCACTTTTGGCAGAGTATTGGTGTTTATTTAAAATCTGAGGAGACATATATATAGGAGTGCCAACACATTCCCTGAGCAGTTATCTCCCTGTTATATCAACTTTAGTAGCGAAACCAAAATCAGCCACTTTATATACATTACTTTTGACTAAACAATTTTCAGGTTTTATATCCCGATGAATGTAGTTATGAGACACCAAATCCTTGAATCCATTCATCAATTATGCAAGTACTTCTATAGCCTATTACTCCTATATGTGACCCTTTTTGTGCATCACAGATCTGAGATCTGAATCACATAATTCTATGGCCATATATGTCTGTTATTTATTGCCAAATACATCAAGCATTCTAACCACATTAGGTGAAGTCAAGGTTTACATTACTTTAATTTCGTTCTTTAGTGAGTCAATCATAAACTAATCTTAGAATAACTTCATATCCAAAACTGAAAATGAATGAGAATCAAATACTTTTTAAAGCTACAATTTCCCCTGTTTTTATATTCTTAGCCTTGTATACACTACCAAAACTGCCTGCTCCTAGAAATCCCTTCTTGTCATATTAATAGTTCTCTATGGTTTACATTATTAATTGAATATATCAAATTTTATTTTAATGAATTTAATATCAAGATTGAGATATAAGCTACATTATGTTATTTGTTGGATATAGTTTTTATTAAATAATTTTTTATTAGATATTCCTTAAACTCAATTATTGATTTCCTCATTCTTTTTATACAGAGTCTGTCTAGCCTCTAAATTGAATCTATGTAATCCGCTCTTTCCTGTATCATAATTTTCAGCCAATTGCTCAGCTTCTTACTCCACAATTTGACGATGAAGATATTTGAAGGACAAACCCTAGAATTTATTGAATATACTTAACTTTCTCTTTCATTTCCTTTTATGCTCTTCTCTTTAACATCAATTTCTATTGTTGTCTACCTTTAGAAGTCAGGAACAATTAGAATCTTCTAATTTTAGCATAATCAGCTTTTTCCCTAACCAATTAATCTTTCATTAAATAGGAGATAACACTAGGAGTTTTACCTTAGACAAAATCTTTGAACATCTAAAAACGCTATAAAATAGAAATTAAACCTCTTTAGTAGGCCTTTCTTCTAAGATGACTTTGATTTGACTGGTCTCTCTAAAAGCTGGATTGATTCTAGCTTTGGCATGAAATCTTGCCTTTCTGAATTTCTTATATCTGCCAACTTAAATTGATTGGACATAGAGTCTTTCTGGATCATACCCTCTTTAAACAGCATGAGATCTAACCATTACCAAGGTTTTGGCTAGGAATTAAGCTGCCTTTCTTCCTGAATCAGCAATTGCCTCTTGAGCCTAATAAAGATGCATATTAATTAAAGGTCTGCAAATAGGAATTAATCTTCTTAAAGAAGCAGGCACTTTTCTATTTAAATGAATTGTTATAAACAATACCTTCTTACTCCACTAATTAAAACTTTCTCTTGTTTTGGGACTTTCTTAACAATAAAAGGAGTGACATTATCAGTCTCTGTTTTTGTTTCAGTTGTTGTTACTTCAGCATTCTTAACTTTGACTTTAATGAAATTATTGGGATTGCTATCATTTTGTTTCAAATTGTAAATGTATTGCTTAAAATTTTTGGCATCCTCTTCTAATTAGATTTATCTCAATCTTTCTGCTTAGAAAGGATCTTCAATTTCCAATCTGATTTGCTCCCTGGTCTTTTTCTCTGGATTGATTGTTTTGATAATTGAGCCAGCTCTTGTACGCAATCCAAATTGAGCTTGGCAAATGTGATTCAAACGAAAAGCAATTTATTTCATAAATTAATTTACTCTTATATATCTCACACCCATTCAACTGGTTTAAGTAACACACCAACAATTCTTGCCTCCTCTGTGCCTTCCTTTGGATGATAGTTATATTCCCATCTGGCTGTGAGTGGCAATGACATCAATATACTCTCGATTCTGGCATCTGGAGTCATCAAACCAAATTTGGTTCCTCTATCGTGAATCAGATTAAATTCAGCATAACGACCTATGATACAATCTATAACGTACCTCTTCTGAATGATCTCCAACGAACGTTCTCATCGTTATAAGGAGTATCCTTTCTCCTTTTTAGGATAGCTTCATAACTATTCAAGTTAGCGTATGCAACTCCTTTTTAGAACTACAAACCCTTTTCAAAGGATTCCAAATTGAAATCATCATAAAAGACTCCACCAATTCCTCTGGCTTCCTTTCTATGATGATTTACAAAGTATTCATCACACTCCTTTTTGTATTATCTATATAGTTTGTCATCTCCAGTCACTTCTACTATGGCATCTTTAATATTCTAGTGATAAAATTTGGCATCTTCATCAAATAAGTAGATTGGAGTGAGATCACTGCCACCACCAAACCAAGAATCGATCAATTTTCCTAAGGAGTAATATATATGCATTTATATACCTGTCTCTCGTTCTTTGATTCTTATTGTACGGAAGTTGGCATGAACAGTTGGACAGAAAGGATTAATTGGATGAATCACAAGACTTACTCCATTAGCATAAGTATCATATTGAGCGAGATTGTTCATATCGATTTAGTCCACTAATTGATTATTATTAAGAATAATACAATTGCTTCCAGGAACCCTTCTTCCTTTCATTTATTGATAGATTCCTTAACTCAATGGAATTGTGATTCTTGAAACATTGACACCAGCTTTTTCAAAGAAATTGCCGTCCTTAAGATATATGATGATGGGTATACTTGAATAACACAAGTCAGTCCATGACCTCGGCCATCTTCTCTTGTCCATGCTTCTTTTATGGGTTCAGCTTTGCCTGATAAATATTATAAATAGTAAACTCACTTTCAAATCTGAATAGCATATCAAAGAAGTTTTTTTAGTATTCATCAACAAAAGCTGAGAAAACATCCTCGTTCTAATTTAGATCCATTCGGAAAATATAAAATTAAATCAAAAATATTTTTAGGATATTATCAATTTATATACTTAGTTAAACACACCCCGTTGATAAATTTGGCAATATATTTTTATTTTTTATATCAATTATTTTATAAATGAAGAATGTAGAGTTCTTTAGTAGTGATTAAAACTAAATAAAAAGATACAGGTATGTTACTAAATTCTTTAATACTGAATAGAAACAATAAGTCAATATGAAATAGACCTAATTATAAATGAATTAGAAAGTTAATAAAAATTAGAATAAAATAAACTTGAATTTAAAAGAATAAGATAAAGAAATGATACATTATTATAAGTTTATTGAAGCGGAGGAATAAATAATGTAGTTGCCATATTCCAATAAGAATTAAGATATAAAAATAGAATAGAGAATTAAGATTGCACATTTCATATTTCTAATTTTAGAATGAAGTAAAAGACGATGAATCGAAAGTGAAGGAATAATCCTCTATTTATTTGTAATCTAATTCAAATAAATATGACAATCAAAAAAAACTCAGTTTTTAAAATAAATGAGACAATATGATTAAGGAAATGAAGGGAATAGCAAAATCCAATATAGAAAAGAGCCCAATCATATAGAGTGAACCAAAAGTTACTCCAAATTAAGTAATTGAGCATTTTATTGAGCAAATGAAGTGTATTATATAAATAATTTGATGAATTAAATTATAAATATTTTTTTAAAGAAATGAACGATGGCGAGTAATAACCTGAAAAAGGTCCTCAAACTGAATAACCTCAGTTAGGAAATACAAACTAAATGTAATAAGAGAATCAGAATCAAATCTACACGTTCAAAGCACCTTGGCTAATCTATGCCATGGGATTTCAATCAAAACCAACTCCACAATCTCGTATTGCAATTGGTAGCATGATTGAAGATATTCAGAACGAAGTTAGCTTTTATTATTGAAAATAGGTTTACATCTTACAATTAGACAAAGAATAAGAATCCTTTTTCAAGAAGGCTAAATTCAGTCATAGGTATGCTCCCACAAAAGTATTATGGATTCCTGATGTTGAAGGCAAGTATCCAGATCTCCTAGCAACAAGCGGAGAAAATCTGAAGGTTTGGGAGTATGATGACTAAAATGCACAAGTGAAGATTAAATGGGACTTAAAGAATGTATCATAATTAATTATCAACCATAATTTTAGACTAGTGATTTCAATGCTCCCTTGACTTCCTTTGATTGGAGTTGCAAATAACAGAATTACATTGGAACTGCCTCAATTGATACTACTTGCACTTTATGGGAAATTGAAAAATAGACTGTCTTCACCTAGTTGATAGCACACGATAAAGAAGTCTATGACATCTGTTTCAGTGTGGATCATCAGATCTTTGCTTCTGTGGGAGCAGATGGCAGTTGTAGACAATTCGACTTGAGGTTCTGATCTCATAATATTTCAATAGAGCTTTAGATCATTCTACAGTTTTGTTTGAGACTGAAAATAACAATCCCATCGTCAGATTGGCATGGAATAAAATGGACACCAACTATCTAGCAATTATCGAGATGGATGTAAATTATGTGACCCTATTGGATACGAGGTATTTATTTAATCTTTATTCAGACAACCACTTCTACCATTGGCAAAATTAAAAAATCATAAAGACTATGTAAATGCCATAGCCTGGGCACCTGAATCAACAACTCATCTTTGTAGTGTTTCTGATGATTCTTCTGCTTTGATTTGGGACTTCTCAGAATTATAAAATAAATAGAATGACCTTAATTCTATTGGTAATTTTATATTGATAATCTTGTAGATCCCTTATTAGAATACAAAGCAGAAAACGAAATAAGCAATTTGTCGTGGTCCTTAACTAAGGTGGATTAAGTGAGCATTTGTTATAATAAATCGTGTTAAATTTTAAATGTTTGATATTAACCTAATATAATTTATATCTTAATTATGCAATATTAGTTATAAAGATTGCCAAATATAACTAACAACAATAACTAAAATTTTGAATGAATCTTAAAAAATATTGCCTAAAATCAAAAACAAATAATAACTATAGTTTTTATAATGATTAAATAATCTATAAAATTATTTGTCTTTCAGGGAATTTAAAATCCTTAGTAAGATAAAATAATCAATAATTTTTAAAGAAAAAATAAAGTTTAGAATCTTCAGAATCAATTTTAGTTAAGCCAAAAATTACTTAATTTAGAATTATTATAAGTGCTATGTAATAAGAAAATAATTTCTTATATGGTCCAATGTTTTAATGAAGAGAATATTTCTTTCCTTCCACCTATTAATATTGATATTGTTTTCCTATATAAGAATTAAAAATAATATATAATTTTCTTAGATTTATTTCATCTTAATTTACTTTTATGTAACCTAAGGATAAAAAGATTATTTATATTTTAGTGAGTTGATTTCGACTTACTTTTTTTATTTTTATTTTTTTAGTTCAAGTGCAATTTCATCCCTTAAATTGTTGTATTTAATCTGTGATTAAATATAAATTTAGTTTTTATATATAATAGTACAGTTATAAAAATAAATTGATAATACAAATTTGATAAGATCACCTTTTTTACTAAGTGAATTGATGATCTTATTTTTATTATTAAGGTAGAATTCTAAAAACATATAGAAATATGAATTACTGTTTGAATTGCGAATGTTTAATCAATGGAGATTAAAAAAAAGAACTTTTAATCTTTGGAGTTCCAATATTTGATAAACTATCTATTGTTTAAATCTTCCCATTTAGCAAGGGAGAATTCATTTAAATTTGGTTTACGGAGTCTATAACTTTCTGTTGTTTTAATTATTAAGTTTCAACAATTCCTGGTGAACCTGGAGAATTCATTATGGCATTTCTTCTGAATATATCGAATTTTATGACTCTAGGAATATTTAATAATTGTTATACTCTTCATTCAATGCATTCATTCTAGAAGCAACTCCTCCCAATTCATTATCTTCATCTATTGAATCATTAACTGAATCATCTGCCATATAATTATTCATCTCAGCAAGGAAAGGATGTTTTAAACAATCAGCAGCTGAAATTCTTCTATTTGGATCTTTCTCAAGCATTCTCCTCATCAGATCCATAGCTGAACTTGGAGCTTATTGCAATTATTTAATTTAAAAGTTAATTACAGCTTCTCTATTTTGTTTAATTACAGTTCCATAGCTTTTACCAGAGAATGCTTATTTTCCAGACAACAATATATAGAACACAAGTCCAAGACTGTAAATATCACAAACCTCACTATAATGTGCTTTCTAATCTTTCAAATTTATAACTTCTGGGGCAACAAAGCCTGGAGTGCCACATCTACTATATAAATATACAGGTTCGTTGACTTTAGTTGCCAAGCCATAATCGGCAATAACCACTGAGTCCATTTTCCTAAAATATAGTTAACTTTTACTTTTAATGTTTAAATAGAATGTTCTCCAATTTCAAGTCGCGATGCATAATATCTTTTTAATGCATATGATGTAACCCTTATAAAACACCTACCATTATTTATTAAATCTAAGAAGTTGAGAGCAAAGTCTTCTCTTTTATCAAGTCATACAAGGAACCTCCTTCCAACAACTCAAGTCCCACATATAGCGAATTTTAGGTTTCGTATACCTCGTACATCTACATTATATGTGTATGATTCAGCTATCTCATGATCTATAACTCATTTAATATCGCCTTTTTTCCTTGTTCTTCTGCATATGCTACTTACTTAGAAAATACTTTAATTGCCATATTTTTCTCATTCTCAATATTCTATGCCATATAAACCTATAAGTATGATTTTTGAGGATAATACTGATGCAAAATTTCCCTTCCCAATTTTCTTATACACTCTAAACATTTGGTGAAATTGCCATTGGTTTATCCTGTTGCTCAAATACTCTCTCCATTGCTTAATCAGGTTTTCCTCTCCATAATACCTCTCTTATAGTATTTTGTCATTCCCTATATCCTTTATTAAGCATATCCCTTTAATTTAACCCAAAGAATCCTCATTTTCACTTTTTTTTACAACTTTATCCCTTAAAATTTCAAATTTAATCTCAAAATCTAAAGGAACATATTTCTTTGGTCCTTTTTGATGATCCTACACATCAAATAAACTCATATTACTTTCATATATAGAATATAATTATTAAAACCTAAGAGATGGCAAGTTTTATCGTTCTCTTTTTTAAATTAGGATTGAATCACTAATCTATCTTGTTTCCATTTTAAATCTTAGGACATACTTTAATACAAATTACTCCTCATCTTATTTAATTAAATATATAATTTTTTAACCAGTTACAATAGTGATTTAAATATCAAAGTCATGTCAAACAATAATAAAACAAAACAAAACTAAACTAATTTATTATCGATCAATCTTCTTAACTTCAAGAATATTTTTAATTAAATTCTTATATAGTTATTCTAATATTATATAAATTACAAATGATTATTATTAAATACTCATGATTTAAATTATTAAATATTAACATTATCAATTAAAATGCAAATGCACATTAGATATTTTTGATCAAAGCCTTTGCATGTTCTTGTGTCTCTCTTTAAAACTACAGGATTTATTCAGTTTAAATCTTTGCATCAACAATTCCCTTTTTGAACACATCTTTATTATTAGAAATCACTCTATTTAAACAAGAGTTGGTTTAATATAGAATACAACATCTATACTTTCGGTTTTGATATATCTATTTGCAGAAGCTTATACTTAAAGTTTATAGCTTAATTAAACAAGGCATTTTATTGGTTAATTGTAATAGAGAAATTATTGTTGATAAAATCACTAATTTTGATTAATTTGATTAAAGAACCTTCATTTTATTTTCATTTCTAATTGAATAATTAACTAATCTGTAGGAGTGTAAAGATTTTTCATATCCTTAAATTATAAATTTTAATTAAAATGGAAATAATACAAAAATAACCAACTACGCTGATTTGGATAATTCAACTTAAGAATATAATTTATGATTCCATAATTAAATAATCATTTTTACACAGATGTCATGTCTTTTATATTCATCAAATTCTTAGTTTTTTGATTAGTCACTAAACTATATGGGGAACAAGGGGCAAAATAGATCTCGTTTAGATTCTTATCTTGAATCGATTTTTCATTCTTCCAGAAGTTACAAGTAATAGGCTTAGACTTTAAAAACTAGGTTTATTAAGACAATTCTATACATTATCCGTGAAATCAGGTTGGTTCATAAAATTTACGAATTTTTCATCAAACATGTATTACAAATTTTTATTCTTAACATTTATAATGCTTAATCCAAAATCCAGATTCACATCATGTCCCATCCTTATTAAATCATTAATAGCTTGTGTAAATGTTTTGAGAATCGATTCGATTGTTAATTTATCAACATAACACATATTCGAGAGTGTTTATGGATTACAAAATTATGTTGCATGTCCTTGGTTGTATATGCTTCCAACTCCTCTACTCTTGTTAATTTCATCCTTTTATGAATAACGAGATAGTTATTTCTGTAAGTATGGGTCAACTATAAAACAAGGCCTAATGTTTTGATATAATTTCGGTAATTATTTTAATTGTGTTGATTGCTTAATGGGAATAGCTTGTGAAGTCGGGCCTATGAATTCAAAACTAAATGTCCCAAAGTTGTGAATGTGCAGAGAATTGCCTTTGCTGTAACAATCCTATAGCAATTCTTTCAATGAGTTAATAACCAATAGAAATTAATCCTTTGTAGTAAGATCTCTGTAAATTGACAACGTCCTTTATTACTAGTGATTATGTCTGCCTGGGTATTGGATTGGATGTAAAAGAATCCTAAATTAATAACATTTATACCAATCAACTATTCCAGATATATTCATTAATAAATTTAAATAATTTATCGTTTCCTATCAATATGGATGAAGACATGGTAATTCATAAATAAAATTTATTTCTATGATTATGGTGAAAATTATACATAATGATTCCAAAATAACAAGCATCAGCATAACTAGACTAGCTATTATTGGGATTAATTATCTATTTACAATATTAGATATACTATAAACCAATTTAATATGATATATATAGAAAATTGACCTAAATTATCTCTATCATAATGATTATTGTAATTCATTTGGCAGATAAATCTATAATGATACAGATATTTTCAATATTTTCAAAGATATTAATTAGGTTCATTATAAAAATTAGTTAAAACAACAATTTATAATGACTGAATAATCATTTCATTAACAATATACTTAGCTCTATAAATCTATCTATACTATATTGATTAACTACTTCCGTAATTCTTCCTTTATCTATCATTTTTACATATACATAATAATAATAATTTGATAATCACTTAATATGATAATTCCTTTAAGTAATTGTTACCATTATTTTAAAAATGACAATGATTTAGGGATAATATATTTACTTGAGAGTAAGATTATTTAATATCATCCCATAAATTTATTTTGTCATGTATAACCAATTATAAGTCAGTCCGTTGTAAAATAATAAGAGAGAGATCCTTAATGGGATGCCAGCTCCTGTGATGAGTGCATGGCTGTTTTGGTTTCATCTCAAAATAAAACTATGTGTCCTACGCGAGCAAGTTGTATGATAAATTTGCAATTCGAATTAAACACATAAACAATTTAGGAAATGTTATATTTTTTAGAATATTATGTGTATTCACAATTAATTTAACTATTTTATTTACAATTCATAATTAAAAATGGGAAGAGGAAAGAATTTTTTTAAAGTTAAAAAGTACTTGGGTCGTATACTTTTAGTGTTAACACAGGTTATTTTTGTATGGGCACTGTATACGACATCATTTTATGAAAATTCATCATTATCAATCCTACATTATTTGAGGGCATCTGCTTTTTGTTTTTGTTTATTGCTGTAGGCCTGTTAGATCCGAGCTTCTATTTCGGACCCTGGAGAAGTTCGTTAGAAAAGTATTCCATTGAAATTGTTATTGTTCCATGAGATGTATGATCGAAAATGTAGGTAGTGCAATTCATGGAAGCCACCGAGAGCACATCATTGTAAAAGATGCAAAAAATGCATTTTTAAGATGGATCATCATTGCGTATGGATAAATAATTGCATTGGAGCTTTAAATTAAAAATACTTTGTTCTATTTCTGTTTTACTTACTTTTATTCATTTTAACAGTTTTGGGTATTCACACTATTGGAATTTGTGATTATTTCATGAGGTCAAAGAGAAAGATTTTATCAATTATTATGACGATGACTATCACAAAATTTTAAATTTATAGTATTCTAGTAATTATTTTCTGTTTTACAATAATTATAAGTCAAATGCTTTTGAATTAAATTACAGCAATCAGAGATAATTAGACAGCGGTAGAATCAATATAGGATAAATTTGGCAGATAACAATTTTTCGTTAATAACTTTAAACAAGTGTTTGGAGATTAAGAATGGTACCATTGGCTCTTACCAACAAAACCAAAATTAAAATTAAATTATGCTGAAATCGTGTATGCCTAAGAACTCGATAATTTTGATACTGAATTTGTAGAAGATATCCTATACGATGAAACTAATCCAGCTAATATTCACTTTGCAGAATTTATGTTGGATAACTATTCTAAATAAAAATAATGATTGAATATTATATTATTATATATTCTTATTGTTATGAAAGGAGGTGGTTTCAAGGTGAGACCCACAACTCGTTGTAACTCTGCCATAAGGAGGCCAGCCTAAGAATTAGCCATCTTGGATCTGTATTAACAAACAACCATCAATCCAGTTCCCTAACTTATTTTAACACCAACTTAAAGAAGTCTCAGACCTAGGCCTAAAACTGGCATGAGGGTTACAGATTAATATTGCACAGTGGCTAACCAAGAAAATAAGACAGAACATTTCCTCAGACATAAGACTGCTCAAGGCTCTTACAGAACAACCAAATAATCAACGAAAATTTAATTGGAAACCTTAGCAGATGGCTTACTAAAAAAAACTAGCATCACATAATTAGATACTGATGTTCCATAATAATGTGAACAGAAATTGAAAACTCAACCTATAGATCTTTTCAAGTATAAGCATTCTCTACATTAATAATAGGATCTCACGTTCTAGTTCTCAATAACAAGTGAATGCCAATACCGTATTGCATCAACAAATTTCTAATTTAGATAGATACTTAATTTTGACTACTCTTGGGTAAGGTTCCTATGCAACCGTTAAATTAGCAAGAGATAAATTGACAGAAAAGTATAATTCATTTATATAATTTAGACTAATTGCAATCAAGATTTATTCCAAAGCTAAATTATGCAACTAACAAAGGAAATAATAATTGAAAAGAGAAATCCACATTCTCAAATTATTGGACCATTCAAATATCATCAAGTATGTCAATACAATCGAAACCCAAATGGATATCAATCTAATCGTTGAATACGGTGGTTCCAAGAGTTTGCGATCTTATTTAAAAGTATACTTGACCCTTTCTAATCCTAGCAATTTCCCAATAGAAGACTTGATGAAGAAGATGCAAAACTACTATTTAGATAAATTGTAAAAGCTGTAGATTATTGTCATTCTTTGAATATTGTACATAGAGATATTAAACTTGAAAATATACTCCTAAAAGATAACAATGAGATTAAATTGATTGATTTTGGATTCTCAGTCTTAGTTAATAGAGATTGCAAATTAGGAGTATTTTGCGGAACTCCTAGGTAATAATACTTCATTTACAATAGTTACATGGCTCCAGAATTAGTCAATAAATAGGATTACTTTGGTAAACCTGTTGATGTCTGGGCCTTGGGGGTTCTGCTGTATGTTTTATTGACAGGTCATTTTCCATTTAAAGGGTCCAATGATTCTGATCTATATGGATAAATTAAAAAAGGAATATACCAAAAGGTTAATGCATCCCCTCAATGTCAAAAGTTAATTTCATAAATGTTAACCATCAGGGCGAGCGAGAGAATCACAACTTTAAGAGTATAAAAAAAATAAAATTATAGATCTTGTAAGACAGATGGTTCAATTCTTGATTTTAATTAATTTATGTAATATAAAATTCGTCTGCAGGTTGCTAAGGGTCTCTAAGAAACCTATGGATCAAAATAATCACAATCAAGTTAATTACCTGATAATCAAGTTCAATCCTCATAGGCATCTTCTTCTGCTTTTAAAACATCGATTCCTTAATTTTCTAAAGAAGAAATTGAGAAGCATGATCAGACCTTGAAGGAGCAAACTTAAATATACAACGAGAGGAAAAAGAGGAATGGATAGAAATTTTAGCGTTTGACTAAGGAATAGTAATTGTAATTGGTAAAGCTCATTAAGAGTGATCCTCAATTTTAAAATCAATTGGCTGAAGCCATAATTAAGCACACTGAAATTGCGTAATTCATAAAGAAGGCCAATACACTTAAGGTGATGAAGTCATTAAATAAAACAGTAATTGAATTTAAAACAAATATGACAAATAAAATATAAGCCATATTTCTAAATCATCAAAATTAAACTTACAATAAGCTTAAATACTTATTAAAAGAAAAGGAGATGCTCATGATTAAAGTATTGGAATAAAAACTATCAACATATGTTGAAATCAAACAAAATTTCAAGGAGGCTTTATTAGCATAGTTGAAAAAAGTATTAAAAATGCAAATAGAGGAAAATTGTAGGAAATATGCTAAGACTTTGTCATCATAATTATAGCTGATGTATGAGGGAATCGCATAGATAATTGGACAACACGTTGAGCTTAATAAGGATAGTAGATTTGAATAAGAATTATGTCTGCAAATTTAGAAAGTCAAAGATTACTTTGCCACTAGTGAATAATAATACATTAAAGTATTTCTATTATAGATGTATAATTATAGCGCCTGTAAACAGATATGAACGATCATTATATAAATACAATATAGACTATCATTTAGGTTTAGCAAAAACTTAAATTAAATTGAATTATAATTTTATTATGAAAACTCAATAGTGATATATGTATTTATGCAATTAAACAAACGTAGCTATCCAAAGTGTAAATTACATTTTTCTATATTTCTTCTATTAAAGAGATTTTTTACATTTGTCTAGCTGTTTAATTAAAGAAGCAATATAAATCCTTATTAATGATTTTTAATATTAATGAGTGGCTAAATTGATTCAGAAGAAGCATTGTAAAAATCAAAAGTATTATTTGAACGAAAACGACTTGTCACAATATCAAATGCGTTGCAGTTGATGGAGAAAAATGCCAAATAGTATTTAGAACAATTTGAGCAATCTCCAGATTATAGATTGTTTAGAACTTAATTTAGATAATATCAACATACATCTTAATTAGATTAAATAGTCTAATTTCAATTGTGCGATTTGAGTGATCCAGATATATCATTTTATCGATAGGCAGAAAAAAAAATTTTGGTTTGTTATAATAAAATTCGTGATTATGCGCATTTTTAATAGATAATGAAATACGATGTATAGATGAAATTAAATGTATTAGTTAACTTTTCTTTATGATGATTTAAGAGCCAAAATAGATTGGTATGATTGCTCAATGTTATCTTGTATGAAGATCAGAGGATTGAATATATCTGGGAGATGCAAATAGAGTGACAAATAATGTTTTATTGATGAAGTAAGGACTTCTCTGGAAAGAAGTGAGGTTTGTAAAGGTAAATATGATGAGTACTTTGAAAAATCATTTAAATAGTGTGTAATGGATATCGCTCCAATAAATAGTGTTTAGTAAACAAAAAAAACTATATTTTTCTGATCTAATTTATATTTAGAGTGTAATAAAATTAGTTTATAGTTTTGCTTATAGTTCTTTTTGAAGAAATTAAAACTAAATTAATAAGTGATATTTTAATGCTCAATCATAGACATGTTTAAATCCAACATCAGTCTCACATGAAACAATTCTTTTTTCTAATGTAGATGTAACATCTTGTAATTTATCTTTATCACTTTTTAATACATTTAGTTGAGCATCCAAAAATTCACTATCGTGTTAAGCATCTTAAGATTTTTTGAGTGTCTCATTTAACACTCTTTTGGCCTAAAGTTCATTTGATTAATAATACATCATTTTGTATAAAAGTAGTAAGATCATCACTCATGGTCCCATGAGTATTCTTTACAGTAGCAATGTCCATTCTTAGATTAGACATCTCCTTTTTGCTGTTTTCGAGGTCTTTTTTCAATTCAACCAAGTAATTCTAAAGTAATTCGATGGATTACTTCCAATTTAATGATATGATCTTTCACACTTAATTAGAGACTCTCCTCAATTGACTTCTATCTCTTGAGCATTAGTCTTTGTCTTTCTCTTTCTGGGTCGAGCTCCTTATCAGATTCTAAACTTTCGTTAAGCATATTAAAATATTAATATATATCATTATGTGGCCCCTGCCTTCTACATACTTTAATACTGTTTTTCGTAATCGCTGGGTGATAGTTTCTGCGCTTATTAAATCTTCTCCTAAGCCTTCTGCTATCTGGCTATCGAATTTTGAAGTTCCATCATAGCCAATTGTTCAAGTTATTCTAATTCCTAAATTTTTAAATCATATAACTCCTTTTCTTTTCCTATTCTATCTTTTTCGTTTTCTATTTCATATCTTACTCTCTCTCTCTTCTACTTTAATTTGGCAACAGCCAATTAAGTCGATTGCCTCTCCTCTTCTTTCACTTAAATAGCCTTAATGCGACATCCTTCCTGTTCTAAACTTTTCTATAATTAAACGCTCTTGAATTCCTACTTTAATTGTTCTCTAAAAATCTTAGCTTCAGACTTCTTTTTGTTTAACTCATCCTCCTTTATTTTCTTCAACAATTCTCTTTGATGATGAGAAACAGCCAATGAGAATGGAGGTGGCTATGCTTATTTCTATTTCATTTTATTTTCTTTCTAAGCATTTTATTTGAAGTAGATGTTACCTTCATTTAGATTTCTACTCTATGACGATAAATTTCTTCAGCTCTCTGTTCATCCTATTGAATGTGCTTCAAAATCTTCTCATGCTCCATTTTTAATTACAGTATCCTATTTTGGATCTTTTATGCATCAGTCTCTGCCTATTTCTTTTGAACCAGAGTGGAAAATAATGTCTTCTTCTCCTATGGCACCTCTCCGGAGGACATACTGTATAAATATATTAATAATTAATAATATTTAGCTCGCTCACGTTTCACATTTTCAAAAATATTGGAATAACATACCCATTCATAAAGAGATGTAAGAATATATTATAACAAATATGTAATTATTTAAATTTTATGTCATTTTTTCTATTATTATTATTATTAACCCCATAATCCGTAATTTTACTATTATTGTTGTGGGTATTAGGCATATGGGTATTATTATTATTATGGATATTGCTATTATTATGGATATTGTTATTATTATGGATATTGTTATTATTACGGATATTATTATTGCTATGGGTATTGTTAGGGTGGTTAATTTTATGGATTTTTTGCTAAAGGATGATTAATTACATTAGATTATTATGGATAATTAGGTTATGGGTATTATGGATATTAAGGTTAGTTTGGATATGGAGGGTATTGATATCCTGATTATTACAATGGCTATTATGGTTATTATGGCTGCACTGGAGGTTAGTTTTTCTAGGATTATTGGTATGTTTATTATTGATTGAATTATTACACTAATTGTTCTGATTCCAGGTTTCGTGCCATCAAGAAGTCCTTGACTTTTCTATCTTATTCTTCTAAATGCATTTTTAATTGCCTAAATATAAAAATTGATTGTACTCATAGAAGACAACTGAATGGTCAATGTTGTCAATTGCTTATTAAGCACTTGCAAAGATATTAGTCTATCCAGATTATTACACCTATTCAGCTGATTGCTTCTTAAAATTTGAGAGTTCTCTGGCAATTCCGCAAACTTAAGAGATCAATTCTGAGACTTAGTTCATCTTGAGATATGTATGAAATACTTACATCGTTGTTAAATTGTTCAATAAAACCTTAAACATTCTAAAGGGCAGCATTGAAAATTTAATTTTTGGGGACTCCATCATTTAATCCTTGGACTGCTATCTTAGAAACATTTATTTCTTGCATTGCTTGATTATACTATTGGATCAAGAACTTTAATTAATCAACAATAGAATTGACTTATTAATCTAAGTTGGTCAATTGTCCAAAAAGTTAAGCATTTTGATTTACGAAATCTGAATTATTATTACTTTTAGGGAGTTTCTGAATGATGACTTGATCACTTTATGCAGCAAGTATAACTGTTTCTTTGCACTTTTCAAAACCACTTATCACATCAAAGTCGATCTTTTATGCTAATGAGTATTTACCCTTGAGGTCTTACAAGGATTTGAAATATTGTTAATTCAATTATGTTGAAGGACTTCTTGTCCATTTGGCACCATATTTAGTTCTATTTTCCTAATCCTGTTGCTATTCCCCCAATAATAACTATTCAATTTGACCTAACAATTAATTGCAAGTAATAGATGCTTATTTAGATTGTTCCATTATCTTCTCTATTCCGCTTAAACACCCTCTAGTTCTTATGTATGCAATTTTTTCTTAGATGCCTTGAGGTATTCCTCCTTAATCAAGTTGTTTTTGTTGGGCCATATCAATAAAATAGGTGACATAGGTTTCTGCATATGCTTGATTTTTTTGATCAAATAGCAATCTTAAGGATTCTTCAAGGGAGAATTTTGTTTATTCCACAAACATTTTGATCTCCCTAGACAATTATAAGGCTTCTTCTGATATAAAACCTGAAAATTTATTTGCTCCATAAACTGGTTCTTTGAAACTTGGAGGTTCAAGAGGTTTAAGTCTAATTTATTCCATCAAAGGGGGGTATGGCAATAAATCTTAGGCAATTAGTTACTCTTTGTATATTTGTTGATTCTTGTAATTATATTCAGTAAACAATTAAGTTAATTGTTAATTCAATTACTTCAATTGATCCAGTTAATCTGGTGGGAATGTCTTGCTGGCATTCTTGTCATTAATGATTGGTAATAACAATTATTGAGCATGAGTCAAAAAGCCCAATGCTTTTCCCATGTTTTAGCCTCTAGATTCATCCGATATTTTTCCATAATGAAACACTCCCATCTATATACACCCAGTAACAGTTGTCCATATTTGATTAAATTGAATTGTGGGTAAAATTTGAGAAAGAACATTCTATAATCATATAGGATTTAAAATACTTTTCCAATTTGTTTCTAGTATTAAGAATTCATTCCCTCAACAGCCTTCAAAGCGATTGTGAATTCCTTTGCAGCCTCAAAGATTGTCCCACAAACATTATTAAGTCCGAAAGTCTTCACTTGTGACATCATATTTTGATATAAAGCTTTATAGGCCAATCCACAGAACTATTTTAGAGGTTCATAATTACAGCATGTTCCAGAAATTCCAAATTTAGAGTTTAAATATCATACAATTAGGATACTGAATCTTTAGATAATCCATGAATATTTTGTTTTAATTGTTCCAATGCCCATAACCCATTTCTAAGTTTGGTATATGCAGCCTTACGATCAGGGTCTGTATCTTTTACAATCTTACTATTGGCTTGGTAGTAGTAAGCGATTATCAGATTGTAATATTAAGATATCAATTCTAATCTACCAGAATTCAATTGACAGCTTCTTTTCTAAAATTCATAGAACAATATATAAATACATGGTCATAGCTGTCACTCCAATTGAACATCACTTATGGGGATCTTTAATCTCCTTGTTCGAATCTTAGATGCTTGAATAGCAAAGAAAAGTTCTTCAGATATTCAAGAAGATTGTTCTCTAGGTTTTCTGATGTCAAAGGATCAGTAGCAATACTCAAGTTGATCTTCTCATAATCCAAAATTTATCTCAATTTTTAGGTTTTCTCTACTACATCCCTAATCTATAATTTATGTATAATATGGTTACTTCAGTGAAGAGAGTGGGTTCTCCATAGCAATTAAGAATTGCCTACTCGACTGGCTTGAGAAGATCTGCAGGTCTTGTCTATTTAAGAGGTAAGTTGAATAACATATTATGGAATTTTTATTAATATATAAAGGATTCCGCAATTATAATAATTATGTTATGGGCACAATGAATTAGATAAAATAGAAACACGTAAAATACCATATTTATCATAAACACACAAAATAGGACTCAGCCGAAAATAAAAGATTGTCATTTCTAAGTATTTCAATCTTTTAAGAGGATAACTCAAAATACTTAAATGATTCTAGAATGTGGAACCATATAATGATCTTAGGGTAATAATAATTATTTCCTAACAATATAGAATATGATTTAAAAATTAGATTATCATCTAATCGATTATTTAAAATAATTGTACAATGAAAAATCATAATTATAACATCAATATCCACTTAATATTATCACCAATCTTTTGAATTATTTATATACCCATAATAATGAGTTCATCAACACTATCAAAGATGTTCAAATGGCAATGGTCCCGTTTAGAATGGAAAGGAAAAGGACAATTTCAATAAGAAAAAGAGAAGGTTAGGACTGAATTAGAATGATATAAATCTATTAATAATTATTTAAATTTCATCTAGTAACTGGTCAGACAAGCAAAACTACCATAAAAATATTGCAAGCATCCTTAAAATATTCAAGCAATATTGATAATATTAAATATTTATATATAAATGTTTTAAAATTAGTTTTAGAATACACCGTTGTTTGAGATATTTGATTCCAAAGGTATTTCTATAAACCATTTAGATGTACTAAATAAAGCCAACAAGGAGAAAGAGAAGCATTACTAACAGCTATTAAAAATTACAACAAATAGTTTTGTTAAAGATTTCGATAAATAATTAAAGAGTATTAACGATTCTTAATATCCATAGACTATATTATTGAATTGCAAGGACAGAACACAAAAGTCCATTTCCCAAAGGAAGGAGATCTAGGATTAGTCTAACAGTTTTTATGTCTCTAAATCTATGTTCCATAGACATAATAATGGACAATTGAGTTTTCAATTACTGATACCTCTAAAACTAAGCGCCATGTTTATTTAACATAGAATTGTAAATAAATTGAGAAAAAGCCATTCCACATAAGATATCCAATAGAAGTACCAAAAAGCATTTGGCTAAACCTTTAAATAGATCTACATTCATTTATTTAAGGTTGGAAAGGAATGACATTCAGATCCTTAGATTTATTTGTCATTTAATCACCTTGCAAATTAAGAAAGATTTTTACAATGAAATAGGCTGATACTGATGGGTATGCTCCTTCTTATTATTTTAGGTCCATCATGGGGAAACATGGCTTTCCAATTGGATTTGAACATCAAAACCTAATAATTTAATATTAGGACAATAATTTAGAGACTTCACAAGACAGTTGCCAAATGAAGTATCACATGTTCTTTATGATTTAAGGATTACTTCCAAAAAAGCAACTGGATTTTCATAACAATCACAGCAAAGCCAGTAAAGTTAGAAATAATAAAAGTTAACTTAGGAGAAAATAACCAGGGCTAATATTGTTTATGATGATCATCCAACCCCCAAAAAAAAGACTCAACAACCACAATAATTGTCATAATAATAAAAATAATTGATCGTCACTTCCAGTTCTAAATCAAATCAATAGGATATTTCTTAAAATGAATTTGACATGAGTACTAAATTGTCTGTTAGAAATAATAAAATTAGCCAACAAGCTGACAGTGTTAGAAGGAATGACAAATCTGTCCAAAAACATAGGGACTTGTCAAGTAGTAAAAAATAATAGAGTAATGCCAGAATGGCGCATTCATTTCCTCGTAAGCCACCTTTGTAGGAATAATTGAACTAAGATTATTACATCAAAACTCAAAAGTTTACTACCTTTAATGAACAGAAACAAAAAGATGATGAAATCGAAGAAAACATTGAAATAGCAGTTGAATAAAAGGCAGAGGAGATTATTGAGGAAAGTCAAAAAAAAATTATAACCGCAAATAATTTTAATAAGAGAAGTCTAAGTGAACTTAAAGGGGAATCTAATAACCAAAGAGTAACTAATTAATTAAAAGTTAGAATGATTAGCAATTCGAAGATAGCTTAGAATAACCATTTAAGAATAGTGTCACTACATTTGCATAAGAAGGTTACTATGCAAATTAACTAAAAAAATATACAGACTTAAATCGACCATTCACTCCAGAATATAACTCCGATTTCAAATTTGGACAATCCAATTATTAATAATTCTGATTTAGTTCAAATTTTTTATAATATAAAGTTTTTATTCACTTCAATGAATTTCTCCTCTTCTTAATTAGAATCCTTAAGTTCGTTTGTCTTGATAAAAGTAAATTATTCGTAAGTTTCAAATTTCTGTAATTTATTTATTGGTGTATCTTAAGGAGGTTCTTTTGTAAACATATCATCAAAATGTCTCAAATCTTTATGCCCGAAAACTTTGGGTTTAAATGGTGGTTGAATTTATTTATTGTATAATCTATCCCAATCAATCTCTCTAAAGAATTCATGATCTCTGATCTCCTAACTTCCGTTGACTCCCAATCTTTTGGTAGGCTGATTAAATTGTATAATTTACATCATTCTATAAAAGTCCATTCAATATTGATCTAGCAGCAGATGAAAACCAATCCTTCATTTCTATTGGTTTCTCAAGTCTATTTTTGAACATTTATGTTTTATCTTTTGAATAAAAAGGTGGAGCACCTGCAAGCATTTCATAAAGTAGGGCACCCAAACTCCACCAATCTACACATTTGTTATGTCCTCCACCTAATAAAATTTCAGGTGCCAAATACTCAGGAGTTCCACAAAAAGTGTTTGTTTTTTCATCATCCTTTAAGTTGATTTTAGATAGTCCGAAATCTGTAATTTTCAAATGTCCTTCCATATCTAATAAAATATTCTCAGGTTTTAGATCTCTGTATATGATATCACGTTGATGTAAATATTCTATTGCTAGAATTAGTTCTGCTGAATAGAATTTTGCTCTTTCTTCCTAAAAACGAAAAGCTCTTCTTAAGTGAAAAAACAATTCTCCTAAAACAGCTACAAATACAAAAATACCTCCAATCAGAAAATCCATAATTAGATATAACTTAGTTCTTGTTTAGAATGCATAATGTAATTATACGATAAAAGGGTTCTTAACATTTTCAAGAATTGCTCTCTCATTCTACGTATGCAATCTCTAATTTCTCTTTTCAATCATCTCCTTTCTTAAGATTTTCATAGCATATAGTTTATTCGTTTCCTTATGGGTTACCAACATCACCTTTCCAAATGATCCCCTTCCTAAGACTTTTTCGAATTAAAAATCAGTCAATTTAACTATGGCCTCACGGTTATCATCAACAAACACCTACTCACCAGTCTCCTCTATTTGTTCAAAGGTAGCTGTCGGTGCTTTCATAAATTCGTCATTCATTTATTGTTCGCCTTCTTTGGTAGAAATGCATAATCCCATGATATCAAATTAAAATTATAAAATGCTGAATAAAATAATGCTGGTTTTCTTAAATGCATCATAGTTTATCATTCAATTAAAACAATTTCAGAAAATATGGATATATCTATTGAGCAGATAAAAATCGTTAACTAAGCTACTGGCAAATTAAGGTTACATTGTTGATTTGAATTAAATAAATTTCAAGTCAATCTGTATAAAGTTGAAAGGGAATTTAGTATAAATTTGATAATATACAATAGTTAATTTATTAGAATGTTTATTAATTATTCTATATTTAATAATTTATATATGTTGAATATTTGTTAAATATGCTTCATTTTCATTCCTTTAATGTTGTTATCTATTCTGATGAATTTGAATCTGTTTTTGCCTATAATTTGATTGTTTTAAAGTAGTCTTCTTCAAATTCGATTGACTAAAATATTATATAGAATACTTTTGATTCTTGTTTAGTTGTTGGTTCTTGGAACCAGAATACATAAATTGTAATAGAAAAGGGAAGTTGAACTTAAACTAATACAATTAATAATAGCAAAATGTATTGAAATGTATATGCTTCGCTAAGAATAATCTAAGTAGAATGCAATTTATACATCTAAATAAATGGTGCAAGTTTCAGTAGGCCCTTGGGCTAAAAAATAGATATCCTCTATGAAGTATAATAATTAACCCAAAAATGTCACACAAACAAGGACCCTTATAACACATGATCATACCAAAAGTTTATTCTTTATCGATTTATTTTTCTGCTATTTTCTTCAAAATTGACAAAGTGGTTTAACATTGTGGATTTTATTGCTAGACTCTTTTTAATGCTCACATTTAAAGAATGAGCAACTGCTATTAAAACCAAATCCACTATAAAACCAATCATTCTTATAATATGAAATATCTATTCTCAAATATATTTGATTACATATACTTTGACAAAGCCAATAGGATTTAGATATATTTGATACATAATCATACAGATTCCATATCAAAAATATAGTGAACAGTGAAATCAAGCAGATGCAATAGATTTTCAATTGCAACATTTTATGAGGCTGAAAGGTTTTAATCTTCACAGTTTTCCTAGCAAAATAGAATACAATGTAGGTCAAAAATGCATAATAGACATATAACTAAAAAAAGTAAAAAACCAACAATGTTTTTTATGCCACATTAAACAAAATATTACCTATTATTAGAAAGTATTTTACAAGTTAAGCACAAGATTATTAAAATGTAGATAACATTTTTTCTTTTTTTAGCCTATCTAAATTATTTCTTTCTTCTTATCAATTAGCATATTCCAACTGCTAAGACAGCTAATGCAATAACTTCAGAGACCCATAAGCTTTCGATATTTTTATATATAATTACGTAATGCAATATACTCCAAAATCTTGGCAACAAGTCATTAGTCCATTTGCATTAGTTGCCATATTAGCACAAGAAAATTAAAAATTAATTTTTGTAATATAGAATAATGTAATCAACTTAATTTAGTTTTGATATCTTAAAATTGTGGAAGATCATGTTCCTACAAGTCTTCATCAAGTGAGTGTTGACTATCAATGTCAGAATCAGATAAAAAAGCATTCAATAGTTATGGTTTTTTCATTTCTGTTATGTATTGTTCATTATTTAATTTCTTAGCATTTTCATCATCAGATTCGTCATAGTTCACATCGGACTCGTTGGATCTCTGAGATTTGTACCCTTTCTCAACTTTGTGCGATTTCCCGGAACTCTTTCTGGATAAATTCACCTTTTAAATTTCATTGCTTTTATTTAATCTAGCTGCAAAAAACCTTTTTATTTAGTCTTATATATAATAGTAATACCTCATAATCCCTTGATAAGCTTCAACAGGTCTAGGAGCATTATGATCGCCCAAAAAAGTAAAGATGTATTTTTCTCCCTTGAATGCTTCATACAAATCCTCAATATGATTCTTTCCAATCATTTTGTCACTACTCGCTCTTACGAAATAGGCAGCACATTTGGAAGATAATTTTCTAATATACTGCATAGTGTTAATATGTTTGGGATCATATCTAACTAGCTTCCTTACCTTTTTCCTTAATAAATAAAACACAAATCTAACACCAAAGGTTGGAACATGAAAATTGTCACCAATATCAATGCAAAGTTGCTTTAGATTGCTAAATGGAGAATCCAAAACTAAAGTATTTAACTCAGGATATTCGGCTGCAGCCATAATTGCAGTTACTGCCCCCATGCTTCTACCCCAAACTCCAAATGGACCTAATAGTGGGTATCTTTGAATAGGTATCTATATTTACTTCTCTTTGATATATTTTAAAATGTTTAAAAAGTCTTCTTTTTCATACCATCCAAGGGACACATACTATCCATCTGATATTCCACAACCGCCAAAATCAAAGTTCACTAAGCTCATACCTTCTTAGGCTATCATATTGGCATAACATGAAGATTCCAATCTAGAACTTGAATTTCCATGAAGATATATTATGCACGGTCTTGCCTTATCTTTTAAGTATACAGGACTATATAAAGAACATTGTAATTTTAAATTTTGTTGTCTTGAAAATACTACAAAATCTTCTCTGTAAATTAGTAATTTATTTACAAGCATAGTTGTTGGTCCTATTTTAAAATAACTGTTTGTATTATACCTAATTTTGAAGGGTCATATATTTATCTAGGCGGACGAACAACAGCATCCACTAGTTGATCAAAATAACCTCTTTCTTTTGAACTTTTCAATTTAATTTCTGCTGTGAATGGTTGATTCATAATTTATATATAAAATATGTGTATTATAGTGATCAAATTAAGTCTTTTGAACTTTATAGTTTTATCTTTTACTATATCTTTGCCTGCTCTTGAGTAAGATTTAATGATTTATTCGATTTATGTGCTTTTTAATCTTTCACAGTTGCTTCATAAAATTCCATAGATTTTAACTACTAGTGTTAGCTTCTCAACATTGGTAATTAACT
The DNA here is from genome assembly GCF_000165425.1 of Paramecium tetraurelia. Lineage (NCBI taxonomy): Eukaryota > Ciliophora > Oligohymenophorea > Peniculida > Parameciidae > Paramecium > Paramecium tetraurelia. Next base: position 193,532 of record NW_001799033.1, read on the forward strand.
AATATTAGGAACCTGATATTGCTATTGTAGTCGTATTTAAGGTTTCAAGATTTTTGGAGTTTGTTAGCAAGACACCAACAATGGTAATGATTGCCTAGGGATTTGCCCAGTGGTGTTATATTACTTATGAAGATCCTGTATTTATTCTTATAGGATTTTGTCAACTATTACCAATTTGGCTCTTCTATATGCAAAATTCATTATTGTTATTCTAATGTCAGAATTATTATTGTTCAAATATTTCCAAATGTAAAATGCTCCTCTTTTTAAAACTATAATTTATAAATTGTTTTTATACAATATTTTTCAGGATATTTCATAAACTTTTTCTTCAACACGGCATGAGAACACCACATATGATCAGTGTCTAAATCTATTATAGGTTGATATATATTTTTGAGATCTTTTCTTAATTTTCTTTATTATAATCTTAATTGATATTTCAATTCCTTTTCAGGATTTGGATTAGATTCTTGAGTTTGCGAATACATTACTAATTTATCAGTAACCGAAACACTACGATTAATAATTTCTGGCTATTTCATTTATTGTTACGTATTTTCTCGAATGATGACTTTCTTTCTCAAGAGTAGCTTTGGCTTCACTTCCTCTGGTTCAGTCTTCTCGATTTTACTCTCATTAGTTGTGTCATCCGTTTTCTTTTCTAGTTACTGCTTCATTTTCCCAATGACAGATGTCGAAGCTGATTGAATTAACAGTTGGAATTCTTCCCTTGATCTACTCACAAGAAACTTGATCAATACGATCGCGGTGGACATCTGTTTTGTTTTGATCGGTTACCTTAAAATCAGATTCTTAATTCTATTGTACAAAATGTATGCCATCAAAATTATTTTCAGCCATAAAGAATTACTTAAACATTGAAAATAAATCCTTTGTATCCTTCTGATTGAACCTTATTATGTGCATTTCAGGTCTGAATTATTTTATTATTGTTTAACTAAATCTATATATTTACATCCTTTCGGGTAAATTTACCATTAGAATTTTCGACAATGCGTCGATAATCTTATTCTCCTCCTCAATTCTTTATTTGTCGTTCTTCTTAAGTCCAATTATTTTGAATCCCAATTATCTTAAAGATTATTAAACTTTTGTAAATTCCAAATCAAAAAATATTTGATTTGCAAGTACTTACTAGTTTATAGCATGTAATAATCTAATGTCTTCGCTGCGTTCAAGAATTATTTTCTGTAATACTTCTAGTTAGTTAAATGTAATATCCATATTAAATTTTTTATAATTAATATCACATTTCATAATTTTTATAACTAAATCTTATAATTATATTTCATTCGTCAAATATTACAATATGCATATATATATAATTATAACTGATTCAATTATTATTTAAGACTTGGTATATATATCGTTTGTATATAATCTGATAATTAAACTTTAAAAATATTAATTCAAACAGAAAATTAATAGTTATGATGGTTATGAAAAGTTATTAATTTTTTTGAAAAAATAAAATTTTAACTTAGTTCTAACCTCTCTTATCGTTGTAATTTAATCTTAAAGTATAAAATCAACTTATTAAAATATATTCATATCTCATATTAAACTTTACAGTTATGAGAAGATAAAATGTTATAATTTTGAATTTATTTATTGAATCAATTTCTTTATAGAAAAATAATGAGAGATAGTTTTTTAGATGTATGAATATGTTTTGTTAGGTTAGTTAATTACATAATTTGTGTAGTTTAATGAAAAAATTATATAATCAAATTGCTTATCAATTAATAAGATAACTTAAAATCCTCTTCTGTATTCCTTAATATATATTGGAATTATTTTCGATTTTTGTTAAATACAGAAAATAAAATAATATATTAAATTTAAATAAATAAAAAGTTATAATCCAACGGGTTTTATAACAAAATTCAATTTTATGAATCTTAATTTAATATATATAAAAGAGGCTGTTTCCAAGTTATATAAATTGGTGGATATCGAAGTTTAAATCTAATTAATTTGACTAATGGTATTAATTTATTTAATATTTGCTTATGAGTGTCTCAAAAAAATATTATAGGAGTAGATACTTAAAATGGGTTCCTAGCCTGATAGAAAAAGCCATTTAATTAAAACCTATTTCAGTTGTCAAATAAATTCGCACACTTCCAGATCTTCCCATTATAAATAATTTAAAAATAATGTGTTAAATATTTGAGTATATCAATACACAATGGCCAGAAGTTACTCCTTAATGAGCTTCAAAATTACAAAAGTCATTAGTACCTACAGAGCTTCAAATGCTAATACTAGAATAACTTGTAAGGGAACTTTAATCTAACGAATGTTCATCAAAGAAATAATAAAGAATTATGTCAAATATCAAAGTAGTTTGTAAATATGACACCTATTCCATAGATAACTTGATGGTTTGGGTGCACTGAGAAATCTAATTAAAAATGCAGATGACTTAAGTATCAACATTAACAAGGCATAAAATATTGAATTCTTTGTCGGATCGTTGAGTGATGGTCATGGAGAGTTTGGATCTTAAATTTCTTCTTATTTGCAGAATTTTATTTGGAGGAGTGATAAAAATTGTTTACATCAGTTCCCATATTATAGATTAATTTGACCTTAAAAGGAAGTCTAAATAAGATATATTTTAATTAAAATTGATAAATCTATTATAGCAGATTGAACTAAAATTAGTATAATTATGTTTATAATATAATTTAGACTGCCAAAATATTATTTGATTGCAAACTAAGCGGAGCCTCACTGCTTAGTGAAATTATAGTTAGTAATGTATTATATTTTTCGAATTGGGAGACTCTAAAGCTTCTTACTTTTATAAATCAGAGTAGTTAAATGAGAATTCAAAAGATATAAGAAAATTTGTTTAAAATTTAAACTAAATACATGATACAAATAGCGGAAAGGAAGTAGATAGGATAAGGAGGAAGGGAGGAAAATAGATTAGGCCATTTAAAAGGATAAAAGGAAGGCAGTTTGAAAATTGGGTACTAAATAAAATTATCCTGGCTTCAAGATAACAAGATGTTTCGGAAATTCAATAGGGAAATCCATAGGAATTACAGCTAAAAATGATTTTAAAGAATTTAAAATCCCAAAATAAGGGTATCTTCTTATGGCAAGTACGGGATTGTGGGAGAAGTTGGATATTTTGCTGATTGATAAAATCTTAGATGATAATTACCCTCCTTAAAACTTGGGCTGATGTAGATCGAGTTATAAATAACTTGAGAATAAAATCAAATGATTTTGGGATACTGATGGATAAGGGTCTGCAACATTTATTTAAGCTTAGTTTACAAATCTTTAGAAGAATGATTTTATTCAGATATGTATATAAATGTTAAAATCCTAGAAAATAATTGTCTTCTTTCAATTTGAATGATTTGGGATCATATAATTTATCGAGACTAATAATATAATAATTTTAATGTAAAATAATAATATTACCTCCTATAATCTCAAAAAAATGTTATCTCCCATTAAAAGCAAGAAAACTTAGGACTTGTTTTATTAAAATCAAATTTAATCCTTTGTACATTTAAAGTCATATATGCCAATTAATCCTTTAAGATTACCTTAACGAAAACACAAAAAAGTTGCTAATTTAACATAAATTGATGACATCAAATGTAAATGTTTATGAAATAAGAGCTATTTTAGCAGAAACAATAAATAAGAAAAACACTCTCTAATGGTTCAACTTTGTAAACTTCTGAATTACCTGAATATTTAGGAGTCTATACAATTGCAGAAGAAAATGAAGAGCAAGCAAAATTCTATAGTAAATAGCCAACTCCCTCTTATGTTCATTATCAAAATCATACAAAGTAGGTAATGAATTTAATGAAAAATACTCATAAATAATTATCTCCAGTGATTGGAACAAAAAAATTAGAAGCTAATTTAGTAGGATCAATAGATTTCAATCAATTTACAAGGTTGATGAAGGCAATTTACTATCCTACAAAATAAAATAAAAAATAAGACATTATTAAAAAAAGGGCTGTATCAGAAAAAATTTTCCAAAAATAAACTTAATGAATAAAATTATTGAATATAAAAAATTTAAATCTAAATAAACTTAATGTTGAATTTTTTAAAAAAGTTATATAATTATATTAAATCTTTAATATAATAATTTATCATAAAACTTTTAAGATAAATTGTTTAACAATTAGTTTTCTTCACCAGAAAATTTAATACTGTTCTCTTAAGATTGAATTCTTCTACAATTTCTTACAAATTATATCATCTTTATGTATAATAATACTAAATTTCTGGTATTTTTATAATTAATTGCAATATATTATTAAAGTTCTTAATTTATATTCCAACAACATATCTACTAAATTTTAAACATTTTAAATAAGTCCTTGATGAGCGAGCAAATTTTGCGTTTTAGAACTTTTTTATTTTTATTTTATTAAACGATCGAAATTTTTGGAAGTTGAATAAGCTTCTTTTTTACTTTTAACATTCTTTTTGAAAAAACTCCAATATTAATAATTGAATAAGGATCTTTTTAAAGCTGATTATGTTGAGCATCTAAAGTTTGGTTTTTCTGAGATACTAATTAAAATTGAATTGATTCAGCTACCTATAATATTTCTTTCAAAAATAAATAAATGAACTTTTTAAGATCGGCTGATTTTTTTGGAATTCCTTTTGTACAACAAATAGATTTGAAGTAATCTATATATAAAAGTGCCTTTGGAGGATTTGTTACTTTACTAATATTCTCTGCTAGTGTAGCTTATTCAATATGGGTACTTTATCTATGGTAAATTAATTAACTAAGCCCTAAAATATCAAACTCAATCTATAAGTCAGACTTCAAATTGCTTGACATGGATTATGATATCATCAAATTATACTTTTGGAAATTCGATTAAGAGATGATTGATCCATTTGAGGAGAAAATTTTAATACCTTTAGTGATGTATACAACAAATTTCAGTTTCACCGATTTAGAACCCTTGGAAATGTCAAATCAAACTACAATTGATGGGAATAGTAAGTTTATCATCCCCAAAATGCGTTTAGCTTTTTAAGAATTTAATGGGGAAATATTTACAACAACTGAAATGTATATTTAGATAGTTAAGTGCTCAGATATATATTTGAAGCCAAATGAAAAATGTGCCTCTCAAGAATTGATAGATAAGTTCTATAAACAACCCTTAAATGTTGCAGTTCTGCAAATTCACTATAAGTCGTTGAATTCAAATGACTGCTCTGAATAAACAAGTGTACAAGAATTTTATATTTAATTGGAATAATAAAATTGTTACACATTAAATACTTTTTTATAAAGTAGTTTTTACGAAATTAGAGATTCCTTTCTTTTTGGCTCTCCAAAATATGTTGAATACATCAACGGAGCATTAATTTAACCATAAACTAATTCTATTGAATATTGTAGGCTTGCCTATGATAATGATGTCTTAGGATTAATTTACATAGTGATGAAAGGAAATCAAGTCAAAACGATATTTGAGTATCCTCATGCTGGAGATTTATTGGCAAACATTGGATCTATAGTATCAGTATTATTTATGATAAAATATTTAATTATAGTGATAAATTAGTACTTTTTGAATAATCAGATAATTAAATAGTTGATTGAGCTTTATTATCCGGAATATAAGAATATTACAATCCAGAAAAATTGGAAAAGACAAATTAAATTAGTCAAATATTAAAATAACTAAGTAGATCTTAAAGAATTTTAAACTTTTAATGAAAAAATTTATGATTAAATGAAGTCAAAATTTAGTTTTATCAATCTATTATATGAGATATCCAGAATGCAACTTCTGATAAGATCAACAAAGAGTAGAGAGGAATTTCGAAAATCTCATTAAATTGGTATTAAATTGAATTTTTCAAACGATAAAGACTTTAATTTCTCAGCTGCTAAACCAAGTTATACGCAAAGAGCCTGTTCAAATCCATTATACTTAACTGATGAAGAGGTAGATATACTATCATTAAATGAACGTTCAAGAGAGATAAATTACGATAAAATCCCAGATGAATTATCGGAATAAAATGATTTTTATGAAATTAATAAAATAACTTGAAATTTAAAACTGATAATTAAGATCATGTTATTTTTACGTATGATATTTTATTTATTTAATTAAATTCTGAATTATATCTATAAATTCATTCTTTTGAAAATCAAAATGAGAAATCTTATTAATCTTGAAATTATTAAAATAAGGAGTTGCTTAAATAATTAAATATGATATCCAGATATTTATCTTAAAGGCTAAATTAATATTTCTATATTTAATTATTATCAAATTGATTCTTCTTTCTTTGTTAAAATAATTTTCCCAATTTTATTTCATTATTATAATTTACAATAAGAATAATACTGATGACCCCTAAAGTTAGAAAAGGAAAACCACATAAAAAAGCTTCTCCTATTAAGAGCAAAGATATTAAAATAATAGTTATTGATAGTTTCAAGAGAGAATAAAAAAAATAGGAAGTGAAGAAAAAGGGAACCAAAAAGTAGTTAAGCAAATTATAAAAATTTCAAGCTCAATTGATTCCTCAAAATAATGTAGATTAGATTAGATTACAGCATATCTCATGTAAAATACAGTGATTTACTTTAGCTAAAATTTAGTAGAATTACAGAACTCAAAATCAGTCATATTTATTAAAAATAAAGAATTAATATGATTAATATCAGTCTTTGATCTTAAAATATACATTGTTAACTGAACTTGATGATTTTTGTCATACTCATGATCTTCTAAGAAAAACTATTATAAATACCTTCATTAATTAGATTAAGCTAAGTTTCAATTTTCAAAATAAGAATCAATTTCAAGTTATTACAATAGATCAAATGATTTCGATATAATTAAAAATTAACGCATAATCTTATTAATTAGAACTATATAATTTACTAAAACCAATTTTTAGATCTAAAACTGTGGATTAAGCTTTCATAAAATTAAAAATAATGTTGCAATAAAGATATATAAAGAAAAAGTTAGAGGAGAAACATTAAGTCTTTGAAAGTTTGAAGGAATAAAGTTTAGAAAAATGTTTTGATAATGAAATGGGTAATTTGCATTTTTCCTCATTAAATTACGCTTAACTTTTAGAAATATAATAAAAACAAGAGTTAATATAAAATGCAAAGGCAAAATAAGATTAACCATTAATTTTAGATAGTTTTTTTAAAAATTCTAATTTGCAGAATCCTAAATAATAATTAAGTTCAATTAGACAATTCTTAATTAAACCAATTGCTAAATAATAGATTGAAATAAGTAAAATTTCTGTGAAATCTAGAAATCAAAGTAAAGAATCATGTTATTCAAGAAATGAGTCTTATTTAATGCCTTTTTAATCAAATATATAAAACAAAAAAGCTTAACCATATTAAAATTTAATTCAAGAGTTTAGATAATAAAACAAATAGGTATTTTAACCTAATGTTAATCAAAAATTGAGTAGAGCTTAAAGCATGAATACATCTTTTGAATTACCTTTTGATTTTGAATCATAAACAAGTTGTACTCCAGCTAATGCTAAAAAAACTATGTTAGTCTAAAATGGATAAAATAACAAGATAGGTTTTGAGGTGGGATGTCGAGAAATAGATAAATATAGTTATAATTCTAGGAAACAAGTTAGAAATCCAAATATAAGTGTTAATAGGAATGACTTTAATCAATCTCAATAATTTAATTATCATAATAGAAGTGTTGATTTTAGTAGATAATTAGGATTAAGCAATTTATACAATTCTAAGATGTTTAATGTAAATAACAGTTAAGTAAATGGAAATAGCAATCTATAATTTTCAAAAGTATAATCATAAAATGCTAACAATGATTGGTTAATTGAATCACCATAAGGCAGATCAGTTCTTTAATCATAAAATACATGGTAATAATATAATTGGATAATATTTACAAATGAAAATAGCAATTTGAGGTTTAATAGATAAATCAACATTTAAAATTTGAAATTATTAAATGTTTCAATTGAATCTACTTTTTTTGATGATTTTGAGTATATATTATTGAGTGATAAGTTTAAAATATTGATAATGGAACAAAAAGACTTAGTTTGCCCCGAAACCCATATGAGACTGGGTAAGGGGGATGAAAATGGAGCAATTCAGGCTATGATTAATAAAATGAAACTTTAAATGCATTAATTTATGCTATAATACAATAGTAGATAAGTAATTGTTTTGATTTAATACTAACACTAATTTTTTTTGAGAATGCTAATCGAATACATATTTCCATAATTAGGATAATTGTAAGAATAATATAGGATAACACCATTTTACTAGATAGAGGAGTTGCAAGAAATAATATTTGATTTAATACAGACCTAAGAGAATATTAGATATGATAGATTGATAAAAGTATCAAATGATCTTAGCAAATTTCGATCAAAAATATAAAATATTGAATTTTCTAATTTGGTTACAATGAGATGCTTGAATCAGTTATATTAGACTTTAGTATAATAATTAACAAATTGATGAAATTAATTTCCATTTTAATATTACTTTTAAAAATAAATATTAATTTAATTCAAACAAGAATTTGATCTATTATCAAAAAACTTAGAAATATAGAACAGAATTGAGATTAAGTATAATCATTGATATTTTAAAACATAACTTAAAATTTTACTTATGTACTTGGCTGCTAAATCCATTTTCTAATCTTAAAGGAAAGTATCGATCTTCACGAGAATTCAAGTTATAAGTTATAATATATTTTAATTAATTAACTATTTTAATGATTTTTTAAATTTATAATAATTTTGAGATGTTTGAAATCATGAAATATTATTACATAAATTCATATATATTATTTTAGTAGCCTCTCTTCCTCTTAAATCTATTGGTCCTGTTTTTACTGGCACATTCTCCCTTCCCTTAGGTTAAATCCTTCTTGCTGGACTGACATATATTTTTTATATAAGTTTTTGAGAATCCATGGGTTTGGGTGATGCCATTCTGACCCTTTGTTCTGGTTTTTACATAATATTATATTCTGTGATTCTTCTTCTTGGTGAACCACATCTCAATTACTATTAAGAGGGATATGATCGAAGAGGAGATCTTGGCTGAATGTTTTCTTAGAATTCTACTAAATTCAACATGTTGCTATATTTTTTTACGAATGAAGATGTAAGAATTTGACTGATAGGAGGTCTATGATTAGGATCTAGAGATAATAATTGAGAAATTAATTAGAAAGCTTCTTTTGATACTGATGGTTTGATTTTAGGCTGGCATTATCTGATGGCAACTGAAATTTCCTTAAAATCCTTTCCTTTAAAAGGTGCATATTTATGAAGTAACTCATATAACAATATTCCCAATGACCATAAATCAATTTTGTAATCATACATTACTTCCATTACTATTTCAGGTGCCATATATTCATAGGTTCCACAAAAGGTCTTTCTCTTTTGATGTATATTCTCAGCACACCAGCCAAAATCGCATACTTTCAAATTAAATTTTTCATCTAATAATAAATTTTCTGGTTTGATATCTCTGTGAAATATATTATTTTAATGCATATATTGTAATGCAAGACAAGTTTACACAAAATACTTGCATGCTTCTTATTCACTCATAGGTGGATTCTTTTAAATATGAGTAAATAAATTGCCTATATTTAATTTAACGATATTACCATTTTCGAGATATTCGATGACAATAAAAATAGAATCATTTTCATAAAATGAATCATAGAGTTATACTATATTTGGATTCTTGCATTTTTTATGAACTCTGATTTCTCTTTCAATGCCTTCGCTTTCACATTGATTAGTTATTGTTTCTCCAGGCATCTAAACATTTTAAAGACAAATACTATTTTAATTGCATATTTTTTCTAGGTTGGTTTATGAATATATAAATTCACACTTCCAAAACTACCATTTCCTAATTTCTATATGAATTAAAACTCATTCATTGTAGTAAATGTTCCTGAATTGAAAGTTTAGATTTGTTTGGCATAACTAGACATTAATAAAATTCAGAATTTTTTAACGGTATAAATATTAATTTTATTATAATCAATAACAATCGATTTTCGCAGTATTCTTAATTACTACTTATACAGGTTTATAGAACTATCAATCTAAAAATTAATCAACATTTAAGCATTAATCACAAGATTATCAATTCTTTAACAATGTGGGAAACCGTCAATTTTTCCGGGTCAATTTCCTTACTATTTTTATCAATCATTTATCTAAAAAGTGTACTCTATCTTTGTTTCTTTATCATCAATAACCTTAATAACCTATTGTGTACTTGTAATCGAAGTGGTTATTTGTAAAATGGATGAATAAATACTATAGAGACAACTACATTTGATTCTTTTTTTATAAATTCTTAAAATACAACAAAATATCGGCTCAATTCTAATTTCTTTGAAAGAATATGTTGATATATTTGAGAATTATTCCAAATAATTGAAAATATGAACTTCTTCAAGAAGTATTGTTACTGAATTATTAAGACCTAATAATAGTGTCGCTAATTATACTTTAAATAATTTATACAGAAAAAATCTTTATATTATCTGGAAAATTGATAGGAATGAATGAGCACAAAGAAGTCATTAGGAAATAAATTGGAGATTATTGTTTTGATATGAATGATATTATTGGAGAAGGCTATTCATCCAAAGTCTATAAGGGGATTCACATGGTTACTCAATAAGTTGTTGCAATAAAGGTCATTTCCTTAGAAAATTACAACTCACCAATATAGAAATCTCTTCTTTAAAATGAAATCAAAATTCTGCTGCAAATCGACAATCCCAATCTACTAAGAGTGTATGAAATAAGTAGAAGTGCCAATAACACCTATATTGTGAGTGAATATTGTGAAGGTGGTAATTTAGAAGTTTTACTGAAACAGGAACCAATCAAAATAAATAAGGCTATTGACATTCTCACATAAATTTGTAAAGGCTTGTTAGACTTACACAAAAAAAGTATCATAATAAACTTCTATAAATCTAGATATCATACACAGAGACATTAAACCTGCAAATGTATTAATATAAGATGGCATTTTTAAACTTGTTGATTTTGGCTTCGCTCTAATTGAAAATTAATACGATAGCATAATCAAACGATACAATGTTGGAACTCCTATGTACATGGCCCCTGAAAGTTAATTGTTCAACCAATATTCAGAAAAAAGTGATGTATGGGCTTTAGGGGTTATGCTCTATGAGATGCTATATCAGACAGCTCCAAAATTTAAGTTGAAGGAGATGACTTTTTTATAAGAAATACAATAAAAGTGCTAAACTATCGATATCAAATATTAAAATCTAATTCTTAAACTATTTGAAGGTATGCTATAATTGGCCTCTGAAGATAGGATAACAATCTAGTAGATTCTCTCAATAATACAAGAGAATCAATTATCTTAATTATCTGCTTAAAAAACGAGTTCACAATTAATTAAACTTTCCTAAAAGTCAGTTTCTACATCAATTAATTCTCCACTTTAATTTAAAAGTGCAAAAACCCCAAATGAAATAAGGAAAAAATACGTCTAAAAACTCTTATCAAATAATAAGCCCCTATCTTTCGATGATTAAAAGTTAGCCAATTGTCTTAGGGTGAAAACTTAAAAGGAATAATAGGAAATTGAAATCACTTAGTTTACATCTGACGATGAGTATCCAGGTAGGAATCTCAAAACTAGTTTGAATCAACCAGCATCTAAATATAGCCATAAAAAAAGCGACTCGGATATCAATATTGAATTGATTGGCTAAATTAGTACTGATTGTTCGATTCAGAAATCTCCAAAGTAACAAAATCTCTTGAAATAAGTTAATTAGGATGTTGATATACCATTAATATTGACACCTACATACAAATTTTGTGAATTTGTAGAATAGGCCATATTGAACTTTCCTAATTAGGATAATGATCTAATGTCGAAGTTTCAATTTCTATTAAGAAAGCTATTGGCCATCAAAGCCAAAGTATTCTATACTTTTGCCCCAATAAAAATTAAATCATAATTGGATAATTGGATAAATCAACTTCAAGACTATTACAAGAAGATCTAACATCAAATCAATTTGAATTTAGATAAGACTTTTTAAATATTTTTTAATCCTAATCTAGAAGATTAAGGCAAGCTCTTAACGATGTATATCATGAATTTGGCCAATTAAATGAACAGTTAATCAAAAGAAATACAAATTATAATTGGAATTTTGGAAGAAAATTTGTAACATCAGAATGATCCCTTCTTATTTGCAAGAAAATGGATGTTCCAGAAATCATGATATTATTCGCCAGATTTGAAATTTGATTATAATTTATAGATTACCTTTGATAAATTAAATTAAATTTTCCTTATTAAATATTTCTTTGAAAAATGGACTCAAATGATTAAAACGATCTAAAAAAAAGACTTGAATTAAAACGGAAAATATTGTAGGAATAGAAAAGGGCAAAGGAAGAAGAATAAAAGAAAAAAAAGGAAGATGAGGAACAATCATAATAAATGAAAAAATAAGAGTAATAATCATCTGAAAATATTGTTAAAAAATAATCTGATAATGTAATAAATGTATTGGTATTTACAAGTAATCTATTATTGACGATAACCTTAAATAGTAACTTAATGAATAATAAAAATAGAAAGAATAATAAATTAAATCTGAAGCACTAAGAAAGTAGAGTGAACAATCAAATTAAATTATGTCATTATAAAAAAAAGAAAATTCACAATCCACATAAAATAATTAGAAGCCACAAAAATAAGATGATTAAAAGGTGATATAGATTACTAATAAGCAAATCAATAATTAATAAAAAACTTTTGCTTCTGATTAAAAAGGAAAAAATAAATTTATAGAAGATAACAATAGAAATTAAAAGGAAGAATTATAAAAAAAAAATGATGAACCAAAGCCTGATTAAATAAGATAAGATAAAGAACAATAGGTTTAAGAGGAAAATAAGAAATAGTTATTACTAATCAATAAAAAAACAGATAATGAGAAGTAAATTAGAGATTAAAAGCATATCAAAGAATAGGATGAAAAAGATAAATAAAATAAATAAAGACTAGAATCTGAAAAAATTGAAAAAGATAGAATTGATAGAGAAAAAAAAGAAAAAGAAAGGCTAGAAAAAGAAAAATAAGAAAGATTATTAAGAGAGAGGCAGGAAAAAGAAAAATAATTAGAAAGGGATAAGTAGGAAAAAGATAGATAGTTGAGAGAAAAATAAGAAAAAGATAAATAGGAAAAAATGGAAAAATTAAGATTTGAAAGAGAAAAATAGGAAAAACTAAGATAAGAAAAAGAAAAATAAGATAAATTGGAAAGAGAAAAAAGGGAAAAGTAAGAAAGACTAGATAGATAAGAAAGATAAGAAAGACTAGAAAGATAAGAAAGAGAGAGACAAGAAAAATATGATAGAGAAAGAAAAGAAAAAGAAAGATAAGAAAGAGAAAGATAGGAATAAAGAGAAAAAGAAAAATAATTACTAAATTCTAAGCGTTAATTAGAGCGTACACAAGTTTCGCAGAAAGATTCGGATTCAATTTAGACTAAAAAATAAACTTAAGAAAGGATAGAATAAGAATTTGACAATTCGTAGCAGTAAGCAAATTGTAACATCTACGAAGAAGGCGAAATAGTCTGTCCATAAAGAACTACAATTGTCTCAAATATACCTTTATCCAAAAATGTAGAACAACAGCAACCGATAATAGAAAATAGAATAAGGAAAGCAGGATAAAGGCACTGTAAAATAATACTACAGGATTTAAGGGAAAAGATTTCTAAATATAATTCAAAGGACAATAAAAAGAAATAAAAAAGACTTAAAAAATATAAAAAAGCAGTCTTTAAATTTTTATAAAAATTACCTGAGATAAATGATTAATAAGAAAACAACACATAAAGATTTTTAGAAGTTTTCAATTATTTTGATAATATTATTTGATTCATATAGTATAATCTATTATTATTACTAGATACTAATTTTAATTGTGTTAAAGTAATATATTTCTTAATTATATTTACCTAATTTTCAACGAATAAATGGCAAAAGAATTTTAAGTTTTGAAGTTAAATTCTCCAATCAATCAAAAGAAAAAAAGCACATAATTATGCTTTAATTCACTTGGATTCTTGCATTCTATTTAATTTGTAAATCAAATGGAAAAAAGTGATGAATTAAAATAATCACATTAAGATTTGATGAAAAAATATTATTAATCAAAGACATATGAACAAAAATAGGCAGCTCTATCCACTATTTAATCACAAAAAGTATTTTATTAATTTATAAGACTTTGACTTAAAAATTTGAGAATATTAATGATAAGTTGAACCTAAAACTAAATAGTAATAAACAAAGAGAAAAAGAAAATTAATTTTTTCGATAACCTAAAATTTCAGAAATTGATCAATCTATTAATTAAATACCTAAAGAAAAGCCCTTCTTCAATAAGCAAATTGATATTATCAGGCTCCACAACCTAAAAGAATACGATAAAAAGTCAAACACTCAATCTAAGGTTGTATCATCAAATACTGCTCTGATGGATAAACGGACTCTAGATCCCAATATAATGCCCCTTTCAAGCTTGGTTAGAAAATCATTAAAATAAAAAAATTAACCGTAACTTTTATAATTAAGCTCAAATACTTTATTCCTTAAGGATGAGATTTCAGGTAAAGTCTGCTTTAAGTAAAAATCTCAAAGCTAGTAAGAAGTGTAAAGACATGTACAGGATGATTTAGAAGATACATTAGTATAAAAGGACGAAATTGAAAAAGAAATCAACAATTGTTCACCATAATTTTCTGTGAAAAAATGCTTCTTTTCTTTAATGCAAGGGTGTGTAGGTATTTTATAATCTTAGTGTTAGAATAATAGAATAGTAAAACAAGATCTTTAAGCAATGAAAAAGGAGTGGATATAAAAGGGTCCAAAGTGTCAAAAAGCAATAGAGCACATACTTAAGGAAAACAGGAGTAAAAATAAATGAATCGATTGTACGAATATATTTTAGAAGGTAATTGTTGATATTTAAATCTGTATTTATTAAAACTCTTGGCAATTCCAGATATTAATTAATAAATTTATCACATCTAGAATTCTACATTTAAATAAAATCTCTTAAAATAAGATAATATTGTTATTAGTAAAATTAGATAAGGGAAGATTACTTTAGTTATTTTATTAGAATAATATAAACTTTTAATAAGGGTTGCTGCCTATTGAGGTAATTTATCAAAAGAAAAGTATCTAAAAATTTCTTTTTAAAAAAACATATTAATAGTAATTTCAAGTGTTAGTATTGAAAAAATATTGTATAATTTTATCAAAATTATTTTGAACTTAGTAAGCAAAAAATAAGGTTTATTAGGGAAATATGTATTGATTTATAAGGTAACATTAAATAATAATTTTATTAAATTCAATTTAGTTTGATGAATAGATTAAATGATACTAATTATAATATTTATTTTGAATATTCAATAAATTCAAAAAATTCATAATTATTTTAGCTATTGCACTTCTTGTCGCCATGATAAACTAAATTCATTTACTTTAGACATAAACTCTTCTTAAAAGTTCGAATCTCTATTAATGTGTTACAAATCGATTAATTTAGGTTTAGGCTTCTCTATTTATTCATACTCTTTTAATTGTCCGTATACGCTATTTTAAATATCATTTTATTTTAGGGTTTCTACAGCAAGTTTCAAATCTTCATTTTCCTGGAGGATTGGGATCTTGATTTGCTTCAACATCTCGAGATTTTTGGACCAAAGATGGCATGCCTGCTGTTCATACTATTGAATAATGCGAAACATTTGGCTTAAGAGATCTAGCAAATCTGAGACTGTGGCATAGCCTGAGGAATGAATACTTTCTGTTAACTTTGAATTGATTTCAATTTTTAATGAATCGAATATGCATGACCATTTGAAAAGGATGTCTATCTTTATGATATGGGCATCTTTGGTGGAGAATACTAAGGACTAGCCTTTCTCTTGTTTTTGTTCTTTCTAGATATGTCTATAGGAACTAATGAATACCTTAATTTGTAATCAATAAGTTTTTGAACAAGGATGTTTTGGGAAATTTGATTCATATTTAATTTTATTTTTAAGTAGTTAATATTCATTTCTTTACTAATATATTATAAATATCTGATCCAACCTTAGGATTTATTTTTGGAAGAATTTGTTTCTTACTTCGATTACCACCTTAAGATTGTTTCAACTTTCTAATAGCTTCATCAACATTAGTAAAGAAGGGTTTCTCTTTTTTTTATGGACTTTTGCTATTTAATTTCATTGAAAACCATGCTACCAGTCTATGATTAAACAGGTTCGCCATTAGAATTCAAATAGGAATCCATCAACTTATCATACGAGAGTGTTTTGAGAGCAAATTGTCGAAGATCCTTTTGATACTAAAATTTAGGCAAGGTTGTTGGATCCCTGACATCACTACAAGTTTTTAATTCTAGTTATAATTTTGAGACCATTTATTTCTGAGATAAATTAATATAAATACTCTGAAAATTCTCCATTTGATGCCATCGAGAAAGGCTTCTCTGATATGATCGTCTGTAGGATACGGTTTCGAGTTTCTACAAACTTCAGCTAATTAGAATTGACTCATTAGATTGAAATCAATAAGAGAAATCACAAAACAAGTAGTCTACATTCCTGTGACTGCAGTGTATTGACTAGGCCTATAATGCTGTAATTCATAGTCTCCAATATACTTTCCTGGTCCTATTTCATCAATTTCTATTTTTAGATTTCTACTCTGTTTATTGGGATCATATTTATGTTGAAATTAAATCAAACCATTTTTATTGATATTAAATGGTATTGTACGATAGAGTTTGACAGAACCTGTTTCTACTACATAAAAATTATTCAATGTCTATCCTTAATTAATGAATGCATAATTAGATTGAAATGTTCGATATTCCATCTTACTAGCAAGTCTAATTTTATCTGGAAAATTTAAAGAAAGAAATGGTTCTATCACATTGAGAAGATTATATGCCTTTTATGTATTAATTGTACTTTACTTAATTCGCTTATTCAGATGAATGAAATTTCATATATTTATTGAAATCATTCCTATGAAGAACCATCAATTCAGTTTATTTCCCAACTACTATTGTAGCATTTCTGTCTGAATTAAATAGCAATGCCAATTCACCAAAACAATCTCCTACACCTGAAATACCAACTTATTTAATTTCGTCTAAGCCAGGACTTTTAATCAAAATTCTAGCTTCTCCCTTTAAAATGATATAAAATTTATCTGCTGGGTCTCCCTACCTAAAAAGGGTTTGCTCTTAATCATAAACTTCCAATTGTAAATATCTGCACATCTCTATAAACTCCTATGACTTAGTACTGAAGCATAGTAATATATAATACTTTGTAAATTGAATGAAAAAAGCAAAACTTTCTAGTATGTTTCTAATATCAATTAACTGTTCATTGTTTCTTTCATCAGAGGAAGAGAGTAAGAAATCTCTAATCTATAAATACTTATCTTAGAATAATTGTTTCGGATTCATTTTATATAAAAATTAATGAAAAATAATACGGATTTCATTTAAATGATGCTAGATCCTAATCTCAGCAAAGAGTATATTAAAGGTATCAAAGGAGACTTAAATAGAAACTAATCTCTAAATAATAAATTGAATATCTAAAAATTGCGTAAATTTTATAAGACTCTCAATAATGCTGATGTATTATAATTGTATAATTAGTTATTAAGTTATTGCGCCAATAAATTCAGTTGTATACACAGAGCAGTGAGAGATGAATTAAGAGACAGATGTAACACACCCTTAACTTAATTTTGGCCAATTTTAGCAAATATTATTTAAAATAAAGAAGCTAATCCAAAATATTATACGGAATTACTCAATATTAAAGATTTTCCTAAATATTTTGAAGATACTATTTAAAAGGATGTTGTTCGTACTTCCAGCAATTAAGAGATGTAACAAAAACTAACTAATGTTTTAACAGCCTATGTTATAAGAAATGCCTAAATCGGATATTGTTAAGGATTTAATTATATTGCACATTATCTGTTATTGAATTAAAGATACTCAGAAGAGGTAAATAATTGAATTTTATTTAAGGACGCATTCTGGTTTTTATGCCACTTATTTGAGACTCTCTTGCCTGTTAATTATTATAATCATTTGTTTGGAGTTCTCAGTGATGATGAAATATTACGATAGATTCTGTAAAAAGAGAAACCTCATTTGATGGAACATTTTAGAAACTTATCTGTAGAAACAAGTTTGTTCACAATTCAATGGTTAGTTTGTTGTTTCACATTTCACAATAAATTAACAGATACCATTTTTGATCTTTTATTAATTGAAGGTTCTAAAGCATAAATTAAATCTGCATTAGTTTATATCAGCCTATTGGAAGATTCATTGATGTAGACAAATGATATTGGCAGTCTTATAATGACTATCGAACATTTTATATCAACATTTTAAGATAGATAAATCTTCATTGAAGAATATAATAAAATATATGTGAATAATAAGCTGTTGTAGAACATTAGATAGGATATCTCTAATTAAGTAGTGTCCACAGTTTAATCAAGTGATACCAAAAGAGTGACATCGCTGAATGGATTTCTTGAAGATTTAAAAAAATAGAAATGTTAAGTGACTCACCCCATTTGCATATATGAATTAGAGACTTGGAGCAGAAATAAGAAACATATGGATAATTTGGTTCTTAGAGTTGGATTATTAAATAAAATAAATATTGAAAATAAGAGACAATCACTGAAAAATCCTGAGAGATTAAACATTTAACTGATCGTTAGATAAAATCATATTTGCGATAAAGATGATGGATTTTTGGTTAGAGCACTATAACACAAAGATACCTATGATATCTAATTAATTGATCTTGGCAAAAAAATATAATAAACTCAAGTTCCTAATTCACCAAGAGGTCGCAGTCCATTTAAAGATTTATTATTAACTCCTATTAAGGCTTTGAATAATGCATAAAATTTGGGATAAAAGTTAAGAATGAACCCAATAATCTACAAAATAGACAATCTTCCACTTTCTTCAAGCACTTTTGCTTTGCCTGTTAACGTAAGAAAGAAGACTTAAGGATGGAAGACACAAAGAGGTCGATCTCCAGAATAAACCAAGATGCTATTAAGAAAAATGAATGTGTATGGATCTCCTAAAAGAAAACTTGAAATGAACATTTCGAATAATTTTATTAATCAGTCTACAGATGTTTCATAATAGTATCCTACTACTTTGAAGGAGTGCAAATCAATTAAATTCATTGCATAACTTTCCAGAAATACCAATTTAATAAATATTGACTTTTATCCGGATTAATAATGAATATTTATATTCTATAATAAATGAATAAATTGTCTTATATATTAATACATCTATAACTCAAGCTTATTAGTAAAAATTAAACTAGTGTTTTCTTAAATAAATGATATACTCTTTCTGGGTTTTTAGAATCTGTTGAGGAAGAATGAATAGGACTTGCAATTCTGTACGGTGAGTTTTATGAACTTGATTGTAAAGAGTAATTATTGCTTGCTTCGATGGTTATAGATTTATGTATACGTAAATAGGAATTTAGGGCTGGAGCAGGTAAGGCGAGCTATTGTTATTGTTGGGTTGATCTGTTGAATTAAAATAGATTTGGATCAAATTAAAAGCAATAATCCTAAAATTCTAGAATTTATTTTTGAACATTACATTAATTTTATCTGGACAAAAGAAGATGAATTGGACTATTGCAAGAGTATTAATGATACGGAGAGCCTACATTGCTGTACTGGGTATTGTTCTCATTATACGGAACGATATAGCTATGTTCCAGCCTGCTCGGAGAAGGTTCTTCGCAGGAGTATTTGTAAAGGTCTCCCATTTGGTATGCTTAATAGATTTTGGAGGATGTTACTTAAATTGGGGATGTATGAGACAATCTTAGCCAGGAGCAAGGAAAGACTATCAAATTTTCTATTGAATTACTATTACATTTGATTTAAACCCTATGATGACAAATGAACATCAAACCTACAAAATGGTTTGACTAGAACGAGTGGCTTAAACATTTTATTCCATGGAAGCTGAGAAATCAACTTCCATTTAAAATTAAGTTGTTTGAATTTCTCGGACAACCTTTTTCATTTCATCATGTTCTTGCTTATAATTGTCAATTTTCTGAATATTTGTGTTTTTTATCTCGATTTTATTCTCAGAATCATCCTAATTTCTCCTTCTAATGTATTGAAGCATGCTTCTAAGGAAGTGAGAGTATTATCTTACTTAAGTCCTCTTCTAAACCATTGATGTCTAAACTCGCTTTGTCCGTAGTGATTTTTGGTTTTCTTAAAGCTGTACATGTTGAGCTATCTAGTATGAAATGGAAGATAACCTCAGAAAGCTGGGATAGTTTTTATGCTTGAAATAGTTGGCAAGAACCTTGGATGACAGCTCATGGGAATTCAGGACTATAAATGCATTGCCTTCTTGATTCCAAGTAATGATATGGGATAGAGATGAGTTCTGAATAAGAAATAGTAGCTAAAATGGTATACTTCAAGAATTTCGTATGTTTTCATCAAGAAAGAGGGGACATTGACTTTGAGGGCTGGAAGATCATTGATGTCTTAATTTGACATTAATATTTTTATAGGAATTTTTAAGAATATGCAAGCCATTAAAATAAAATATAGTTGAATAATAATTTAAAATATGAATGACTGTGATTATAATAATGATAAAGTTTGTATTCTAATAATATAATTAATGAACGAAGCGCTGAAAACAATAGTTAAATTTTTAGAGCACTCTGGTCTTTAATAATCAGCCCGCAAATTGAAGGAAGAAATCAGTAAATATCACTAATTCAAATATCTTAGTAATGATGAAAAATGAAATTGACTGTGAGAAAAAACAATAATAAATGCTAATGAGTATAAATATATCAAATATTATAAAGAAATAATCTGTTAAGCTTTGGACTCAAAGAAGAAAGAAAAGAAGAAGCCAATCATTGATAGATAAGCAGTCCGCAGGAAACCAAAAGTATTCACATAAGAGTAGACAGAACAAATCATGGAAAAATTTATGAATAGATTGGTGTCAAAACCAAATTTATTGGAAGATGAGACACTCAATGAGAAGATTGAACGTTATTTTGATAATGCCACATTCTAAAAGATGGTGGATTAAGCAGATGTATTTCATGACATTTCAAATACTTCTATTTCAAATTCGATCCTCAAAAAAAAGAGAACTGAAACAAGTGAAGAATAATAATAAGCTCCTTGTTTTGGCAATTGTAATAAATATAGTTCTTACAATTATTTTAGAGATTCAAGAGAACGATCAAATAGTATTTGGAAAAATCTAATAACCTTAGAAACATTAAAAATAATAAGTTCTGGAAAAATCACCTTCAGTCGATGAGTTGTTTACAGAAGAGGATGTCTCGAGATCTGCTGCTAGACATCAACAATTTGAGGGTATTGATACTGCTAAAATGCCATCCATCATAAGACCTGAAAGTGGATGCAACGATTCCTCTTTCTTTCTATAAAACTCTTAGTCGTTTGTATTACATGATATGGAAGAAAATAAAAATATCTTAGATGAATATAATGATGATGACGATCCTGGATTTGAATTCTATGAAGTTGGAGAATAGAATTTCGTTAAAGCGGCTAAAAAACTGGGCAGAAAAATTTGGATTCCCTTAAAGAGCTATGGCATAACTTAAGTAGAAAAAGGATGAAGTGAATTGTGATGACGAAGATGATAGTGGCGTCTTATTGAAGAGTTAATAGAAATCTTAGGAGGAAAGTAGGAAAGGATACATTTATTTGCCTCCCACTATGAAACATCCTGAATCTACAGATGACTTTTATCCTGTAGAATTTGATAGAGTCATCTATGATTGTTTCAATCTCAAAGTCATTTTTGATAGGGAAAGAACTGGGTTTGAAGAAACCAAAGATTTTCCAATTGTAATTAATTCAATCATTGCTGGAAGGTATCAGATATTAGAATATTTGGGATCAGCAGCATTTTCAAAAGCAGTTAAATGCTTAGATTTACAATCATAAAAGGAAGTATGCATGAAGATCATAGAAAATAATAAAGATTATATGGATTAGAGCATAGATGAAATTAAATTATTGAAATATATAAATTGCAATGGAGATTGTGATGCTAAAAATGTGCTTAAATTATATGATTTCTTTTATCATAAAGAACATTTATTTCTAGTTACTGAATTACTTAAAGATAATCTATATGAATTCTATAAGTACTACAAAGAAACAGAAAAAGTCAATTATTTTACAGTTGGTAGATTATAAAAAGTAAGTAAATATCATATTTATTTAGCTAACCAAATAAATCTTAATTGCATTAGATTATGTACATTCTCTTAAATTGATTCATTGTGATTTAAAACCTGAAAACATATTAATGAGATCTATAAGCAAATGTGAATGTAAAGTGATTGATTTCGGATCTTCATGCTTCATCCATGATCATCTATCTAGTTATGTTCAATCAAGAAGTTATAGAGCACCTGAAGTTATCATTGGATGCAAATATGATTACAAAATAGATATGTGGTCATTGGGCTGTATCCTAGCTGAATTATGGACAGGATTTGTTTTGTTTTAGAATGACACTGTATAAGGCTTATTAGCTAGAGTGATTGGCATAATTGGTCCATTTCCTGAATATATGATGAAAGAGGGCAGATTAGTTAATCAATTCTTCACTAAGGAGAAACTACTCTATTAGAATGCAATGGAGGATTAATAACATCATCAAAACTCTGGTTTAATCTAAATATTGGTTCCCAAGAAATCAAATCTAAAGGCTAGACTTAAGACTGATGACATGTTCTTTTTAGATTTTGTTAAACAATTATTACACATCGATCCTTCAAAAAGGTATAATAACATTTGATCAATAAATTAGACCCTCAGCTAAGGATGCCCTCAATCATCCCTGGTTTACATAAATATAATATCCTGATGGATTATGAAATATAAACCAATCTATAAATTAATAAATCATTCTTCTTTTATTCGTCACTATAAATTTCCAAATGTTTCTATGTGCGATCAGATGGAATTGTAATTGAAAATGCAATCATAAGAGTTCCTAGGAAACTCTCTATATTTGGCCACAGCAACCTCATTTGTAAAAACATATCCTAATGGACTTGTGGTACCAAAGACTATGCCAAATAGTAATCTAAGGATGATAGTTTCATTATAGGACTGGCAAGACTAGTGTAATAGACTAGTATCATTGAAAGTCCTGCGAAAATTGAAAATGAAGTTTTTCGACTGATTTTATCTGTAATATAAGCACAAATGCAATTTCCTATAACCACTCCTCCAAGAAAGAAGATCCTAGTGTTGAAACTTGAGTTTATGATAGTTGCCATTCCTTTTGCAATATTGCCATCAAAATGGACATAAAAACGTATTCGACACCATCACAAAATTCTATTAATCCTATAATGCTAATTGTTCTAAGGTAATAAATTCGTGACCCAATCTTCTTTTATAATATTTGATCAAAGGAAATCATATGAGAATATTGTGTTTGATTAATATTTTAATAAGTAAAAGTAAATTGAATTTTTATTCATTTCTTTTTTATTGTCTTCATTTAAGCTGCTTTTGTAGGTTTTAGATACCTCTTGCTTATAGTTTGATTAAATTGATTTTATGAGGATGGAGCTTATTCAAGCATTTAAAGAGCCTTGTACTCATTTACAAAAATGTAGAGTAACTCCAATTTGCTCATCCCTTCATATGGAACAGCAAGTTCTGATTTATTAAGGGAGAGTAAGAAATCAAGGGATTAACTCATTCCAGATTATTCTGGATAGCCTTGCATCAAGATTTACATTAATTCTTCTAAATGTGAGCGTATGATGGCTTTGCACTCTAATTTTTCTTGGCTTTAATAGTATTAATTTTTGGCTAAACGAATTCCATTCAACACAGTTTACACACTTGGCAAAGCTTTGGAGGACATCTGAACATATTGATCTTATTTGATAGGATAAGCTTCAACTGATACATCGCATTATTCAACGGAACTATTTAGGAGCGGATTATTAAGTTCCTTCTTTTTGGCAATAATAACATTCTTAACTAATTCTGCCATTGTATGTTCATCGACTTAACCAGCAGCTATGTTTAAGAGACAATCGAAATCGATTTTAGTGACTGGCTACTAGGAGTTGATTTCTTCTTTTAAAAGGAAGGATTCATCATTGGCTTACAGGTCATCAGCAGTTTGTCCAATCTGATATATGTCTTTGATTGATTTTGGAAGTTTGATTCCTGTAGTCTAATCAGGAAGTGGTCTTTTATTGATTGTCTTGAAATCGTAGTCATTCGAATCGATTTGTTTGATTTCTTTAGCAGGTGCTTGATTTTGTTATTTCTTTTCTGTTAATTGATTTTGTTTGTTTTATTATCTCAATTGATTAAGAAAGTTATTGGGTTGTTTTTTGAGAGTTAGAAAATTCTCAGATCTTTTGATTGCTTTGTCTAACTAGTTATGCAATTAATGCGAAAGATTGACATTATTGATTTCAGGTTTACTAACAATATTCAATTGAATTAATGGTTGTATCAGTGGTTTAGCCATAAGATCTAAGTATTTAAAATGCTATTACACATATCTTAATCAAAATCAGTTTATTAAGGACGAACAACATGAATCATCTTCTCTTCAATTTGTGATTAATCCTTAAGTTCTACATCATTGGAGATAGTCAACTTCTATCGTTCTATTTGTTATATCGAATTATTTTGATAGATGTTTGATTTAGAGAAGAATTGCTATAACTTGTGCATTCGAAGGTCGCTCATTTATTATTAAATTAATTTTTGTGGTAAATGCAAGGAGTATTACCTACATAATGTCGAGATTTTATG
This sequence comes from Paramecium tetraurelia, assembly GCF_000165425.1. NCBI lineage: Eukaryota > Ciliophora > Oligohymenophorea > Peniculida > Parameciidae > Paramecium > Paramecium tetraurelia. Next base: position 218,618 of record NW_001799033.1, read on the forward strand.
AACAAACAATATTGGTAACGATTCTTCAAAAAGATTAAGAAAGAGGGTCAATAGAATGAATTCTTTGAGTGGTATGGCAATTATGATAGCTACAATCATTTGTTTAAAAAATATATCAAAGTGGAAGACAGTGTATTCCATGCAGGTTGTGGTAAATCACTGCTCTCTGAATAACTCTATGATAATGGCATATGCAAAAATATCACAAATGTTGATTATGAAAAAATTGTAATAAAAGATTACTTAACCTTATTAGTCTTTAGATTAGATGCGCAAGAGATCTGAGAATAAGAGACCAGAAATGACATTCTAATGCATGTCTTTGACTGAAGAAATCAATATTCAATCTGAATAATTCGATGTTATTCTAGACAAGGGAACTCTTGATGCTATCTTTCCAGATGAAGAAACACCTTAAGTTAATACTTATATAGCAAATATGCTCAGAATATTAAAGAAGAACGGCAAGTTCATCATTATATCTCTATTACAAGATCACATTTTAAAAACTCTATTGTAATTGTAAGTCAATATCCAAATTTATGAATGCGTAATTGAGAAGAGTAAACTTTATCCATTTTTTATCGTTATCGATAAAAGTGAATAGAAATCAATTCAATTCTATTAATTACAAAAGGAAGTTCAGACTATATCAATTAAATAGACATAAGAAATAATAAAAAAGATATAATTACAGAATCATTTTGTTACATCAATCCATAAACTTAGGTAAAGTCAAAGCTTCACTTTAGATATTTGGGATAATAATAATAAATAAACTCCTAGATATAAATTAGATATCTATGATAATGATGACAGCAAAATCTTACTATAGAAAACTTGTGGATGCTTTATTGTTCCCTAAGGAAGAGAGTAATCTTTCTTATTTGGAACTGAACAAGGACACAAAGAGTTAATTAAACAAATGAAAATGTCAAGATGTGTAATAGCACGTATGAATCCAGGACATAAGTTCAGCAATATGAAATAAGTGTAATAAGAGTTGTCTGAACCGATGAAGTAATTGATACCTAAGGGTTGCACTAATATTCCTTGTCCATTTTTAACAGATGGGGATGAAATTGGAGAGAAGAATATAATATTTGAGGCTGATGACTGCATAGTTGAAGAACTAATTATTGATGATATTAAATATAGGAGACTAATAATTAAGAGTGCTTTAGATTTAATTTAATGTGAAGCCAAAATTATCAACAATAAAGTGGATAATTCATATCTAGATTTCGAAGCATATGTTGCCATAGTTGCAGGCTTGGCATTTAATTAAGCAAAGGAAGTACTTATTTTGGGAGGAGGTGTTGGTTTGTTGAGTAGATTCATAAATCAACATTTTGGAGTCAAGGTTACCAATATCGAATTAAGTGACGATATTGTGAACATTGCAAAAACATTCTTTGATTTCGAAAATACAGATTCAGAGACTTTAGTATGTTGTGATGCACTTGACTATGTAGATTAAACTCTCGAATGTCATCAATATGACACCATCATTGTTGATATTAATGGTAATCTATATTTCTGATTGTTTAGCATCTTAAGCCAATTAGTTGTCACCACCTAAATAGTTCTTGTCTGCTGAATTTCTTAAGAAACTTAGAACATTACTTACACCATAAGGAATCATCATAATCAATGTTTTGGATTCTCAAAAAGAATTAACTCAATTACCTTGGGACCTATATTATTCTAGGAAGTGTGAGAATGAAATTAATGAGATATTTTATTTAATCAATGCATAGAAGGAGAAGAAGGAAGTAGATGGAAAAGAGATTGATGTTATAGATAAACGTCTTTTAGATGAAATAGCTCAATAATTGAAAAAGTCTATGGTCAACTTCTCCAAGGGCAAATGGGATAATTCTATGAATTTGGCTTCTGAAATTGATAACATCAGGCTTAAACATCCGATTTTTAAGACTCAAGCATTTTAAACTCAGGATGCATTACTTGTGTAGGATGGAGAAATTATCAATAATCGCAAAGATTTCTATTAAGAAGACTTGAAGAAGGTGTAAAAGAAGAAGCATAATAGACGTAGAAAGAATTGAGTTTGCTTCAGTTTTTATATTTTGTTGATTTTATATATCAAATTTTAATAAGAAAGAGAATTTCTTGTAAAAATTTATTTAATTTAAAAAAAGATTCAAATGGAAGAGAGCACAATTGATTGGGATAAAGTAACAGCCATGGATAAGTATGCTATTTCATATCATTCAAGTGAAACCCTTCTTCAGTTTGCAAACGATCTATATGAAGCTCTTCATCTCGAATAAGCAAAATCTGCCTATTAGTTGTACCTCAAAAGAAACCATAAAAATATTGAAGCCTTAGATCAATATACAGATTGCCTAGAATAAATGGGTCTGGTAGAAGAATTACAACAAGCTCTCACTCCATATTTGAATTAACAAGATTTAATCACGTATGTCCACAAATTAAATTCACTAGTTCTTATGAACATTGTTACAAATTGTTGTTTAAATATGCACAGACCCAATAAGGCAAATAAGCCATTCAGATATATGAGTATGGAATTTAGCTAGCTTTGCAGAGGAATGCTTCTAAAAGGGATATTGGAGATGCTTTCGCTGCCATAGCTGAAGTTTATTAAACTGATTTATTATAATTCAAAGAATCAGAATAAACTTGTGTCGATGCAATAAATAATGCTTTCAAATACGATCCACTGAATTTAGATGCATTTCTCTAATTGGCTAATTTTCATTTAAATAAAGAAGACGAAGAGGCTGCCAAGAAAGACTTAAGGGTTATCTACGAAAAGTTGGAACATGAAATGGAAGAATATGACGAAGACTTTATACTTCAAGTTGGAAAATTATTAGTGGAAGTGGAATTATTTGATTAAGCTATTAAAATATTGAGAATGCTGGTCGATAGAAATGCTGAAGATCCAGAAAGCTTATACATGCTTGCTTTTGGGTTGTGGAAAGCATAGAAATATGAAGAAAGCTTAAAAATAGTCAATGGGATTCTTTAATTGCCTGATGCAAAGGAGGATTAAGTATAAATTAATAATTAAAATAAATAGGAAATTTGGACAGCTACTTTAGAGTTAAAGGATCAATTAGAGAAAGAAACATGGATGGATGTTGAAGATGAGGAAGAAAATGAATTGTAAAAATTGTAACAACTAGAATGATCTTCTTTTTTAATTAATGTTTTATAGTATAGTATTGATTTTTATAATAATTAATATTTATATGAGAAATCTATTATATAAACAATTAAATATTCTAACACATTAAATTAATCCTATAATATTAATGTAACAATTTCAATTTAATGAATAATAGTCCATACTTTTAGTATAACAATTATTTAAACCATGTTAATTTATGATATTAGATTGTTAAATTCGTAATATTAATCCTACCCCGTACTTAGAAAAGCGCAGGATGTTTTTAACAGGACTTTGAGACAAAATTATACGGACGCCAACAGAAGCAGCATGGTATGAACCCGAATTTCTAATCTAAGTCGCTAAAAGGATGGCAGCGGAGAATCCTGACATTAAACTTTTAGATTAATATTCAAATCCATCAAATCCCTTAGCTCATTATGAAGGAAGAGCAGAAGAAATTCTCTGGGCATGTGACAATAAATTAGATGCAATTGTAATGACTACTGGCACAGGAGGAACAGTCACTGGAATAAGTAGAAAAATTCATGAAAGAGTACCTGGATGTCGAGCTATTGCTGTTGATCCTTATGGATCAGATTTGGCATTGCTTCCATAGGTCAATAAGACAGACATCAAATCTTATAAGGTTGATTTCATACCGAAAGCTCTAGATAGAATATTACTTTAATTTTATATTTCTAAGACTTAAGTTGATTGTTGGATTAAGTCAAATGACAAAGATAGTTTAAGCATGGCTCTTAAATTGATGGCTTAAGAAGGTCTTCTTTGTGGTGGTTCTTCAGGTGCTAACGTTTGGGGAGCTCTTGAATGGGCTAGATCACAAATTTAACAGAATGATAGAGAGTAATTTTAAGAATTAACTTTAGATTGTCATTATTTTACCAGATAATATCAGAAATTACATGACGAAACACTTAAATAAGAATTGGATGATTGAAAATAGATTGATATTTTATGATGAATTGAAGGAACCAGATCACCCTTTATCTGAAAAACCAATATCAGAACTTAATCTTCCAGAAATCATTCTATTGACTGAGAACATATCCTGCTGTACCTTTACAAAAAGATGGCAAATTTTTCTCCGTTGTATTTTAGAGAAAATTATTGGCTGGAATAGTTGATAAAGTTAAATAAAGTAATTTCTTATTGGTATTATTTTTAGGGAGATTTGGCTAAAAAGGTACAATCCAAAGACTTTGTTGTTGTTCCTAATACATTAGATTAAAATTATTAGAAAGGATTGCTGAAAGACATGAAGTGGGGTTAATTGAAAATGGGGTTAAATTGAGATACGCAACTTCTGGAGAATTCTTATAGATATTTTGATAATATACTAAATTTAATTTAGAATTTCTAATTTAATAATAGATCTGTTTATTTAGAAATTTATTAATAACAATAATAATAATTCAGTTATTTATTCAATAATTTATTGTACATTATATTTGCTCTTTAGTTCTATTTTAATCAGTTTCATATACTCCATTTTTAATTTTATTAATTGTATAATTGTTATTAGCTAACTGTTGTTCAAAAATCAATTCGTAAATTTATCTGTAATCGGTAACAAAATATAAATTTAGACCTTTGATAAGTTGCTGTGGTAAATTTAATGCATCTCCTAAGTTAGCATAAGGAAGTATGATATCAACAATGTCTAAGGTTTTTGCAGCAATCAACTTTTGTTATAATCCACCTATATGATTAAAGTATTAAATACCTATTTTACAAACTTGTCCATTTAATGAAATTTCTCCAGTCATTCCTAAGTTACTAGGCACAACAACATTCATAACTAAACTTAATAAAGCTGTTGTAATAGCTGTTCCCGCAGAAGGACCGTCCTTTGGAGTAGCTCCTTCTGTAAAATGCATATGAACTGCAGAATTCTACAATTTCTTTTTCTATTCTTCATTCAAGAATTTAAATGCATTGATTTTAGCTAGTTTAAGAGACTCCTATAAAACTAATTTGATATTTCCGGAAGCTTAGATTTATCCTTTCTTTTCTGTTTCACTTAAATCAAAACAACTTTCTACAGTTAAGACATGTCCAATCATTCCACCTACTGTCAAGATGTTGACTTGTCCTGGTGGAAATTTCTTAATGGATCTCTATTCTAATTAAATATCAAAAGCAGGAGGACCTAAATATTAAGATATCAATTCTAAGTTTTGATCTTTAGTCAGGTCTAAACTTTAAGTGGTAGGATCAAATACAACTTGGTTCAATTCATCAACTTTATCGCAAAGATTAGGATTAGATGCTAATATATTAGTAGCATGTTTTCTAGCAATCTTTTCTAAGCATCTTTTCAATTCTCTGACTCCACTTTCTTAGTAGCACCATGCTTTAATGATTTTAGTCAAAGCCTATTCATCATATTTAATCATTTAAGCTTCGATACCATTAGTTTCAATGCTTTTCTTAACCAAGAAATTGGTTGCTATCTATAATTTCTCTTCTTGAATATAGGCCTAGATATCAATAGTTTCTAATCTATTTTTAAGTGGTTCTAACATCTAAAGGGTATCATTAGATGTAAGAATGAAAATAACATGTGAAAAATCTACACTGATATCCATGTAATGATCAGTGAAATTATGATTTTCTTCAGGATTCAATATTTCCAATAAAGTATAATAAGGATCAGCACCACCTGAATGATGTTTCGATACCTTATCCAACTCATCTAGTATGAATACAGGATTCATAGTATTTGATTTGATTAATTCTCTAATAAATACCCCAGGCATCGAGTCTACATAAGTACGCTTATGCCCTTTAAAGAAGGTAGGATCTGCAACTCCAGCACATGAAATAAATCTTGAAGTTCTCTTAAGAGCTTTAGCAATGCTCTTGGCTATTGAAGTTTTTCCAGTGCCTGGGGGACCATTTAACAAAAGGATAAACCCCTTGGCTTTTTCCCCTGCGTTTTTTAATTTATTAACTGATATCATTTCAACTATTCTCTCCTTGACTTTCTCTAAACCTTCTATTTCTTTGTCAAGGACATCCTTTGCAAATTGGATATCCCATTGAACAGGCTACTTAAATTAAATAAATTACAGAAAATTTTTGAAATGGAATACTGAAAACTTCATCCAAATAAGAATTGATTTTATGAAATTCTGAACTCTGTTTGTCTAATAAACTGAATCTCTCGATTTCACGTTTAACTTTTTCTCTTGAGGATTCATCAGCAATTAACGATAATTTATCAAAGTACTTTTTTACTAATGAAGATTACTTTAAATTAATTGTAGAAACATGTACCTTATCACCACTAAATTATTGAGTTCCAGCAGTCCCTCCATATTATTAAGATTGACTGGCATCCTTCAAATAGTTTTATCTAATGTATTCTGTTGCTAATTTAGCTAAAGTTTATTAATGCAATTTCAAAAGAGAGGAGTCTGCTTCTTTGAAATGCTTATTCACTAAATCAAGGATTCCTGACATATTCTCTAGTTGTTTTCTAAGAATAAAGAGTCTGTCAATATAAGTTTGACTCTCCAACAATTATTAAACAAAATTGGATGTATTCATTTTCAGATTGTTAGTGAGTAATTTAGAGAGACCTGCAGCAATTTAGAATACTAATTCATCAACCTAATTAGGAGTGAGTTTTTCACTAGAATCCAATAGTGAGTATTTAACTTCTGAAAATACTTCAACCCTATCATATTAGGCTAATTTTCTTATTTATTGTACAAGTGAATTCACCATTCGAATTTCATGTTGGATATCAATTATTTATTCTGCTTATGTTAATGGCCTATCTTTATAGGGTATTCCTTGAGCAAATATTCCATCAGGTGTCATTTCTATTTTAGTGATTTTGAATCGATAATTTTTCTAAATATTTGATTCTCATACTTGTTTTGATATTATGTCTAAATTAAATGTGTTGCTCATTGGATCATTTATTAAAATATTTCCATTTTCCTTTCCTTATTCCAAGAATTTTAATTCGGCATTTAAATTCTTTTCGACAGATTTATTTAAAGCTATGCCTATAGTAAAGATCTCTCCGTTGTCAGGGGAAATAATGGAGTAAAGGAGTGGTTTAGTGATTCGCTTCAAATTTCCAATTTTGATCTGACAATTCATAGGATTATTGGGAAAGATCGGCTGAATCGAACTGAAAAGACAGAAGTCAGAGGGCTCTACTTTAGAATCTATTTCACTCTAATTTGCCTTGTAATTCTGCAGGGGAATGGTTTTGAGCTTGCCATTTTAGAAATTGTTTGAATCTAAATAATAGGTACTATTTTATACGTGCACTGTATTTAAACATCGACTTTTAACCCAATGCAGGGGAAATTCGTGATGCCCAAAGTTGAGGACGCCTAAATAAGATCTTGCTTAAACTTCTCATTATTTATTATTTTTTAATTAAGGTTGTGTAGTATATAATCAAAGTATAAAATCATATTCCACATATTATTTATTTATCTGAAAGGGGGAACTTGATTTCCTTGTGACTATATATAAAGAGGTTATAATCATTCAAAATAAATTTAGTTTGATTTTTTAATTCATAATTAAAATTATGCTTAGAAACAACGGCTCTGTTGCGAATATTCAGTAAACGTAATCTACGACTTCGTTGCTACAAGCATTGGTCAACTCACGACCTAAATCGTCTTAAAAACGAATCCCGTCTGCCAAAAATACCATAATCTAATAAAAAAATATCCAACGATGTGATCCTAAATTGTCATTACCTGAACCTCCAAAATCAACACGTACTCTTGACAGCGATAAAAAATAATAACCATAGCAATAGAAGAGACTCACACTAATACAACGAACAATGTAAAATAAACCATAAGAACGCTAACGAATCGACAGTTCAGGATAAAAAGAAGTGCCAAAAGAAAAAGAGGAGTCACAGTAAACTATCCCTGACATTGAAATTCCCAAATAAGTCACTGTATTTGCACTTTCGGAGTAAGATTAAAACACGTCTGAGGCAAAAGGCACGACTCCATTCGTGCCTCCTCAAGCCTCAGCTCCTTTATCCAAATATGTGATGCGACTATCCAAGGGTGCTAATATCATACCTAAAAAACAGTAGGATCGAAAAAGGATGAACAGTCCAGTCAGGAGAGCCACTAAAGAAAATCTTTATACACCTACTCCTACTATGAGCAGAGATACTAAAATGAGAATGAGGAGTGTCTCTCCAGATCGAAAATTGATGCCTAAACAAAGCTTAGGACCTCAATCCCCTTTTAATGATTTTGAATACTATATGAGTTTCCTAAGATACTTTCATAACAAATTAACTAAGAATTAGATAAAATAACTTTTTAACCAAAAAACTAATTAATACTTTTTAGACATTTACTAAGATCATTTTTAGCAAAGTTATCATGCACTTCAGTATTGCAAAGATATTGTAAAACCATCATTAAATGCTATTGCTAATAAGATTGTCAACTTACCAGAAAATAAATGTAATTTCTTAAATTTATGTAGTCAAAAAAACTATCGTTTTTGATTTAGATGAAACCTTAATTCATTGTTAAGAATCAAATGATGATCCATCTGATACTGTTTTAACCATCAAATTTCCTACTGGAGAAACAGTTCAAGCTGGAATCAACCTCAGACCATACTGTAGGGAAATGCTAGCCATACTGAGTCAAAAGTATGAAATAATAGTATTTACTGCTTCACATGAGTGTTATGCTCAGAAAGTCATCAACTACATAGACCCAGACAAAAAATGGATCCATCATAGATTTTTTAGGGAGAGCTGTGTTGTTGTAGATGATGGTCTCCACATTAAGGATCTAAGAGTGTTGGGAAATAGAAATCTTAAAGATCTAGTCTTAGTCGACAATGCCTCCTACTCTTTTTGCTTTTAAATTGAAAATGGTGTTCCAATCATTCCTTTTTATGACAATAGTTCAGATAGGGAATTACAATATCTGACTACTTACTTACTTGAGGTGATGCAGGAATAGGATATCCCCTCGAAGAATTTGTCGAAATTTAAAACCAATTTATATTAGGAATCAACTATCGAACATTTATTAAATACTATATGATCTATATAATATATCATCATTATATAATTTAATGATTAAATTTTATATGAGTACTATATCAAAGCTAAGACCAAAAAGAAATCTAATTACAATAGTATTCATATTCTAATTTTAGAGTGATAAAGCAGCCGAGAGACTGACAGAACTTATGAAGTTATAGAATAATCCAGCTATTGATGCAGTCAAAATAGGGGTAAGAAAACGTGGTTGCAACGGATTAACTTACACAATGAACTATTGTTCTGAACCAGAGAAATTAGATGAGGTGGTTGAATCCAAAGGTCACTTGTATTAAATACTTTAGGTGTGAAAGTCGTCGTTGATTCTAAGGCTGTAATGGTGCTTGTAGGAACTGAAATGGATTATGTAGAGGATGACATTAAAAGTGAATTTGTATTTAAGAATCCAAATCAAAAAGGGTAATGTGGTTGTGGAGAGAGTTTTCATATTTGACACTTATAATATATAATATATTTATAATATCATAATGAAATAAATATTAACATATACAATCATTTTTAAGAAGCTGCAATTGTCATTAAACGCGAATATCGACTTCAATATTGAAATTAAAAGTCTAGATAAAAATGTGTCATTGCTTAAATACATGAAGATTAATCATTAATATGAATAATACATGGAGGTGAAATGCATAGTTACAAAGGTTAATCTCAAATATGAAGAAAAAATTGTAAGTTTGAAGACATTATTGTATATAAGAGAAAATTAAGTATAGTCTTAAGTGATGGAAAGAGTAAAAAGATTGCCGGCTTTGTATAATTTGATTTGTCTGTTGCTCTCAATCTAAATATGAGATAGAAAGAATATACTTTAAATCTAATTTAATGTCCTGACACTAAAGCTTTTGTTGAATTCACCTTGCTGATCAATTCATTGAATTTCGTGAATCCCGATAGCGATATAGATGTACACAAACAACTATAACAAAAAGTCTATGACCTCAAGAGCCTTGAGCCAAAACGAAAGCCAGGAAAAAAGAAAAATAAAGGTTGAAAATGCTTAGCTGGAAAACGAACTAATTAAAGTAAAATAAGATTTATAGATTGTTGAAGCTTAATATTAATTTTTAGGTAGTCAATACAAATAGCTATAAATCTAATTAGACGAAAAGACAATTGAAAATGCTGATTTGCAGTACTAAGTCTAATAATTATGCAATTTAAATACTGTTTGTATTGAGAAAATCAAATATTATGAAAAACTCCATTCTGAATAACCATAATCATAAAAATAAAAATGAATTTTCTATATTATTTAATTAGAAAATTTAATAAGAATTGATTAAGCTCTAACCTAACTTTGCAAACTTATATATCCATATGAAATCAACCAATATCAAGATACAAATTACTTAATTTTTATGTTTAGAATAATGTATATCTTGATATGATATTTTAATCATCAATAAATTAGAGCAATTGAGATTATCTAAATTGAAAAATCTATATAAATAAGAAATCTGATTAGTATAAATCAATCTTTAAATTTTTGCTCTTTTTCATTCAAAAATTGATGAAAACTAATAAAAGCACCATAGATTAATGCTCTTTTCTTTGTGGGAAGTATAACAATTTTGGAAAATTTCGTTTACTTATTATTTCTATTTTTAATAACTGCTATGATGATTTCATTGGGGTTTGGCTTATTTTTTTATTTATAAAGCTTAATTCAAAATCGTAATTCGACAATTATTGTAAACTGTAATCCGATCTTGTTCATGACATTTTCTTATGGATAGGAACAACTGAAGCTAATCTAAATTTAGCTTCGGGCTTATTTTTCTTTATCGTTACTTATTCCACTATTCAAATTATTAAGCTTTATCGCACATTCTTTTATTGTAATTTCTTAATATATAGTCTTCTTCTTCTTCTCTAAGAATTAAGCTTTGCTTTTTCAAATATATCATCAATTATTAGTTCTACATGTTTCTTAAATCTAATTTTTAGTATTTGAGTAAAATTAGCTGATTTTAATGTGTAATATCTCCACTTACAATTAAGATAACTCATTTGTTTAATTCATTAATTATGATTTTATGCAAAAATACAAATTAAGTTTAAAAAAATAAATATCCATTAATTAATCATATAAAAAAGAATAGTAAATTCATCGTAAATTTCTAAAAAATAAGCTATTGTAAATAGATTTTTTAATGTATCTTCATTAAATTTTATAATAATTTTTAATTAGTACTAAGATCTTATGTTTAATGATGATAGTTAATTTATAAAATAATTTATCAGGATAATATCTTCAAAATATACTGTACAAATAATAGAGATCAAGGAACTAAACTTGAAACTATCTTAATATTTAGATATGGCTTTATTTTAAGATAAAAATTTGACTAAAAGGATTATTACAATGTTGATAAAAATAAAATTGCAGGTACTCTAAAAACCCTAATCCATTCTATAAATAAAATAAATATACTTAATAAGTATATCTTATCTCAATAAAGTATTTTTATTAAATAGAAACTGTATATAATGACGAAAAATTAATTAAATCAAATTTTTAAACCAAAGTATGCCGATAAGCCTGCTGGTCGAAGTTTAGGGAAGGAATTTTGCTATTGTGTTTTCTTATTCTCATTGCTTTTATCCTTAAATAACTATTTAAAGTAATTTAAGTTTTCTTCCTAGCGTTATTACATTACTATCATGGTATCTAATTTTTTAATAAGGGAATGTCTATCCTAATTATAAAACTCATATTACTTTCATTTTATGATTATCTTATTAATATTATTCTAAATTTGCAAATAACATTTTATTTTATATCTCTAGTTAATCAGATTTACTTTAAAGTTATACAATTTGATAAGAAAGCTTGTCTAATTGATTTTCTAATTGTTTTTCCTTTAAAAAAGCACTTGCATTTAAAATAAAATCATTTACTCCTACTTTTCTTGGAGTTAAGGAGTTACTATCTGTTCTATTCCTCTTTGCCCATATTTAACTAACATGACTGACGTGGCATGATTTCTTTTATGTACTTTTGATTTCTTCATTAGACTTTCTTATGCTTATATCCTCTGCTCTAGCCTCTTTATTTAAATTGAATAGATTCAAATTTTATTATACTATTTCTCTATAACTTTAAGATCCTCCTCCTATGGATCTGGAAATTTGTTTTACTTTTTTGGCTCCAAAAATTTATTTATGTTTATCAAAATATCCATTTTCTTATTTATTTTCTAACTTCGATTGAGTTAATTTTTACAATAATTCTTATGATAAAATATTATCCTGTCGAAATTTTCTTGGCGTCTTTATATGATAAGAATTGCTTTTTTACATAATATTGATTTATTTATTATTAATATAACAATCAGAAATTTAGGAAATCAAAAGCATTATCTTTTGGGTTAGGCTATTATTTTTATTTTGGTTATTCTTATGTAAACTAGGTTTGTTAAAAAATGTTGTATTATTATTATTGCATGTTAAATTGTGCGAAAGCTTATGAATAATTAAATTAACCACCCACAGGTTATTATTATAAGTTATATAAATTCTATTGTTGCCCATATTAAACCTATTGTTGATTTACAGGTTATTATTTGTATAACTATTGAGGGTCTTATAATAATAATGCGTTTAATTGAATTTATTCTTACTTCTATTATTAAGGCTACTATTAATAAGCTTACTATTGCTGATCCTTTTTGAGAAATCCAAAAGCATTCTTTTTTTATTATGGTTATTATCCCGATTATGATTAAGTATTTAATATTTCATCAAAGCTGATACCCTATTATTACGATTATTATTATTATTATTATTATTATTATTATTATTATTATTATGATTATTATTATTATTATTATTATTATTATTATGATTATTATTATTATTATTAGTTTTGGTGTTGATTTTAATCATAATTTTATATTGACATTTCACTAAATGCCTCTAATAAATCTATTTGTTTATTTTTTTATTAATTCTATTATTATTATAACTATTATTAAGGTTACTATTGCGCTTATGGTTATTTTATTTTTAGAGATTTTAAATCAAGTTTTTATTGCTATGGTTATTTTTATTAAACTTCATTAATTCCTATTTCTATGAGATTCGGTTATTACTATACGACATTTTATTATGACTTAGGAGGTTCACGAAATTCAAATTAAAATTCCTTAACAAATTAAGATAGAAATTACCTTTTACTTTTATGATTGTTATCCATTAATCTCTAATAGAGTTTACTCAATTGCAGATTATAATACTTATTAATCTGTATTAATTTTTAGATAATTCTAATTAATTTAAAAGAATTCTCTATAGTTTTGATATTGCTAGCTTATAAATTGAATCGCATATATGCATCTCTAAAGAATAGATCTAAATTGTTTACAATTTAAACTTTCCAATTTTCTTCACTATAGAGCTTATTCAATAGTATGCTACCAATCAACTATTCTTATAAAGTCTAACAAGCTCTTCCGAATTCCTTAAGAACGGAATCACTTTATTTCAATTTAATTCCACCTAATTTAGTAGCTTCTTCTACCTGATGGAATTCGAATTCGCTAAACTAATATAGAATATAAGTACAATCCTCCAATTTCTAATTCTTCGTAGTTTAATAGTTATCCTTTCTTATATTCTGTCACTCTGCTTAATTAAATATTATTATTATAGGATTAAGGTGGCAGTAGTACATCAATATTCGCTTTATTTTCATTTTACTTAGGTGGAGTATCATTAATTAGATTGACATTATTAGTCGGCTTGTTTGACAATATTTATTGTTATTATTATTAGGGCTCTTCATCATCCCAGCCTAAAGCTAATATAATTTTTAACCTCCTCCCGGTCTCCCTTTTTATCTTGGTTAAGTAGTTTGAGGTAATTAAACAGCTGGTATTAGGGGAGGTTGATAAGTTCCATTTTACTATCCAAATAAAGTATTCTCTATTTTTATTCCTGCAGGCACATCATCTTGAGGTTGCTTTCTAAATTTATTTAGTATCGATGACATTTTCAATAATTTAATCAATTAGAAATAATTTTAAATTATTGATCTATGATAGGTATAAGTATTAAACAGAATAATTTTTTAAGTTCACTATTAGACAATAAAACTAAAAAATAATCTTGACCTTAGATATATAATCACTTTTTGCTCAAAACATTTGCAGGGCTTTATTTTTTTTGCTTTTTGTTTCAAATTTTTTAGAAACATTAAATTTTCTTCTGGTTAAATATTTCAAACTTTCTAAAGGAGCTTTTCCGATTGTATTCATCTTTTTAGTCATATTGTTCTGAATTTTTTATAATTAAGAATCTGAAGGGTACATTTTCGAGAATTATTCCTAAGCATTTTCCAACTAAGTTTATAAAATGAAAATATACTTAGGTAATAAAATCGCCAATCTAATTCTTTACATCTAAGCTTAGACTATGATGACTGAAATTGTTAGTTGGATGATTTTATTTACTTATTACATTTTAACTTTTAAAGTAATGTAAATCTTCTAATCTTCTATCATCTCGAAGCGACACAAAAGATCCAGGTTTGATTTCTGGTAAAGTGCCTTGACTGAAATGATGCAAAGGACCTATTCTCTTCCCAACTTGACCTCCTTAAGTAGGTCCATTTATCGTGGGCAATTTGATATCTTTACTAATACTACGACTCTTAATAAGGATTTGCTTAGAACTTCTATTCTCAACTGAGGATGGATGTTGTTGTAATTCTTTTAATTGCTATTATTATTGCTTCAAGACTTTGGGATTTGGAGGTTAAGGTATTCTATTTTTATAGAGCATTTTGGTTGTTTTCTCAAGAAGCTATAAAACCTTTTGGGATTATTCTTTGAATTTCCTTCCTTGTTTAATAGTTAATTCATCCTTCCCAAAATCTAGATGAAGGGCTTGTGGTATTTATTATTCAGAACTTATCGAATCTCGATGCCTTTTCTTCTCTTTTTCATATTATTTGTCTATTTCAGATTAAGCATTTTTTTGATTTATATCCGTAATTAATTTATCTATTCCAGTATAAAATTTTTGATTTGTTGATTTGCCCTCCTCTATTTCCTCGGTTTTCTAATGAGCATTTTCATCAAATTGAAGGTATCCAGAGATATTTGGTTTCGTCCTGTACTTTTATGTTTTTGCAATGTACTTTTTACTTTTCGAAACAATTTCTGCATAATCAAATAAATCATCATTATCACTATCTGAAGGACTACGTTTGAATGACTTAAACACCTTTTTCTATGTTTTTTTCCTTTATTAATCATTAAGACTCTTGAGAAACTGTTTAACATCAATAAATGTATCCATATTGGCAAAATCCTTCATTTTATTCTCAAAATGCTGCTCCTTTGATATTTTGTTGATTTTCATCTTTTTTCTCTCATTTTATAGCACTTTATTGATATTCTAACTTACTAGCCTATTTTCTTTATAAGATATTTTAAATTACTCTTTAGTGTATCCTCATCATCATAAGATTCTTCTGTCCCAATCTACTTGATCCCTTTTTTTTTTTCTAATTAAGCTTTAACAAATTTATAAAAATCTTCTTCAAAGTCAAGCATAATAATTAATATTCATAAAAAATCATTATAACATTCTTATCATTCTCTATACATCATTTGGATAGTGGTTAACATAATAAAAATAATTGTACACAAGAATGTGGATTATCAATTCCTTAATAGTTTTGAATTTTTATTATATAAATGTATGTTGGAAATATTATAAATCACAATATGACCATTTTATTTTCATTTCTAACAATAAACTTATTAAAGTCATTAGTTTTTGAAGGAACTGTTGAAATCCATTTATTCTTTTCCAAACTATAAATATTAATTAATATATTACGTTAAATTTGAATCTAATTTTTCTTTAAGTTGCTCAAAAGAGTCAATAATTTCTGATTGTCTCAAATTAGTTATAGTTTTATCATCTTATTCAAGTTTAGTAAGCCAGTCATTCTAATCTATCACATTTATTTGAGGAGGTTTATCTTCATCACTATCATCATCTGTCATATGATCATCCAATTCTTTTTCTGCCATTATTGTTGGACAATAAAATTCAATTTATTCATCAAAACCATAATCATAAGCCAATTGCATATTTTTTTCTTAATAAAAGAATTGATCCAAAGGAAGTTCATACAATAAATTTAGATTTTGGTAGCCTGGTGTTCTATTGATGAATTCTTGCTTTAAAACCTAATGATTCTAAGCAATATCAGGATCCAGATCAGCCCCAACTCCATTCACTTTACTAAACATAAGAGGATAGAATGTATTCAAAGGAGTACCATCATTAAATTATTGATATAATCTTAATGTCTTATTTGCTTTAAGTATTTGATAGCTTTCCACTTCAGGAGGTTTAGAATATATGTTCCTGACAATATTATCATTTTAAGTTTAAAGTATTTAAGTGACAGGACCCATTATACCTCTAAGGGATTTTTCCTCTTCCGCTCCATCCCTTAAAGGTTTATCAATTACAGGTGGATGATACACAATTTAAGGAGGTTCCCACACTTTATATTACATGATTTCACAATCATCACTTGGCAATTCATCAAAAGGAGCTAGATCATCAAAACCAGTTTATGGTGTGATGGTATATTTAAATTATGAGTTTGTATTGGATTCTGAATATTGAACTGGTAATTTCAATACTCCAAGATTGTCTGAGTTGAATTCAAAGGTGAATTTAACCTGAATAATTAATTAAAATTCATACAAAATCTTTTTTACCGACACCTGAATGCTCTGCTTTTTGGCAATCCAAATTCACTAGTTATTTGACTTCTGCTCTTGTTGTTGCTCCTTTTAAAAACGCCTTTAACTTCGACAATCTTTTTTCCATTCTTAATTTATAGATAATTCTGCTAGCTGCACATACAAATTTTCTCAAGTTCTAAATAAGTTTATAATAAGTTTTACAAGCTTTTTGATTTTCATAGTGTCATTCTTATCTAAATCCCAACTCAATTAATTTTCAGGGAGAATGTAATCAACAACAGTGCTATCAGCATTAATCTATAATTTATATCTTGTTGTTCCTTTGGCTTAAACATCATCTAGATAGTTATTAAGATATTATTGTCTTTCTAGTAGAATGTCATCTACTTGAGTTTCAGTTATTGGTGGATCTCCGACACATTAAAAAAATCTCATTTCTTTTTCCTTATCCAAACTTTGGATTTGATTAAAATGATCTAAATATGATTTTTCTAATAACTTTTGTTATTTAATACTTTACTTGTCTGCCTTTTAATTTATCATTTCCCATGTTTTCAGTAGACTCTTGTTATTGAGAAAGAGATCTTTTTAATTTATTGCTCTTGGTCATTTTCAAGGTTTTTGATCGTTCTTATATTTGATTCTCAACCTATTCTGTTTCTCCAGGTTTTGGACTCTGTCCAACAGGAATCTCTTAAGTATTCTATAGAAGTTTAGCTCTAGAGGAATTGGTAATAGATTTTAATTTTTTCGTTGAACTAGGTCTCATGGCTTTTTTGTTTTCAGGGAATCTACCAGATCCCATAATTTTTATACACAAGGGTTCAAAATCAAATTAAGCAATTTTAAGCTAAAATTTATGAGGATCTTATTACTTCAACTTCCATAATTTCTGTGACATTCACTTATGGACAATAGGTAATGGAAATATCAATTGCTCCTTTGCCTGGCACAATTCCTTTGATTGGATCAATTTTGATGTCTTGACAATCTTTTGTAATGCTGAATTCAAACTCGAAATTCAGGGGCACTTTACTTTATATCGGATAGCTCTATTGTAATAATCGTGGTTTACATATGTTTATGACTCGCCTATGTCCAAAGTGCCAAAGTCAATTAGACGAGGAAATAATTCTCTTAATCCATCTCGACTGAGGGCAGGATAAGCATGTATAGGTATAAGCAAAGTATCGTCTTGAGTGTTGATTCTTATAACATCGTAAAAGTATTTATATTCTTAAGGTTTGAATTAAACATAAAGCTCTTCTGCCATTCCACTGGGAATAGCACCTTTTTTATCAAATTTGACATTAAATATTTCTGATTTTGGAGGAAACACATAGATCCTTTGAGGTTGTTTATTTTTATTGATAACTTTCACTTTAATCTCATTTAGTTTGCCAATTTCAAAACCACAAAATTTAACTACTGCAGGTTCAACAATAACATTTTAATTCTTTCCAACTTTATCATATTCATCTTATTCACTAATTTAAACAAATACATTTTTTCTCCATAATATCCTTATTCTTAATTATTGGCATTTTCAGCAAATTCGTGGGTACTTCTATAGAGGTTACACTTTACATTAATTTATATATATATAAATAATAAAATAAGTTTTCCCAAGCTTCCATAATTTTAAGAATAAAAATATAGAGATGTGAATTGAAACTCTCTTTTAATTTATACATATCAATGAAGCAATTTCAATGATGTTTTTTTTTCTCTTGTAATGAAGTACGCTTGATTTAGGAATATCTCTCTTAAATCTATTGATCCTTATGAGGATCTAAATCTAACTGTTTTAGCATTTAAGTATTTAATGAATCCACTTGATCATCAAAAATCAAGCAAACCCCGTCTTTAGTTGCAAGACATTCTGTTTCCTAAGGTGGAATATACCTAGCAATATAATAATTAAGTATACGAATATTATGGATAAACTTTGTTATTTATATCTTTCAGTTCTCCTCTAAATAAGTAACCTCCAAAAATGAAATCACATTTTTGATTCTAAGTTAGTTTCTTCAATTTGCTTTTTGTTCTGAAGAAGTCCAATAATCTTTTGATTTCCAAATTGACCAATGGACCTGCTTAACTTTCAAACATCTTCCTTAAGTATTCTAGTATAAAAATAAGAATTACCTATAGAATTGATATAAATTTTAAATTCGAACTCGGGATTCTTTTGCATGAGTTCTCTAAGAATCTTTAAATTCAAAGAATAAAGTAAGGAGTCAGCAGTAGCCTTGGCTGTACTCATGCAAGTACCATCCCCAATTAAATTAGTGTAAGTAATCAGTGATCCAAGACCTTTCTTAATTGAACCTCCCTCAAATTCATCAACCACATTTCCTTTGCTGATAATAAATATATTTTGACATGTCATTCCTTACTCATAAATTATCTCGTCACATGCAAATCTTTTTTCATAAGAACTTTTGATTATGTTATCCAAATCAGTTGAAACAAGCCCTGAGAATATTGGGAATTCCATAGCTAAAACATGAAATGAAGGTAAAACCATTTCAAATTAATGATTTTCTAAATCAACTAATCTATTATTGATTTCCTTCTTTAATAATTAATATTCCTTTTCATCTACTAGTCCATTTTATTGAGTGTCATCAAGATAATGTCTTTGATGAGTTAGAATTGAATGAGATGCTCTCTTTGTTTAAATGGCTCTAACAATTTCTGGGAATGTATCATTCAATATACCCAAATAACCTTCAGCCTTATCAATCTCTCTTGTCATTTCTTCCATTACAAGTCTCACTGCATCCTTGCCCATAGGGAAACTGTCAGTTAAGTGTAAAACTTCACCCGCACATGATAAAAATGTAGTAGTAACATCATAGACGAAACCTAAATGCTTTATCATATACTCTTTAGCAAATGCACCAATTAATGGTATTTCTTTAACTTTAAAAAAGAAATTGACACTGCTAAAATTAAGGAAATTCTTGTATAATTAATCCCAAATATTTAGTATAGATTTTGTGTGATCCAATCCAATATCACTAGATTCTACTAATAATCTTACAGTATCTTCTTCACATAATCCATATTCAAATTTATCATAATATAATCCTTTCAGAATTCTATAGATTCTATATCTTACTTCTCCAAAGATTTCCTAATCAGTCAATCCTTCATATAAATTTGATGAATTGGCTGCAACTTTATTACTTCCAACCATATATTTAATCTCTGTCTCTAATTTTTCAATTTTCTCTATAAATTTAGGTTATCCAATTAATTAATTCACTTAATTCCAATCAGCCATACTATAAAATTGATCAGATTCTAATTCTCTCATTTTGTCCTAAGAATTTACTATCAACTCTTCTAAATATTTCTTATAAACTTTCTTTTTCACGACAGGATTTTCAATCATTTCCAAATACTACACAAGTGCCTTGCAAGTTGTACCATTAACTAAATTAGTTATTGCAGCCATTCCTGCTGCATAAAACACTGATAAATGTCTAAATCTTGCAGGTAATTCTTCATCACAACCAACCATAAGTGAAAGTGTCAAACCAAGAGCTCCTCTTAAACCACCGTAAACTAAAACAATGAATTCTGGCTTGGAGATTGGATAACCAAAACACCTTAAAAGTGGCCAAAATGTTAGGATCATAATGAATCTAGCCAAAATCATAAAAAAGTAAAACACAATCATTCTAATGTAATCAGATTTATGGATAAATGTTTCTTCAATCACCTATGTTCCAACAATGATTCCAACCAATACAAATACTAATGTATCACAAGAGTATTAAACAAATCCCCAAACAGTATGGACTGAATGCTCAACAGAAGATCTAATCCTAGTTTTACCAAATGCACTCCAAAACAATCCTAATCCCACAACTGCTAGCAAACCACTTGTTTTAAAAAAGCAAAATTCAGCCCAATAAAAGGTCAGATAAGTAAAAACAAAGGTTAACCAAGTAACTTCGATATCATCTCCTAAGATTCTCTTTGTCCATAGCGCTGCCAATATACCTAATACCAAGCCTAGTATTGGCCCTACAAAGGAGTTTCTTATGAAATTGATGACCACTTAACTTGCAGTAACAGCCTCTCCTTTTCCACTTTGCGCTTTTGAAAATTTATTAAAGAAGATGAAAAACACCATTGCAACACCATCATTTAGCAAAGCTTCTCTTAAATATTGTAATTTAATACCCCTCAATTAAGTGATTGAATGCTAAACTTGCACCCAATTCTTTAAGTAATGCCACCACAGCCACTGGATCTGTTGCTGACAACACTGACCCAAGTGTAAACGCTTAGTACCATGTCATATCATTATCATCATATTATAAAACTAATTTAAACACTCCTCCCAAAAGAATTGCTCCCTAAATTTAGATTCAATAATACCCAACCACATCCTGGACCTGCTAACAATAGAATATTCACCATCTGATACTTAAAAGTATACCAATCGCAATTAAATGCTGATTCAAAAAGCAAAACTGGAACAAACACAAAAACAATCAGATGAGGATGCATTTTTGATAAAATACTTGCACTTTCACCTATATAACCTAAACTCTTCTAAAGCAATCCTATTAATATGCCTAATGATAATATCATAGGTGAATAAGGAAATCTACTCAATACAATTATGCTTTACTTTGTTTTTTTATTGATTTCTCTCAAAATCAACCCTGAAACAATTCCAAGAGTAAGAAAATAGACTATGTTTGCAGATTTCTCCATAGCATGTTCATCTCTCCATAAAGAATCCTTGGGAGCTTCTAATTCTTCTTCACCGCCTTCAAATTCATGTTCATGTTCAGCCATAGAAATTAATTAATAAAAATAAATTATTGAACCATCTTTATTTAAAATATTTAATTATCTTTTCATCTAAAATTATTTATAAAAGAATAGAATTATTACAATCACGTTACAATGTAATTATTGATTCCAAATATTCCAAATTGAACTGGAGAATTTAATAAAATACATCAATAAATGTTTAAAGTATATTATTAGATTTGAGAATAAACATATATAATTAAATACAAAAATGTAGAATTTTTACAATTCACCATCTAAATACTGATGTTGTAATTGTCTTTCAAAAGTTAAATTTTTATAAATTAAAGATTTATTGCTATTTTTGTATCATTTTAAATATACGGATTTAATGTTATCAATCTATAAAGGATTTCAATTTATCAATCTTTTGTTCTTCTGTCAAGTGTATCCACTCATGATAATTTATATCGTAAACCTTGTATTTGCTTGTGGCACTCAAATGCCTCTACTTATTAATAAATGTATACCTGCTTTACATGATATGATTTGGATTTATCGTTAATATCTTTCCATTTAAGTCTTCAACAAAATGAACAGGATCATTGCATGTTAAAATGATGTCATCATTGACTAAGTAATCTACATCATAAATCATAACTCGTTCAGCTCTTGCATTTTTATAACTTAATTTATTTAGTAAATCTTAAACATCTTATTCAAGGTTTGTTAAATTCCTGGATATAATATCTTCTTTGATATTCAATATATTTAATTTCTAAAAATTTAGGTAATATTCAATGGATTAAAATGATTTTTTGTGATCAACAAGTTTTTTACTAATTATATAGTCCTTCAACATATCATTAAATTGGGGAGCGAAAACATTGCCATCCTCTGGTTTTAACTCTAACAATGGTTTATCAATTATCTCTGGATACAAATTATACATAAGCTAACAATATTGAAAGCATGATTTTGAGGTGAAATAAGAATTTTAAGATGAATTTAATTTCTCTTAGAATCCTTTCAACAAAATTGATATGACTTGTTCATCAACGAAACCCATTCTGAGTAGATTTGATCTAATATGTAGATCGTGAATATATTCCAAATAATCCACTTAATCTTTTTATTTGATAAAGTTTTGTAGAACGAAATCACTTAACTTTTCATTATGTATATTCAGTTTGTAGAGACAATGCTAAAACTTAATCAAATCCTTGATTGAAAGCGTTTCCTTGTCTTAATCGACTTAGTTTATTATTTCTTGTACCATCTACTCATCATACAACAAAACATTGCTGAGAGATAACAGTATTTAAGAATTAATTTCGTATGAATTCTTAACCATTTTTTTTCTGTATTATTTGAGACATTCTAACGTAATTTTCTTAGCTTTATCTCCCTAATTTCTACGTTCATGAAATGTTCCCAAAAATATGATGTAATGAATTAATTCGTCAGTTGAAATTTTTTGTAATTCATCGACTTGGAATAACTTTACATTGTTAAGTAGTTCCCTATAGAGTTCATTTGGCTATTTTATTTTAAATTTCTTGCTTAGATAGTTTTTACTAAAAATTAATGCCCGACTCATAATTGTAAATTTTATTTAATCAAAAAATATTCAATAACTTTTTTATTTCTTGGGCAGAGAGAGTTTCTTTTTATAACAATTCGAAAGCAACTTTTTATAGCATATCTTCATTATTAATTAGTAACCTTTTAACTCGGGCATAAGAATCCTAAATGATTAATACTAATATTACATCTAACACCTTCTTAACCTACATGTCTACCAAGTAATCGAATTAAGTGCTTGTCCTATTCTCACTGCTCTAATCGATTGATATCAACAATGAATTTTCATTCATTCCAAGTTACTTCACATACTAATAAGCAAGAGTAGTGGCCTAAGCCAAATCTTAACTACATCCACTTGTGATTTCATCTCTTCCCAGAAATAAATCTTCAGCAGCTCTTCCACCCATTGCTACATCAATTTAGGCTAAGATAGTTTTTCTTGTTTATGTCGTTATATCAAACTCAGGGATCATGGAAGTCTAAAATAAATATTTATTAAATCTTACATAGCCCAATTACTCTCCTCTTGGTAGAATAGAAACTTTATGGAGAATAGGAGCACCATCTGTCAATAGATTTGTAACTGTGTGCCCACCCTCATGAAAAGCAGTTATCAATTTATCTTTTTCATTTATCACTTTTTGTTTTCTTTAAACTCCCATCGCTGATCGATCTATTGCAAACTCAAAATCAGTGGAGTTAGCTTATTCCCTTTTATTTTTAATTGCATTTAAGATGGCTAAATTAACAATGTTTTAGATCTCAGCTCCACTAAATCCAGTGGTTAATTAGGCTAATTTTAGAGGATCTACATTTTTTTTGTTGTATTTGACTTTATTTAAATAGTAAGCGAATATCTTCTATCTTCCTTTAACATCTGGCAAGGGAATACTAATTATTTTATCAAATCGTCCTGCTCTTTTCAATACCGGATCAAGAACCTAATATGAAATCATTATTTACTTATTCAAAATTAGTTGCTCCAATTACAATAATGCCATCATTCTATTTGAATCCATCCATTTCTGTTAAAATTTGATTGATAGTATCTCTGGAAGCTGTGGGATCATTCATCTTTCTCCTTCCTCCTATACTATCTATTTCATCAATAAAGATAATGGATGGAGAACTTTTTCTTGCATTTTGAAATAGCTCTCTCACTCTTTATGCTCCAACACCAACAAACATTTCGTCAAATTCTGATCCAGATTTTTAAAAAAAGGAACATCCAGCTTCACCAGCCAATGCTCTTGCTAATAATGTTTTTCCAGAACCTGGAGGTCCTACTAATAGAATTCCTTTTGGCAATTTAGCACCTGATTATGTAAATTTATCTGGATTCTTTAAATATTATAATATTTCTTCCAGCTCCTCTCTGAATTCATCAATTCCTAATACATCTTCGAATTTTGTTGGTATATTTTATTCTTATTGTACTTTTTGATGATTTTTAAGAACATTTAAAAGGTGTTCAATTCTTCTAAAATTTTCTTATGGTAGATTTTAATTATATTCATTATTTCTATCCTATTTATCTTTGGAATATTCTTATTCATCCATCTTCGTTTATTATTCCATTTTAGTTTTATAATATTGTAGATATTGAAAAGCTATTAGGAGTAATAAAGCAAGTTAAAATTGTGTATAAAATAGAGTGTTTGTTCTGTAATTGTGATATTTTTATTATAAATATTTTGTTATTGACTATGTGTATAAAGACTAGAGTTAAAATGATTGATTTCTGTCAAGACTATCATAAAATTAGATAGCCTCTTTATAGTTTTCTTGCTAGTTTAAATATTCCATATAAGAGAATGCCTTTGAGTAATCATTTCTATTATTCATAAAATCTGATTTCAATTTAAGCAGTGTCTGATCCTACTAATCCAACTTGAGATGATTGTTATTAAATTTAAATTGTTGTCCTGGTATTTAATCAGAGAGTTTGATTAACTCATCTTTAGTAATTTAGTTTCGATTGAGAAAAGAAGAAAAGGATTCTATTTTAAAGGAATATTGTACTTTGATAAGCTTATCGAGGTGTCATTTTGTATCCCAATGCCCTCAAGATCTTGGATCCGCGCATATTTTATAATAATTAATATTTAGCGAATCTTTTGCAGATAAGGGGATTATAATAATTTATTGAGATTTGAGTATGATAAATTAATTATTTAATATATGTAATAAATCCGTTTTAAAGGTATAACTATTATATTTATTAAAAATGAGAATGTATGCCCTATTTGTGCTGTTGATGTACGCCACAGCATTGAATTTCGAGGCATCTTTGATGTCCCACACTTTAGCAGAAGTAGACGCTTTAGACACTTCGCAATTGAATTGTTAAACTCCACGATCTCATTTTGAAGATTTGGAATAAACTTTAACTCAATGGTAGTAAGTTTTGGAGAACAAGGAGCGCATCCCTTCACATATTGAGACTCTAACATAAATGAAGCATCTAATTAAACATAAAAAGTATGAGCAACTAGTTGAAAAGATTAAAGATTTAGATCTCATTTCACCTCCTGTACTTTCTGAATTATAAAACAAATTATAAGGATTGCAATCTCATGGTAAATAAATAATTCAATTTTTATAGACAGACATGAAAGAGAAGAGTGTACAGAAACTTTAACAAAATTGTGTGCTTATCTTATTAAATAAATGAATAATGTTCACTAATAATGCCAATAATCACCAGTTACAGTCATTAAAGTCAAAGGTAAGATCGAGGATCTCAAGATTATATAATCTGGATGCTAATAATCATGTCAACCAACTTGTCCAGATGAGCCTGCTCCAGAAACACCCTCAGAAGCTCCAAGCGAAGAATTTACTGAAGAGCCAGTTGAAGAAGGTGTTCCTCCAACAACTCCTGATGATGAACCAACTCCAGATGATAAACCAACACCCGATGATGAACCTACTCCAGATGATAAACCAACCCCAGATGAGCCTATAGTACCTTAAGACGAGGAAGGTCCAACTGATGAACCACCTGTTAATCCAAATACCGAAGAATCACCTGATTAACCAACAGTGGCAGAAGAGGGAACAGAAGAATGGACTATTCCAGGAGAAGAACCAGAAGAACCAAAAGCAGTACCAACTACACCTGATTAACCAGAGGAAGATCAAGAAGAATCTTCAAATCCACCTGTCTCCCCTGAACCTCTAGTATTCCCAGAGGAATAAGAAGAATCATTCGGTTTTGAAGAAACTCCTCTTCCACCAGTTTCTCCTGATCCTTTAGTGTTCCCAGAAGAAGAGGAGGAATCATTCGGTTTTGAAGAAACTCCCCTTCCACCTGTTACTCCTGATGTTGTAGTATTTCCAGAAGAAGAGGAAGAATCATTCGGTTTTGAAGAAACACCTCTTCCACCTGTTAATCATGATCCATTAGTGTTCCCAGAAGAAGAAGAAGAATCATTTGGTTTTGAAGAAACACCACATCCACGTATTTCTCCACTGCGTTTCCCATTTTCAGAAGAACATGAAGAGATCGTTTTTGAAGAAGAACAAGAAGAATAAGATCCAATTATTTGCCAATCATCTGAATCTACAGATATTATAGAGTTGACAGCTACTTAAGTTGACCCTGGATTTAGTAGCACACTTACAATTGCAGGTGAATATGGTTTTGGTTTATACTTCTAAAGATTGTAAAAATATCCAGCATTTGCTGAGGGTGATGAATTCCATTTAGCCAGTTTATAAGATAATGGAAACACAGTTTTGGGAGTATTTGTAACTAATACAGGTGTTAAATGTGTTACTGTTGATGGATCTACACATTAATCTACATCTGTATCCAATAGTGACTTTGAAGGTGAATGGAGCTTTGTATTCATCAGTCATGGTTAAGGAGTTACTGGATGTGCAGTCAAGTTCTTTGAAGAATTACCAGCATTGAGATCAACTCCTGCTTCCCATGCAACTTACACTAGTTTAGACTTCAAGGTTGGTGGACCATAAGATTCTCATCCATCATTCTAAGGAAAAGTATATGGACAGTTTGCATCTTCAGTATCAAATCTACACTTCAACAGTTAAAGATAATATAATTTACTTGTTGATTCATGCAATAGTCCACCAGAAGTAGAACTTTGTGAATTATATACTGATGAATTAGGAGATTATCAATTCTATGGATTTGAGGATACATCTGATGAAATATTTGAGTTTTCAACTTGGGATGCTGGTTACGCTGTTTCTGGTTGGTTGAAATGGGAAACCTTAGAAGATCAAGATGTTTGGCACACTGTCTTCAGATTATCTGAAAATGCAGATGCTGATTTGGAAGAGATTAAATTAGGAGACAGAGATTTGGCTGTTTTTCTTGGTAATGAATTGGTTGGAGGTGCATTTTAATTTTCTACTTACACATATTCAGGATCTGGTAATCCTAATTTATGGGATAATATTTAATATACAAATACATTGGGTTAATGGCATCATATTTACTTTGGATACAACAGACTTTAAAGAATAGCTAGTTTTACACTTTATTTAATGGAAGACCAATTGATTGGAGCAAATTAACTTCTTGATGCTCGCCATTATCTTGTTCCTTGGAGGAGACTTTATATTGGGTAATGATGGTTTATACCCTGCCTTTCAATGGGTAATTCTATAATTGGCGAGTCAATCGTTGTATTGGTGACGCTGCTCGTGATGTTGTACTGACACCAGATGATATCCCTTTTGGATATAATCCTCAACCTGTAATTCCTGAAAGTCGTGCAGCTCCATAAATTGAAACTTTTGCATCTCCTGAAGAAGAACAACCATATTGGGGAGAAGAAGAATAAGAATTTGTTCCTGTTACACCAGATGCTGTTCCAAATGTTTTCCCTGAGGAGAAGAACAACCATATTGGCCAGAAGAAGAGGAAGAGTTTGTTCCTCCTGCTCAAAGATTTGCATCCCCTGAGGAAGAACAACCATATTGGGGAGAGGAAGAATAAGAATTCGTCCCACCACCTGTTAGTCCTCCAGTTATTCCTGATGAAATTTAACCAGAACCATTACCTGAGCCTGAACCATAACCAGAACCTGAGGCTGCTCCTGCCCCTGCACCTAAACCAGCTCCAGGACCAGCTCCTCCTTCTGAACCTCAAGTTCCAGTTGTCAAAGAGTATTAAATATTTGCTTATGTATTTTTAGATGTGAAGCAACAATTGATGTCACTAAAGAAAATGCTGCAGATATATTGTGTGCTATCTCAGAGTATTTGGCTTAATTAGCATCTGGCCATGTTCCAGAATTAGGTATCAATCCATCAAGAGTTTGTTTCTGTTTGCAATATGATGATAGTAATATTAGTGTATATAATGCAATAGGCGAGTCCAATGAATCCTTCATGCAAGTCGAGGCCATTCTTAAAGAAAATGATGCTTTTACTATTAATAAATTAGTTGCCTAAAGATGAATTTGATTTAAAATAATAAAACATCATGAATTTATTAATATACGTGTTTCTAATCTCTTTCGTCAAATGTTTTGAATCAACATGCAAATACTTACACGTTTCAACTGACATTGATAAAAGCAAAGACGATATAATCAAAGCAGGTGTACCAGCCAGACAGTGGGTATTGGAAGCAGGTATAATAATTCTATCATATAAATAGACACATTTCAATTGGTGAATAACTCCGTTCAAATGGACTACTTATATGTCTCTATGGACAACAAGATCTAATTAACATAAGACATGGTGCAGTTGGAATTTGATGATCATTATTTTGCAAACAGTACACTTAACATAGAGCATCATTAAAACAATGTCTTTTCATTGAAAATTGATTACAGATGTAAATAATACGGCGGTAGATTGATTCAGTATGAAGTGATATTTAATATACCATCTTGTGGATCTGCTAAAATTTATTGGTAAAAATTATGTGGAAGTCCTTTGATAAAACGCCATGGATTAAATGTGGATGCACTTATTAAGTCATACAATTAAACAGTTGTTAAGGATGGAGAATTGGTAAACAAAGCTTATTGGGACAAGGACTTTGATAATTTTGTTTTCACAGTTCCAGCCAATCTGAATTACTCCATCTTTTACGTTTATATGAATCTAACTAAGAACAGCGATGAAGAAAACATTTTGAATAAGGAGGAAACAAAAGATTTCTTTAAAGAAGTTGATTAATCGAAATCAGAAGCAGAAACAACATAGGAAGAATTTCAAGTTTTGGAAGCAATACTAAAATTAATACCAGAAGTGCATATCTCTCCTCCATATGTTGATGCAGATCATACTATTACGAAACCAATTATAAGAGGCGATTTATTTAAAGGTGGAGTTGTAACAGATGAGCCCTCAACTTTAATTGTAGAATACAACTGTGTTGAAAATGGAAATACCACTATAGAATTAAATATTCCTTTGTAGTATTTCTAAGATATTACTATGGTATTTTAAAAGCAATGTGTAGTTTCCGCATAAAGTTCATTGTAATAGTTCTTTAAATATTATTAGTTCAACTTTATCATTTTTATTTTATTTGATCTGTTTTGCAGTTGCAGGGTTTATGCTGTATACATTTGAAGTACATAAAATGAGTTTAAGTGATATTTTGAGAACCTTTCAACAACGATAGAGATTCAATTACAAGGCAACTGGAAAGGATGAAGATATTGAATCTGAATTCAAAATAGGAAGATTAGTTGATAATTAGGAAAGTAAATATGGTAGCATTTGATGTTTATATATATATAAATAAGCTAAGTTTTTGTTGATATTCTTATTATTTAGATATCCATCAATAAATATATATATATATCTGCTTTACTTTTTATTTATATATCATTAATCATCCTAATCAACTGGTAAATTGGTTAAATCTAAGTCATTTCCTGTTATTTTTCTGTAAGCATTCAACACTTATTAAGTTTCACCTTCAAAATGGGATTATGGATCGAATGAACTTGAAATGTAGATGTTATCCTTGGATCCATCATCAGTTGGAACATAAACATCAGAAACCTTTTAATATTTATAATTAAAATTACAGTGACGAATTTCTCCAAGACTGGTCCGACGATTTCAAATGCGGGTTCTAATTCCTTTTCTGGATTATTGGTTTCCACATTGGTACTCAAAATGGCAATGAAGAATCCTTTCTTGCAAACATTATGAACATCACTAACCATCATAACATAAATATCTAATCTAATAAAAATAATATATCTACCATTCTTTCTGCCTGTTTATCTTTATGGAATGATAACTTGAACTGATGGTAAATTCTTTGTATTTGGAATTGGGTGATTGAGAATGCAAATGCATCTGACAATCTTTCCGATAGATTTAACTTTATTTGATAATTTTGCTTTTAATGCATATGATGGATCAGCAATAATCATCTTGCAATTAATTTATTCTATTCCCATCAACTCCTTGACTTTCTCTGATTTTAATCCACATACCTAAATTAAATATTTTTTTATACTTTTCCTTCTCCATCAAAGAGCACTTCATCCAAATCAGCATTCAACATAAATGTACCACCATTTACAGCAGCCATTCTAGAGAATCCTTCTGGAATACCTCCCAATCCGTAAATTGGATAGATGAATGGACTATCACCATATCTTCCAATACTATCCATATACAATTTGATCTTCTCAATTGTTTAAATTGCTGGCTTATCTAAGAATAGATCATTTGAGAATAATGCAACAGCATGACCAATGAAATCAATTGTATTTGGCTCTAATTCGAATTTCTTAAGCAATTGAGCACATGACATTTGATTCAGATTCAAACCTATGATATTAATTCACATTTTACCATCATGAGTCTTGGGGTTGCTTGCTTCATAATTGGACACATAAGCCAAGAATTTCTAGCATCTTCTCTTTTCAAACATTCCCATCAAGTCAGATTTAAGGGCTTCTGAAGCTGTTGCTGGAACCTAAACTTCTTATATTAATATTTACTTTCTCGATTTTGCCACCTCCCTTGCTAAACAGACCTGGCTCCTTCATTTGGAATACATATGTGCCATCAATAGCCTTCCATTCCAAATAACGAGCCACCTTGGTCTTAAGCAAAATTTTGACAAGCTATCCATTTGCCATCACAAACTTGGGAATCAAATCGATATTCCAATCTCTATTCTAACCTTTTCAAATTAATAACTGATACATACCTAATTGTTATGGAAATTGTTATCCGGCCTTAAACAATTTCCAAAGGTTAGTTAAATTTAGTGATGCACCTTCTCCTCCATAATAGGGGTTACGATCCATGTGAAACACTCTCTTGCCTTCCATACTTAGTAATCCACTAAGAATGCACTCAATCAAACCAGTTCCGCACACAACGACATCATAATTAGGATTTATTGGCTCTTAAGTATCCATACTTAAATACAAAATATTTATTAAAAAATACTCGAGCCCCTCGAACCTAAATTTCTATCAAATGACGTAGAAAAAATTAGGAGATTCCAAAAAATGACAACCTTATCAAACCAAAATCCAGAAATACTGTGTAATACAAACACATTTAATCCATTACTACTTTATGGAATATAAACTGAATTTCTCAGAATAAGCAACTTTTAAATATTCATATAAATTTTTATATAATTATAAAAATTACTCTTTTCATTTTTGAAGATTGCCAATTGGATAATAAGCAGTACTTCTAGATGTTGGCCAACGAATGGATCTGTAACTTTTTAGGATTCTATCTAATTGTATGAAATATAAAATATGTATTGCATAGTTATATTTAGAAGTATATTCAATAGATCAATACATATTTATGATATGTCACTTAAGAATTTTACAATTAGAATAAGAGATAACTTTAAGAATCTCATTAAAGGAGAAATTTATATTTAATATCAATGTAGCTAATTTTCAATTTAACTAACTCTTTAATCCTTGTTTTTATATTCAGCTATTGGAAGATTACTTTTGATTTCAATAAACTTAATGCCTTTAGTTTTTATAAAAATGTTTTATAAGTTTATATATAAATAACAATTAATTAAAATTAATTCGAGAATATGAAAAAATGTGTAAAAATTGATTTTATATTTGATGCTTTATGTATATGTCATTCAAATATAATTTCCCCGAAGGGCCTGGTCTCTGTTTGCTGATTAAACCAATTCATGCTGGAATCTTATTCTAAGGGTTGTTGTGAAAACTCATAGTTATCTAAAAAAACAGGGTAATAAGCGGTGAATGATATGATAAAATTATTGTAATAGTCCTCTAAAATTTTCTTGGGTACTTCTTCAACTTCAGTATTATTTATAGCCGCTTGTTGCCCGGCTAGAATTATAAAACTTACAATTTTCTTAATTATTCTTCTATTTTTTGAATTAAATTCGATAACTGATTTTTTTACTCTTGATTTGGATTAAAGTCGTTTATTATAGATATCATTTAAGATTCGACAAAGTTATTAATCGTTTTTGTGATTGTCAATTTCTTATTTAACAAACTTCGATATTTCAGCTTTTTCAAGTTATTTACCTGCCAACTCTTGTTAGAGAAGGCATTTGCATACAATATAAACTTCTAGATCTTAATATAAGTTTTTATGGCCTTATTTTTTATAAAGCGATCTAATTGTTTCTACATTAATGTTCAAGTCCTTTGCAATCTCGCTCAAGGTCTCTTAGTTTGACTTAAGCCTCTCTAAAATCTCAAGCTTGACTTAAAATTTGATTTTCTTATAAGAACCTCTGAAGTTCTTTTTACTATTTTAATTAATTGAACTTTATTTCTGATTTGTGTTTTAAGTACTCATTAATTATATTAAATAAATTAATGAAAAGTCCTGTCAGCCATTCGAAAATAAATAGTGTAAGAATCGTCAGAATATATTAGGGATTTAATAAATAACATGAAATATGGAAAGCAGAATCACTTTATTCCATTTATTCAAAATAATAGTATAGATTTTTATGAATGGAGAAAAATTGTAGCAAACTAGAAAGCGAACTTTAATACTCTATTTATCTAAATAGATCTTGTAACATATGGACAAAGTTAGCAGAATTGTATGATAATTCAACATTTGTAAACATCTAATTAAATAAAATCTGATTTGGAATTTATTCTTTTGTGAATTTGTCATAATTATGTTATGTATTGGCATATAAGGTCCGTATGGACAGAAGGATATTAAAAAAAGAGCATGGAATAAATTAACTGCAATTGACAAAGTAATTGAAAATAAGCAGATAAAGGAATTATTACTAAATTAATAAGCACTAGACTATTGTACTTAATCTAAAAGACTTTTCTATTGAAGAAAAATAGTAAATAAATGGAAAGAGTGAACTTAATAATAATTAATTAAAGTAATAGAAATGGAAGATAGAATCTGAATACTTATCAATCCATCAATGATCCTAGTGAAGTAATGATATTGTGAGGACTAGATGCTTAGATTGTAATGAATCAACATTAGAAAATAGTATGAAGAGTATTCCTCAACATTTAGGAATTAGAGAGCTGATGTAAAATCATACTGAATTTAGTTATTCTGATTGGAAAGAGACTCTAAGAAGGATTGATTGTAATATAAAAGTTAATTCATTGAAATTTGTATCCTTCAAATAAACATTAAACACTTTTTCTTCTGATGAGAGATGCGGCGTCTTCTTAAGGTTCGCTATCAGCAGAGATTTAACTTTGAAAATCGAAATTTCCGTCTATGCTCTAAGAACTTATTCAAATCTATACCCCAGGAACATATTATGACTTGATTTCTTTATTGATCAACTTGCCCCAAGGATATCCTTTCAGCCATTGGTGCTCAAAAATCTCTTCAATTCCATTGTGGCCTAACCTTTGTTAAGGCTTTCTTATGAGTAGCTATAGAATAAATATTTAGAGATTACTCTATTAATGAAGTCCTGTGCTTTCGGAGAGAACCTTTCATCTTTAATTTAAACTTATTTGGCTAGGATCTGATCTCTAATTTCTTATCTATTCTTGCCATTATATGGTCTTTTGCCAAGGAGTAACTCGTAAGCAATAACTCCAAGTGCATAATAATCGACAGGAAATGAATGGTCGAGTCTACACATAACTTCAGGTGCCATGTAACCAGGAGTTCCTGAGGTATCACTAGCAGCAGAATCCTTATTTAATCTAGCTACTCCCAAGTCAGTTAATCTCAAGAATCCATCTTTATCGAAAACTAGATTTTCAGGTTTAACATCTCTATGGATTATGCCATTTTGATGTAAATATTAGAGAGCCAATAAAATACAACAGACAAAAAACTCTTTAGATATAAAATAATGGGGTACTTGTTTGATCTTCTGAGAATCTGGTGTTTCTACCAATATGATATCTGAGGTCTCCTCCTCTGAGTAAATCCAAGACCAAGTATAAGTTTTCTCTGTCTTAATAAGCATAATGCATATTCACTAGAAAAGGATGTTTGAGATGTTCGAGTAGATACTTTTCATTCATCACAGAATTAACAGACCTTTTAGAGATGATTCTAATAATCATTCAGATAAAAAGATACTTGGATTTCAACATTTCTTTAAGCGCATATTCTTAACGATTGGCTTTCATTTCAACTCTCCAAACCTTTCCAAATCCGCCTTTTCCAATTACATATAGAAATTTGAAGGAATGTCTTCCGATTACTATAATAATAGATACTAATAAGTTTACCATTTTCCTTGGGAGGCGAGGATTCAAGAGATGTCTTTCTGGTCCGAGAATTATTAACCATTGTGGTTGAAGTAGTATTATTGATTTATTTGCCACTATAATAACTGTGATGAATGACATGATTTGATTGTTGTCTTGATATTTATTTTGAGATGACAGCTTATTATACTAAAATAGCTTTCTGATCAACTGTTCTTTTCGAAACTGGTGAGCTTTCATCAACCACCAACGAATTTTTGATACTCAACATTGAGGATGATCTTTTTCGAGCACAGATTAAGCAACTTTTTTGATTGCATTGACAAAGAGATTCCACCTTCTTACTAATCTTAAACTTTATCTTCGACAGTGGGTTGTGTTAAGAATGCTGAGCAGGCATTATGTCTTTTAATGAGACATGCATATTATTTAATTATTAATCAAACTCAAACAACTAAAAACTCTTCCTATAGAAAATATGGGAACTGAATCAATAGTTTTTTAATTAGAATCATTAGTACACTATACCTTTTAATATCTAAGTGATTTTTTGATTTCTTACCAATCCATAGACATTATAAAGACTTTCTTAAAATTCTTACTATAAGAGAAAATAATGTCACTTCATATTTAGTGATTATAGGGAAATCTATTTAAATATAAACATTTAATTATTATAAGATATACTTAATAAAGTATTAATAGATTAAGTAGAGAGACAGTAATTTAAGTAACTGTGACACTTTTAATAAATTATTTACTATTATTCTTATTGCTTTCTATAAAGTGAATTTGTTATCAAATATTAGATGTTATAATCTATCAAAGTGCTTATGAATAATTTAGAGGAAATGCCAAATAATATGATAATTTAATTATAAAAATAAAAATAATGTAAAGAGAATAGGCAGTTTAGATTGCAGGATAATTATATAATTATTATACAAAAAAAGGGAGTTTAGACAGTAAGTTTGACTTTTATGCTGTTAGTTTAAACAATGATGGCTAATAATTATAAGATGATGGGTAAATAATCTCAGATCTAATAAGAAGATATTGAGGAATACAAATAAGTTATTGGAAGCGGTTAAAAGAAAGATTTTGAATAGTTATGTATCAGATATTTCTGCAACACTCTTCCGATAGTGAATTAATAAAAGAAATAAAAATACTCAAAAATTGCTAATGACAGATTAGAAATTGCAAGGAAAATTTTCCGTAAATTTGATGCAGATAACTCTGGTACTATAACTTCGGATGAAGTTCGAGGATTATTAATTGAAACATACAAGTAAGTGGGGATAAACAACTATCAGCCAACAGATGAAGATCTGAAAGAGTGGATGAATATGACAGACACAAATGGAGATGGATTAATCAGCATAGAAGAATTTGAAGATTTAGTAATTCGGAGTTTGTAGAGTTCTGGAATAGAAATATATTAGAAATGAATTGTATTTATTATAAATTCAGATTAAATTGTTATTTTCTTCTGGTTATTGATGCAACTGTTTAATTGCATCCTTTTAATTTTTGATATGCTTTCCTTAATCTGGTAATGCTCCTATAGACAAGCAAACCCCAATTCCTGCTAATACTAAATAAATAATATCAACATCTCTCATTCTATCTTTTTCTCCCTTTAAGAAAGTATAAACAAATCCTGATAGCATGGGTACTGTTGCCATACAGATATTTTCAATGATTCCCAATATTCCCAATGCAGTAGCTCTTAATAATACAAATAGAATACCTAACATATTATCAGGGACAGTTGATTACAATGCAGGCATCAGAATGCTTGAATAGCAAGCATAAGACAATCCTAAAGTTATCAAACTTCACATAGATAGAAAATATAAATTACGCAAAAACGGACATATAGTTGGGATGTGTAGAATGAGGCATATAATAGAGTTGTAAATGCGATAAAAAGAACATTAGAGTCGATACAAAAATGAGGACCTGGCGTTTATGAGAAAACGTGTCACTGATTTTTCCAATGATTGGAGAGGATAAAGCTATACATAAGATAGAAATTTAATACCTGCTACAATATATCCAACAGTGACGATTCTACCAGCATGCATAATACTAAATCCGAATCTCTCGTGATAAAACTTATTAGCATTGTCTAAGAAGGGAACATAAGCTGCCAACATCAGTGTAGTGATTAGACTCATTCTGACAAATGGTTTACTAAGCTTAACTAATATAGTTTGGTCAATTACATTTAGATAATGAAACCTCCTCGTCTGGTTCTTCTGCCTAACAAGTATCATACTTTGTGTCTAAATATATCATTAGTAATCCAGATAAGAAGGACTATGATTTAGGTTTATTGAATATACCATAATGCACAATGATAATCCAAAAAGTAAAGGCCATTCTAAAGAATGAGTTTTCTCAAATAGATATGGTGATAAAAAGGAATTCAATGCTGCTGCCAATTCTGGAACTGTTAAAATCAACCCCATTGCTGTTCCCAAACAATGTGGCATCCTTCTAGCAATCACCTTAAACACACCTATGTGTAATAAATCACTTGCTATTCCAAATATTGCCCTCCCTACTAACATCATATAATATTTTTAATAGCATCCACCAAATGCTATAAATAATTATGAGAGTCCAAGCATTAATGAAAATGTAAATACCTATTTATTGTATAAATTTTACTCCCCATCTTCCTCCCATCCTATCTATCATGATACCTCCTCCAATAGATAATCCAATATTTGGAACTGCAAATATGCTGTACAACAAATTGAATTATGTTTATGTTAGTTTAAACTCTTTTTCAATCGGAATCTCAAGTGCTTGGGGTATGTCAAAGGCATAGTTATTTCCAACCATTAACAATATTGCCAAACCTATAATTAGACGATCGATCATCCGTTTTTTATATATATAATATTAAATTCTTAATAGTATTAAAAAACTAACAAATTTTAAAATATATATTATCTTTGTATGTAATCAACTCAAAGTCTTGGTTTAGCAATCTATTTATTGATTGTAAAAGTTCTAAAATATTTATTATATTTATATACTCTAATCCTTCATCATCTTACATGAATTCAGTATGTGTTTTTAGCATTTTTTAATTGTCACTTACTTGTGGTATATTTGTATTTGTGATTGTCAACTATTATCCAGTATCATAGTCTTATTAGAAATATCGAATAGACACTCTATTACCCTTCTCCTATTTCTTTGTTGTTGGACCCTTATTTTTTACAAGTTCCATAACTGATCTTGCAAGATTCTAGAACCTCTTTCTTATTTAAGCACTTTTCTTAGTTCTTTTGTAATTAAAGCACTTGACAATCTTTTACGATTTTAATATAGGGAATAATGATGTTAATTTTGAATTTATATTGTCTATAATTTTCTCCGCTTATGAAGAATTTAGCTTAATCACAAGTTTGGTCAGGTACAGCAAAAATTGTGCATTTATTGCTATTAAAAAGACATAACTGCAGATTTCAATGAATTTCAAATTGTATTGTTCACTTTAAACAACTAAAATGCTAAAAATAATTGTAGTAAGGCAAACGATATGCATATGACTTTCTAAATTGTTAAATAAGGATGCTTTATAAGGTTGAAACTTTTCTACTAATTGTTAATAGACGATTATTATTAAAACTACAAAGGTTGCTTTCCAGACTATTTAATCCTGGAACTACAATAGCACAATTACCAATAAGAATTTTTATATTAATTTGCAATACTCCCAATAATAATATTTACTTTTATAATTTAAGTACAAATAACCAAACATCATTTTCGTTTTTAAAAGTGTTAATTATTATTTTCTCTAAAATATTGCGACAAAGTCCAATACCAATATGATAAGAAATAATATAAATATTGGAATAATGAATTGCAAAATCCATAAATAATGTTCTTGTGAATCAAATATATATGTGACATCAGCAAGAACCCACTTTTTCCCTCCTATTACTCTATATGAGATTAAAGAGATCAAACAGGAGAATATACTTGGAGAATAATAGAGTTTGCAATATTATAGAGAATTGAAAATTAAATGATGCCGAGTTTCACTTTCTGTTCTAAATACAAATAATATGAACACACCAATAATTATCAAATAGAGGATTGGTGAAAATATTTAAATTATGGCTCTAATATAAATGATATTGAAAGTAGCTTCATAATTAGACCATACACAATCTAATGAAAAGGATATTGACTCTGTAGGATTTCCTAAAAAGTTTATAATCGAAGATAATTGAATGGGAATATTCAATTGCAACATAGTCAAATAGAATATTATCTAAAAATAATGAAGAAATATCTTATTGCAACTAATAGTTGAAAACCAGAATACTCTAAACAACTTGTTAAAATCACTCTTTATACAAAAAGCGGTTATTCCAATGGCTAAAATATTCCTAGATTTTATAATTAATTAAATACCATATGTTTAAGATTATGTAATAGAAGATTGTATATCTCTAACTTGAGCATTATTGACAAGAATACTTAAACAAATTCTAAAATTTTTCTGAGCCTCTAGTACCATAAATATCACACTGTTCACATAATGCTCCTACATATCCAATTTCACAACTAGCATCTCCTGTTTCCCAACCTCCTTTGCATTTAGTCTACGAATAGGAGCATTACAAAATATCATCTGAATTCTAATGGTATCTCCAGAAACCTTATCTGAGTTTCAATTATCCTGATGTTACTGAAGATGTTGTAAGTTCGTTTCTTTTTGAACATTTAATAGATTTGATTATTACAGAATATAAATCTTAAGTGTAGTCACAAGCCTTACATTGATCACGATCAAAGATTTCTCCTATTTTACAAGTGAAAGTCTTGACTTGGAATTGGAGTTAGTAATTTTATGAATTAGTTATGGTGTTACTTAAGACTTTAATACAATTGCATTTGATTTTTAATAATAAAGGTTACTCAGTGTATGGTGTGAAAGTAAAAATTTGATCATCAAAATCAAAATCTTAAGAAGATTCATTGAATTTAACTTTGATTTAGATTTAAGAATCATCACTAAATATTGTGCAGTAGAAATTGCTTAGATTTCTCATTATATCATTTTATCTATTCAAAGCAACAACCCTCAAAGTTTAATTGGCATTTATATATTTATTCAATTTCTGATCAAAATACTAGTACTAACCAATTTATTATCCTGATGGAAAGTATATGTAACTAGTAATGCTTCCATCAAACATAGAATAATTTTGAATCTTTATTTAATCTAATTGAATTGATTAATTATTCATCAAATCTGTAGGGAATAAGATATTCCTATAATTGTCAACAGTAATTCCTAATTTTGATGGAATTTCAACAATGTCATTTCCAAAATAGCTAGCTTGGTTTGCCTTAAAGGTTTCGTGCTCTATGAATATAGGCAACTAAATATTTGTAAAGACTCCTCCACCTTATTCAGCTTTATTGTAATAAATTTAAGACTGTTTAAAGACTATACTCTTGCCTTCATAGTAGACAGCTCCTCCTTTGTATTTTGCTGTGTTATTAATAAAATTTGACCTTAAAACAGTTATTGAAAATTCATAAGTATTCAAACAACATCCTTATAAGGCTGTATTCTCTAAGCAATAATAGTTTGATATTAATATATCTTTTGACACTATCTTCTCATCTGGCTAATATGATATTGGTTGTATAGTTATGCAAGAGTTTAAACATAAATTTGAATGACTGAAGAGTGTATCCATAACTATTTAGGATACATTTTATTATTTAATTAAAGCATTAATATTAATTAGTTCATTTATTTGATTGTTCATAAATGTAATGTTTCTAAAAAAGATTGATTTCGTTGTAATTTATTGCACAATGTTTATTAGGGTAGATGCAGATAATTAGGATGAAAATATCAATAATTCTTAGGAACATTCTATCTGTTTCATGAAATCTGTCATTTATGATATTGAAGTACAATCATTAATTTTAGTAGAGCTAAGTTTACAGATCTATCTGTTACTCTTATAGTTAAAATTGTTTTATGTGTTGAGCACCTATATATTTGTTAACTGAATGTCACTATAGCTTACAATATTAATTAATTATTGATTAACTATGTTTGCATTGTCAACTAATAGATTAGCTAAAATAATTTCAGAGGATTGTTCCACAGATATTATGCCCTCTTATATTAGATTTACAAAATATGAATTTTTAAATTCAATAGAACACATTTTCAAATTTATTAATTGCCTTTATTTTGCTAAAGTATTATCTATCTAATTTTAATTATCAAATTTTAAGTTTTCAAAGTATGTTTAATAAGCTGATTACTCAACTATTATTTCCTTTAGACTTAACTTGCAAGGCTATTCATTTGAATTGATAGAATTATCAAAATATAGAATTGATCCTAAATCTGCATAATTATCTTTAAAAAAAGAATTTTAAAATTCAATCTGTATTTTTTGATAAATTGAAGATTTGATAAAAAGAAATCCGCCTAGATTTTACGTGAAAACTTAGCTCACTGAAATGTTGATGAATTACATTAGTATTTCCTATGATTGTATTTCTAGATATATGGCAGCTCCATAGGATAAAGAGTTATCAATCAAGTTAGATAAATTACTAAATTAGCAATTCTGTATTGTTAACGTAGAAATATTCTAACTGCTTATTTGAAATCCTCCTCCATAAAATCCTTATGAAGTATTCAAATGCACATCATTTACTACAAGAGATGATGTTTTCAAGTATCCATTGCCAGATTGAGTGTAAATTGATGTGATAGAAGTTGAAAGATCTTTTATAAAATAATTTAATGTTGTGTAATTCATTACATTATTATTATTAAAAAGAGTATAAGCGATGTTTAACTATTGAGTGTTGATGTAAAGTAATGAAACAGTGGAATTCAATATTAAATTATACTCCAAGGAAGAAGTAATTAAAGAAAAATATCCTCTTGGAGCAATTGCAACTATGAGTAAAGATGATGCAATTTAGGATTCCTCCTAAAATTCATTCAATAAATTCCCTTGAAATATTAATGAAGAGAAATGAATAACAATTTAGTTTTAATCGATAATACTTATAAGTCCGAGCGAATTTTAATTAAGATTCTTTAAAAGCAAATTTCTTTCAAACTTTACCTGATTGATTATAATTAGTTTTTACAGAATCTCTTAAATTAAATTCATCTTTTGGTCATATATAATTTGTATAATTCCTTGATTGTATAAAGTATTATTTGAGAAAATCGAGTTTTGAATAGTAATTTTTCTCACTTCAAAAAAAGAGATGAGAGAATATTCCTATTAAAATTTGGAAGAATCTAAACAGATAAAACTTAAAAACTATTCTCTTTTTCTTTTAATTATTTGCAAATTATCAATAATTACTTCGATTGAATTCAGTATTGCTATTTCTGGCAAATCTTCTTCTCTTATTATTAAAAAGTTAGTGATTTTTATTAAGTTACAAGACAATAGAATTTTATTTTTTGAAATATCAATTTCATTTAATAATTCTATTTAAGTTATTTAAGAGTTCTAAATTTAAATATTCAAAAGTTAAATTTAAATTGGTTACTAGTTTTCCTGATTCACATAGATTAAAGGAACTTCTTTTTCATATTTGATAAGATTAAAACTTATCTTGTCCAAAATGAACTGCGGTTCATTAATATAAGAAATGCCACCTTAAAACAAAGTACTATAGGATTAGAGAGTTAGTCCAGATAGAGTAATGTCTTCTATTTCAATAAAATTATTTAGAGAAAATAAAATCGTATTTATTAAGGTTGAATCTTATATGAGGGCTTATTTCACTTAAATTTAATAGAAATAATTAAGATTAAAAAATATTGTGGAATCAATAATTAATTAATTTAAATCCAAATTTTGCATCAAAATATTATTTAGACCATAAAAAGAGAGTTTAATGTATGTGGAGTTTTTAACAACCATATTTGTGATTTTTAAGTTTGAAATGTTGATTTTGATAGAGTTTTAATTTAATATGTTAAATAAGATTATATTTATAAAATCACAATTTATAAATTTAACATTATCTAAGGTTAATTAGGATGGTTGTTAATTAGTTTTAATTAAAATAAATTGAGAGTTCATTTCAGATAAGAGTAAATTTATAATTTAAATGTCTCGAAATTCAATAGATTATTAACTTCTCGCAAAAATTATAATTTATTACTATTTATTCAGGGATCCAAAATTCACATTCTAAAACGTTGTTTTTAGGTTAAATTTGGAATCAATAATTATCGTAGCTATGAGATTAGATGATGATATAAAGGATATATTAGAAATGATAATTTCAGTAAAGCCTAACAAATAAAAATTTTCAAATATTAAAAGGTCTGACTATTATGAGGAGTAGAAATTCAATTTAATTAAGCTATAATTAATAACAATATTACATTGCGGAAAACACATTTTTGCTCATACTTTATTAAAATTATCCTTCCTGAGGAATTTTACAAGAATGTTCAAGACCATCAACAATTTCAAAATTATAAATTAATTCTTTAACCGTATTTTTATTTGCATAAGAATAAAGCTTTTCATTTTCAAAATAAGATAGATGATCTATTTCACTGTTGGAAGAGAATAAATCTTTTATGTTTATTTAATTTTTATAAGAAACAAAATCATCTTAGCAGTATATTTTGACATCTATTGTTATCGATTTAAAGCATTTTTATTGATGAGGGTTAGAACTGCAGTCTTAAAAACTCTAAAGATCTTCATCATAAAAATATAAGTATGAAAATCCTT
This sequence comes from Paramecium tetraurelia, assembly GCF_000165425.1. Classification (NCBI taxonomy): domain Eukaryota; phylum Ciliophora; class Oligohymenophorea; order Peniculida; family Parameciidae; genus Paramecium; species Paramecium tetraurelia. Next base: position 262,447 of record NW_001799033.1, read on the forward strand.
TAATACAGATATTCTAATATATTTGAGATTAGCTTGTATAATAAGGATTTATAGCAGCTACCTCTGATTAGCTTCTTTTAATGCAAATTTAGCAATAGGTGGGACATTCCAAACAATTATCATCAACTACTGAAAGAATCTTGCCCAAATAAGTAAAAGGGCAAGATTGACATACGTTTTCATCATTAATTTTAATACATGATTCACAATATTAAGGACATGATTTTATACATTTTCCATTATACAACTCATAATTTTCTAAACATTAAGTGCATTATACCATATATTATTCTTTCTAAAATTTTTAATTATAATCATTATAAAAGTGATTTTGATTGCTTTCTTCAACAAAAAACTTATAAAATGCTCTAAGATCTTTTCGAAAATTATCGTTATATTACTTTAAATTCTATGTACACCTGAAACAATTAAGTTCAGTAGGACATTTGATACAGACTCCGGTATAAGAGGCATAATATCCAAAATTACATTCCAAACAAACCTGATTAATATCATTGATTTTGAGACACAATATACATTTATCAATTAATGGGCAGTAAAGAAATTATTCATATATTTTCTAATTGATAAGAACTTGATTGTAAATGATTAGGCAAATATATGTGCCGCTATAATCAAAAACAGATTGCTTGCACATTTAATATTGATAGAAAGTATAAACACATTAATTAGTAATGAGAGAGTATGTAAAATAATCATCCATACATCTGGCACATCCAACCCTCACATTTTCATCAAAGTCTTGAGGTTCAAAAAATATATCCATAGTAGTTATTGAATGATCAGTCTCTAAATATTGATAGCCATATAAACAATAATCAATTTTAATTTCTAAACAATCTATTGCATTGAACATTATATAGTATTTATTCATATCTATGCATTCTAAGCATCTTAGGAAGTATTCTTTTTTCTTAAGATTGAAATCAATCTAACAAGTTTTGCAATTCAAACCACACCTTGAACACCCTCCATTTACAATTACAGAGCTCTCATCCAAACAGCTATCACATTGTACTTTGTTAATTGTTTCATCATAACGACATCTTTGACAATCTTGTGGGCATTCAACACAATTTTATTAATCTAAATCAAAATAATATTAAGAAAGGCATTCAATACAAATTCCCTATTCATTCTATTGTGAACAAAAAGGAGGATTAAGTTTACAAGCTCCATTAATAAATTTAAAATTTGATTTACATTTTACAAATACATACTAGCCTAAATGTTATGCTCCTATTAGCTTATTACATTCAGATTCAATAGGAGTACAAAACCCTGCACATCCATCGCATAATTACATTGAAAATGGTTAATTGATCAGATACAAATCTAGAAATTCTTACTCCCTTTGAGCTTATCTAAAAGAAAAATAAATTTAATTGAAATCCCAATTACACATTGGGTTTTTGAACCATTCCTTTTAATTATTTATGCAATCTAAACAATTAAGCTGTAATTTTCCAAATGGGCTAATTATAATGATTATTATAATACCATGGATAACATGAATTCATAAATTCAAAATATCCTAACTAGCATTTTATTGCATCATTTTCATTTTCTTTTTGTAAGAAAATCACAGCAGTTTGATAATTTTGTACAATCGATATGCAATCCAGGCTGTCCAATGATTCTATGTATCCAATACCACAAGCACATAAGTTTTTAAAGGGCAAGAATACTCTATTATAGATAGGATTGCAAGACAAACATTAGTTCTCATAAGGACCGACACAGCCAAAGCAAGTAGGATGGCAATCTCTATTAAACTCAAATTTATACTTAAAATAAATGGTTTTAACCCTTGATAGCTATGAATAAATTCTAATTTTGCCATCTAGCCATTCATGAAGGTTCTGTATTTATTAATTCCTGCTATTTAGATACTCGCATTAACATTGGAAAATTAGTAAGGCTAAAAATTAGGTTAAAAATTCCCTCCTACAAAAGTTTAATCATAAGAAAAGTAGAGATGAATAGATGATGTATAATCCTTATTTCCTAACTGAAATTATAGATAATGCCAAGATATTAATTGATGATACACTTAAGGTTGTCCTCCATAGATACCAGCTTCGTATCCGCAATAAAAATAAGGTTTGTAAATGTTTGGATTTTAGTTAAGTTAAGTATTTATAGTGAATTATGTGCTTAATTGACCACTGGTTGAAATTTGATACTGTAGTGATAAGATTTCATCTCCTGGGTAGACATTGGAGTATTGCAATTATGAATAGCTTATACTTGCAAGTATAAATCCATAATCTTCGACTTATTCGCTTAATTTTACCCACCCCTAAAGTAAAAATGAGGAACCTTCCAAAAAGATTATCTTTTTTAAATAGTTATTTCCATTAAAATATTGATCATCTACTAATAGAATTCTTTATTCTTAAGGTTTGATTCTTTCAAATATTCCACCCTCAATAATCTTCTGATTAAACTATTAAAAATTACTCCCAATCTAGTCGAACACTTCAATTATTTGAAATTCGGATTATTTTGCTGTAAAGGGTAGCAAATTCATGTTTTATACCTATGATAGTAAATAATAAATTTACTCTTCCATATCCTCCCAAAAAACTGTTGACCACTTAAGGAATTTAGGTTGTTAATTGAAACTTATTGTAAATGAAATTATTGAAAGCTTATTCATTATATAAGTAAACTTCGATTGAGCTTTGAATAGGATCTAATGCAACTGCAGCATAGATCCAAATGCCTTCAAAATCATAATATTTATAATTAATCAATTACTCCTGATTTGTATTTATAATGAATTTTAAATTTATCAGGTTATTATTGAAATCTTCCATAAAGTATAATAAAATTTCAAATTAATCCCCTTAAGACAAACAAATTATATATCCCTTAACTTCTTCATTTGAATCTAAACCTTCAGTTAATAAATGAGTTGAGAAGATCCTTTTAAAGGCAATAAATTTAAACCAAATTCCATACCCTGTTCTTGTATTTTAAACTTGAGTCACTAATTTTTAATAAGGGTCATATTCGTCTAATAATTATAAAGTTTATTTGACATTTTAAGCCAACGAACAAAATGAAACTATAATGATGATTAACGCTCTAAAGTATTCGAAATATTTCATTAATGCTTAATGTTCTAAATAAATTTAAATAAAAATAATTATTTGAAAAAGATTATCAAATTAGGTAAATATAGCGCTAATACTTTTTATTTTTATTATTGAGCTTCTGAAAAGATAAGACAATTTATCATATATTAATTTAATATAATAATATTCAGTGTCTATGCTGAGGTTTATTTCATTATTTTTACAAATTTCTTTGTACTTATTTATCATAGATTTTAGTTTTATATAGCAAACAATTAGTGATCTTGAGGTTATCGATGAAGAATAGTCATTTTACAAGACAACAAATAAAATTCAATTAGATGAAAATAATAGCTATGGTTATGAATTTTGGTTCAAATTTAATCTAATCCCTCAACATTCTTACTAGGAAGTATTTGAAGAAGAATTAATAACAGTTCGTTATAACAACTAAGAATATAGCAATACTTTTTTAATTTTTTCTGAGTGGGATTCACACTCTAAGTAAATTACTGTTCTATACTTCCTATAATAAACATACTCAGGATATTGTACTCTCTATGTTATACTGTATGTTTAGGATTAAAAATACAACTTGTTTTCATAATTTATTGGGTATTAAAATTTCGAGGGAAGTTGGGTATACACTCATTTTGGTTTCTAAAGGAACACAAACATATTTTAATGGCTTTACTATTCTTCAGAAGATAGATTGATCTAAGGGTAGGTTTGGCCAATTGATGGGGTGTTTTAAGATTTAGCAGAAACCACTAATATAGTGGGCGGAAGTGGAAAAATTTAATTCTCGAATTAAGAGCTAAATCTTCAGAAAATTAGAGGGAGGTTCACTCCTGTGATTTTTACCAAGGGAATTTTATATAAAGAAGCATTGCCTTGGTACCTAGCATATATTCATCTTCCTGATATCTGTACTGGAGCTCTATTTGAAATTGTATATGGAATTTAATATTTGGACGGGACAAATTACTTAGAAAGAGTTATGTTTTTGAAAGGCAAGAAATTTATTATAAAAGGATGGAATAAGCTAATTATTAAAAAGGTAGTATATTGATAAATTGTAGAATTAATACTAAGATTCACATTTATAATTGATGAGAATTACTACTAATAAAGTCTATACAGAAAATAGTAATATTGGAGATAAGTTATTTTAATTAATTTATATCCTGAATACAGATTTAAATAAACAATCAGGAATTCAAGTGAATGCTTAAAGAATCACTATTCCCTTTTTATCCTTCTACTACGATTCGTATTTCAGCAGTTTTTTTTATAATGATGATCTTATGTTAAAGAGGTTGTCTAATTGGGTCTTCTTTAGTTTTGAATAAGGTGGCTAAAAATAATAATTATTCAAAATTTTCTTTACTTATGATTCGTTCAGTCTGTCGTTCGACTTCGGAAATTTTTACTATCCTTACACTGTCTACTAATTAGCTGATGTTCCACTTTATATCCTTATCGGAGGAGATAAATTTTCAAGTCGGTTCTATTATTAGGGATATGTGTAGAATTTATACATCTAGACCTGTCTATCTGAATAGGACTTGTATTAATATTATAACCCTTAGTAGGATTGTAAATATTGTTTTATATTATAAGATTGCCATCCAATGTGTAAAACTTGTAATGGACCTAATTAAAATAACTGTTTAACTTGTCATGACTATCAGAATAGATAATATTATATTGGTAAAAATATATGCCTTTGCAAGTTTGGATTTTCTGAAGTGTCATATTCCTATAGCTGTAAAGACATTTTTAGTCAGTATAAGAAGGAAATATTAGGAGAGTAATAATCATAAGAATGCTAGATAAATTTAGAAATGAACGGTCTGTAAATATGTTCGAGTTGGTATGTAGTATTATAAGATATGTTAGTCCTGAGATCAATTATAGATGCTATGATTGTATTTTGAATCCTAATGATTGGATTTCTAATCCTTTGTGCACAAAAGATATTGTATATTCTAGTTTAAGCAGTTCATCAATGTTAATAAACAAAAGAGAATCTAAAGACTATACACTTTATACATTAGATCTTGAATTTGGATTTTCACTTTGCGAAGGTTGTGAAAGACTATGTGTTGAAGATGAAGTTGGGTGTAACCATATATAAGGAAGGACTCATTTAAACGAAAAGGTTATGGTAAAATGCAAAAATGAGGGGTTTTATTTTGAAGATAACAGTTGTCAAAGATGCAAACCATAATGTTTGATTTGTGTTTCATTAAATCGTTGTTAAACTTGTTTGGATGGATATTATCAAAAAGACGGAGACTGTTTTCAATGTCAAAAAGAATGTACAAAATGTTTATATAATGATTAATAAAAAATATAATGCACAACTTGTGTTGAAAATTATGGATTGATTCAAGGCTCCTGTTAAAAATGCGGATCACATTGTATTAGTTGTGAACAAAGCATAAACAGGATAAATTAAAATGTATTTTTAAGATGCTTGATTTGTGAAGATAATAAAAAATTCATGATAAGTTATGATTAATTCAACTGCATTGACAATTAAATTAATCATTGTAATTATGGGTTCATTTATTCATCAATTGATCGAGTTTAAAATACTTTAATGTTAGATTAAGATTTTATTACATTAGACACTGCAGTTTTTGGATGTGCATAATGTGAAGAGTATTATGAATATGATATTCAAAATTAACTTTGTTAATATAATTATGTAGAAAAATGCAAATAAATCATTCTAGATTAAGGACAATAGATATGCTTAGTTTTTACAAATTACATAATTATTTTTCCATATTATCCATCCAGGGTATATGTCAATGATTTCGAGTGCGATAGATAATTAGATTAATGTATCTAATGCTTAAATCTTTCTAATATTTATTATTGTCTTTTTTGTAAAACTGGTTACTATGCAGACCAGGAAGGCTTATGCGTAGAATGCCCAAAAAGTATAAATTGTAAAAATTGCTATATTCAGTCAAAAAAATATAAAGATAATTGGAAAAAAAATATTAGAGCAACGTTTGAATATTTCTATATGAACTATTATGTAGATTAGTCGTTATTCACAAGGCTAAACTCTAAACCAGATGATGAATATGAAATATTGTGTTATGATTGTTGGGAAGACTATGAGTTTTACAATGGGTAGTGCATTAAAGCTTGCGATTGTGTTTCCTGTGTGAAAATAGATTACTAGAATATTTGCGAAGTCAGCCCCTACTCTCAAGATTACACATCTCTAACTGTAATTGAGGGTAAAATCATCGATTGTTCAACCTATTGTTTGTTTTGTTTTCCATTGCTTTAAGAAGAAATTAGGCAGATAAATCCTTACTTTTAGAATTCTGTATATTCTTACTATTCTAATAAATGCTTAATTCCAAACTCCAACTTCAATAATTTGGTTTATGATTCTTATCTTAAACAATATAAAAAATGCTAAACTCATTCAAATTGCTAGATGGAAATAACCCTCAACTATTTCTTAATTTGCCAAAATGAACAGACAGATCAAAAAGAAGATTCTCCACTATTGATTACAATAGAATAGTTATTTTCTATTAGTAATGGATAGCGATTTAAGGAATTCCAAAATTAGGTTTTTTATGAATATGCTAATGCCCAAATGATAGAAAATATCATCATAAATATTGAAGTTTAAGACTCCAAGTAATGCTTATTACCTCAATTGTCTTAATTGAGTAACGAATTTTTTACAAACATTTTCTCAATCAGAAATATAAAATTACATTTGTTCAGTTAAAACTCAGTTGAGTTTGTTGTTAATGAGCTTAGTATATCAAGTTTCTAATAGATCCAGCTTGAAAATATATAATTTAAACCGTATTTTCAGAGAGCATTCAGATTATACATAAATTCTTTAATAAAACAATAAATAATCCTTAAGAATTTAAATTTTACTAATTAGAAACAAGTAAATTCATTCTAAATACAAATTATGTATATCAATAATTTAGAATTACATAACGTTAGATTTAACGAGATAGAGACTAATTATTCTTATGGATTAATATAAATAACTCAAGCCAAATCTAATAAACTTTATTTTAAAGATATAAAACTATTAAACTCCATATTATTCCAATCTGTTTTCCTATATTTAAATTATGTTACACTTTCAGAAATCATATTTGAGGATTTATAAATTGAAACTGAATTTCAATATTCCTCATTGCTCCAATATTTTAATTCAAGCGAAAATGATATTAAGATGTCTTATGTATCAATTTAGTCAAATTTAATAAATTGTTAACTATGGTTACATTTTATGTAATAAAATAAAATAGAATTAAATCATTTTATCATTTAGTCGTCATACTTTGTTTAAACTAAATTACTTTATTTAAGAGAAAATACCTAAGTTTCTGATATCTAAGCTTTTCAAAATTAATTTTAAGATCAATCAATTATATTATATTTTATTAATGGATACAGTGAAGTTAGTACAAATCAATTAACTATTAAAAATGTGTTGTTCTAAGAAAATTTATGTTATAATAACTATTGTCTAATATATGCAGTTCAAGAAGTAGAAGCATCCCTAAATCAAATTTTATTAGAATAAATATATATTTATTTTAATTCTAGATTATCTTAATGGAGTGTTGAAAATGTTGAAGAGTATGAAACCTTAATTTATTTATCTCTTAAAACCATAATAATAGATGATTTAGAATTGAAAGGAGACTTTATGTCTTAATTAGATAAATAAATTCCAATCAATTAAATTCACATCAATAATATAGTCTCACTTCAAATTACATCGATTAAAATAAGTAATATAAATCAACCAAGTGCCTCATATTTGTACCAATCTTATAAATGTTCTAAGTTATAATAATCATCTACAAGTAGTAAACCTATACTAATGATTCAATCATTCCAGAATCTCAAATTAAATTTTTTCGATATTTATAACGTCGTTAATTTCAACGCACCAATTATCAAGATTTTATCATAAAATTCATAAGTTTAATAGTTGGATGAGAAGATACTTATTCAAAATATTAATTTCACGTCCAATTTACTATTAACTACATAATATTTTAACTCTAAATCAATTCTAGAAATATCAAGTCAATAGAAGCAAAATATTTAAATAGAAAATTTCATATCATCGTATAACATCCTACATGAATACATTTAAGATTATAGCATATCATCTTCAAATGTATTACTAATAGAATCTCCGTAAAGTGATATTACAATGATCAATTCATATTTTACAAGCAATACTGTTATTAATTCGAGTAATACTCAACTCTAAATTTTTTGTAATACTTTGCAAATTATTAATTCAACCTTTATAAAGCATAATCAGATGGATTAGAGTATGATTGATGTAATATTTAATAAATAGTTTCTTAATGACATGGATGTTAAGTATTTTGAATAACTTTAAAATTATTTTCCAATTATTTCTTAAACAGGAGTTGGTGAATTTCATTTTAGGAATCTCATCATCTAAAATATAGAGATAAACTCAACATAGGGTTATTAAGGTGGAACATTCTCATTATATCCAAAAAATCAAGGAGTAATATAAGTATCACAGTCAAGATTTATCAATATAAAATCCTAATTTTCACTTTTTGATACTAAAGGAGGATGTTTTTACATATCATTGCCTTCATTTGAAATAGATATTGTTATTAAATAATGCACTTTTTCCAATATTTGGACATAAAACTATGGAAGCATAATTTTTGTTGAATCGGTTATTGATCATCTTATCAGTCTCAATGTAGTGGATGTTTTCATTAAAAATGCTTTTAGTTTGTAAGGTTCAGTCATCTATTTGAAGTAAAACAAAGTTGATTTGAATTCTATAAATCAATTAGTATTTTAGAATGTTGAAATTGTATAGGAAGAGGACAATTTTGTTGGCTATTTAGCCGAATACATGACCATACCTGATGATTAATAGAATTAATTTTTAGAGAATAGAAGTCTAATTTATTCAACTTATTCTAATGTATCTTTAGAAAATTTTACAGTATTGAATATATTTTAAGAAATGATATTAGAATGTAATTAATGTGAGAAAATTTTAATTAGAAATTTATTCATTTATAAAGCCAAAGAGACATTAGCTCTATTTTCAATTATTTCAGATTAGAACTAGATTTATATTTATTTTTCTAACATTTAATTTCTTAATGTTAAAAATTAAATTGAACTCTTTACAGATTTAAATTGTAATTTAAAAAAAGAACTTGTTAATCTTGAATCAGGTTGTTATTCTTAAAATCAAAATGAATAAGTTAATTTAAAGAATAATATCTTATTTTATTATGATGATGCCTATTTATAAGTGCTTGGGAGGTGCAATTTCAACAATATTTAAAGATAAATCTAAAATTAATAATCATTGATACATATATCAATTTAATCAACAATTTAATAATAGATAAAATTTGTAAATTGTTTATTTGAATCAATCTAAGTTTCAAATGCAATTATTAGAGTAGCCATCTAAACTATTCCGCCAAATTTTATTAAATTAAAATATATTTATATTTAAAACAATTAATGTGGATAGAATGGATGTATTATTTTGGAATCAAATAGAAATTAACTCAGCAGATTACTATCTGAAGAGATTGCAAAAGAATTTGAAAGATTTGATTCTCAAATTAAAATCGATTAATTGTATTGTTATAATAACAAAGCTTCGAATGGAGTTTGCTTAAATATTTAAAACTTATCTGTATACATACTCCTATCCTAGTTTTATAATAATACAGCATCTGAATATGGAGGAAGCATTTACTTTAATTCTAACTCACCAGGATAATAGTTGTTATTTAAATTTTGTCAGTTTTATAATAATTAAGCATTCATCGCTGGCGCTATTTATTCGAATAATATTATTAATAACAAATGGATAAAGGAATATAATTATTTGGATAAAAATGGCTGTAAATCCTTTGGTTCTACTATTGTTTATCCCCCCATGAAATTAGGGGTTACTTTTGATAACTACAACACTATCTATTATCCAATAACATTACATGAAGGCTAAAATATTAAAATAGATCAAATTTAATTCAATAAAAAATTGGAATAAAATTATTTTAATCTTCCTAGTGGGTGTGTGTTAAATTCATATTAAACTGTAACAGAGGATAACCTATATATAAACAACAACATAACTTTTCGTTTAATCGGATTCGATTCGAATGATGAAATTATGAAAAACCTTGAAGATTCATCTTGTAGCATTTACGACAGAATCGTTGATTTGCAAAAGGTAGATGAAATATTTTAAGTATCCGAACTTGTTTCGACTTCAGTGAACATTAAATCTATTAAATTTAATAACAATTCTAAAGATTATAATTTAGATACTGTTGTATTGAATAGCAAAGCAATCAATAATATTACTAATACTTTACAGTTGATCTTCTTTTGTCCAAGCATATAAAGTATAATATTCAAATAAACTGATAGCATAAAAAGTGAATTCAGAATATCCTTATAATATCATTTCTACTCACAGTCAATATTACTTAGAGATCAACATTGTTACATTAGGTTGCCAACTAGGTGAAATTTAAAATCAATTGACAGGGGCATGTCAATAATGTGATGCTTCTCAAGGATTTTATTCAGTTTTACTTAATTAAATTTTATGCGATGTTCAAGATGACACAACAACTGCAGAAGTCAAACCTGCATCCCTTAAATTACTCTAGGTATTTTAATAGAACCTAATAAAATAGGGATATTGGAGACCTGAATATGACAATAGATACATTACTTAATGTTCCAATAAGGTAGAAAATTGTAAGGGAGGTTGGGATGTAGGATATAATTCCTGTGAGGAGGGATACTTTGGTGCATTATGTGAATAATGTGACATATATAATATTAGAGGAGATGGTAGATATTCAAATACAGAATCTTATTAATGTGGAGAATGCCAGCCAGATTATTAATCTGCTCTATATGCTATTCTATTGAATCTTTGGTATTAGTTTTAAATAATTAAGGAATTTGTTTTCTATTATATTCTCTGTCAAAAGTTCCTAGACTTCAATTTTAAATTAAGTGAATAAAAAGAATCAAATTGCTGTAAGTACCTTTCTCAAGATTTTTATCAATTACTTCTAACTACTATTTGTAGTGTCAACCTTCCAATTGCCAATTCCTTATTAGATAACAATATTGTTAGGGTTTATGGGAAATCCTGTTAGAGTCATCTCTTATTCTTTAGATTGCTCTTTAGTAGATAAAATCGCTATTGATATCATTTATTTTAGGATGATTTAGTAAATCTTATACCCGTTTATTTATCTCTTTATTATGTCAACAGCCTATTTAATTTACGCTTTATACACGAAGAATAAAATCAATTTTAGTTATTTCTATATAGCCATATCCTATTTGGTGTTGTATTACAGTCCCTAAATCTTGAGTAGTTTGATTAACCTAATGTCTTATAGAGTAATATCGAACATCAGTTGGGTGTAAGCAGATGTATCGTTTTAATATGATACGTATAAGCATTTCTAATGGATTTATATTTTATGCACTCCTCTGCTTATATTTTTGTTGATCTCAATCAGTAGTTTATTTTTCTTACTTTTCAAAAAGCGAAACAATTTAAAGAAAATTAGATCACTCTTATATTTGGGATACTTGTATTTGGAGTATAATACAGGTTCTTATTTCTGGGAGTTCGTTAAGTTAATGCTTAAGATATTGATTGTAGTGGTTTTAACATTTTTGCAAGAAAGAATTATCATTAAAGGATGCATTTGCTTTTTGATACTTGCATTATATAAGTCATGTATTTCAAGGTACAAACCTTATAAGTTGAGAAATATCAATAATATAGACCAGTGGGCATCCTTTGTGTGTTTAGTGTCTATTTTACTTGGAATGTTGCTCCGTGTGGCCTATGAAATTTAATTAGATATCTTCCCACAAATTATCTATTTTTTCTTAGCCTTTCTTAATATAGCCTTTACATTGTATTTATTAAATTTGATATTTCAATCTTATATGAGACAATATTCAGAATAATTAGACGAAGTAAAAGAATTTATTAAGAGAACATTTCCTTAATTAGATAAAATTAAATTGTGCAAAAAACTATTATAAAATTCTTCTATAGTGAGGAATAAAGCAAAAATGGATTTGAAAAGGATAGCTTCAAGTGTAATTTAAAAAAGTCAGCAATTTAATAAATCTAAGCTACTAATGTCTAAGCAGTAATAAGCAGCATCTATTGAATCAAGAGTTCAACTGTAAACAGTCGATGATTAAATGAAAACAAGCTTATAATTACTTTAGAAAATTGACTTAAGAAGAGCATTTTTCCATAGACAAAGCTTATAAAATATTTAGAATGAAGAAACTTGATTATTTATTAATAATTTATCAAAATAATTAGATTCTTATATTTCAACAATCTATTATGGACAAGACAAGGTCTATTTCACAAAATTGTTGTTATAGAACATCTTAATTTATCATTCATTTTTTTGATGAGAAAGCGTATAATTATAATTAAAATTATTATTAATGCTTGCTAAATTATTATATTTGTATTCAAAATCTAATATTTATGTTTAAGACTTTATTCATCCCATGAAGTAAGAATTAATTATTTTAGATCAATAACAAAATCATCTAAAATACATTTTCAAGATTTCAAGAATTATTAAATTATTTATGGAAAATCAACTTTAAAGTTGGTTTAACTAACATAATAATTTTTTATTACTTTTCAAATATCTAAATTACAATCCCAAGCATTTCTGTAATCTTGATTAACAAATTATTTATAATCTTTGAATTTTATGTAATTCCAAAGAGATTGTTTCGAAATTTCTAATTAGATGGCGGAAATTAAATGATCATCTATTCAATAGTAAAATAATAACAAGCCTATAATATATATGGCTATGCACTAACATTTGTACCAAGATTTATTAATTGAGTAAATAATATTAATAATTAAATTTTCTTAAAGGATAGGATAGAGAGGTTACAATTTCCCAAATGAATCTTCATCAATTGGATTACTTGGCTTTTCTTCGAATTTCACATAAAACGATAAATTATATAATCATAATAATTGTTGATTTATTGAGAAATTATTAAATCTTAAGGGATTAACATAGAAGCAAATGACGTAATAATAATATGAATAAAATCTTTCTAGTTGGTTTGATTCTTAGTGTAAGCCTCTGTCAATAAAGAACAGTAATTGATAGATTGCAGGGCACTTAGGTTGTGGAGGAAGGAGAGAAGGAAACAATATACAATATCCATTATTTCGAGGATGAGAACCCAAAAGAAAAATATGAACAATTGATGAGCAATTTATTGAATTTAAGTAACCATTTATTTAATTAAGACCAAACCCAACTTTTAAGTTGTAGAAAGAGTGAAAGTCATGAGTTTTTCGGTATGTCATTCCAAAACGTTGGAAGGTTAAACCATGAGTTAAAGAATATAAAACTGAAAGAATATGATGATGATTGCTTCTCTTAAATGAGAGTGAGTTACGAATATAATGATGCTGAAAACCAAGTTTAAGTGACCTTCGATCCAGGAGATTACAAAAATGGAAAATAATGCTCAGAATTTTATATGATTGGAACAACTTTGAATTACAATATTGTAAAAGTTAAGAAAGGTAATATATTATAAAAAACATATATATAGTATAGAACCATAAGGTGTACTTCCATTTTAGAAATGAAAAGCAAAAGGAGGCTTTTAAATTGGTGGGAGCATACATCTTCAGAACCTGTGATCATTTTGATTATTGGATCGGAGATTTGTTAACTACAATTGAATTATTTTTTGGAGGATTTTCAGCAAATCCTTTTTTGGGTTCAGTTTTCGGTAGTGTTCCACCAGATTGGATGGTTAGATCAAATATAGAGTTTATTGAGAGAGCAACAGGATTTAGATGGAAAGAGAGACCCAACGTTGATGTAGAATGGTCAGAAGCAGAGATACATTAAGGAGACTTTTTGGCTATTACAAGATTTGATGGATTAGATTAAATTATAGAATGGGGAACAGGAAGCAGATCAGGACACAGTGCTGTTATCTTTGAAATAGATGGTGTTAAATGGGTCGTGGAATCATAGGATGCTTGGTATTGGCCTAAGAAGAATATTCAAAAGAACAGATGGGAAGATTGGAAAGTTTATGCTAAGAATGCAGGATTCAATGTTGCCATATTGCCATTAAGTCCAGAGAAGAGAGCACAATGGAATTAAGAAGGGGCTCTTAAATTTTGGAATTTTATGGAAGGATGTCCATATGGTTATCACAATTTTATATTTGGATGGATTGATACGCCAAAAGATAATTATCCCTCTTTATTGAGTGCTGAATTAGCTACTTATATATTTTCATTCATTGAGAAATTTGCTCCTAGTATTTCAAATAAAATGGTTGGTGAAGGATTGAATAAGAGATTAGGAACAGAAGGTTTGACAATCCCAGAAATCACCATTGAAGCAGCAAAGAGAGGAATTGAAATTGTAATACTCTTATTTCTAAATTAAGGCTGAATTATATGCTATGGTTGAGAAAGATAATTGGATTTACAGTGATGGACCAAGTTAAGTATGTTCTTCATTTGTTATCGGATTGTATAAGGCAGCTGGTTTATTTGGAGAATATCATATTGAAGCAACAGAGTAATTATTCATTATATCTTAACAGATTTACCCCCAAAGATGTTTATTAAATGAACTTCTTTGATAAAAATTACGTAGTTCCCAAAAAATGCAAAGATAATGATCCCGATTTGCCCTATTGTTAAATCATGGGAACTCATAGAATGGAGTTGGAAGGATACAATACAATAGATCCATATGAACATATGAATGAGAGATGTCCAAGTTAAGCTCCAGATTATAAGAGACCAGCTGACTGTTGATTTAAGAATAATATATATTAAATTAAGTATTATTATTTTATTAATAAATGTTAACAGAACTTATTATTGAAATTTGTGAATGCGAAAGAAGAACAGAAACTGTCCGTAAATTACTTTCCTAATTATCCTAATTTGAACCTTATGCTGGTAAATTGTTTTATCAAGTTAGAGCATTCAAAAGAATGGACAAAAGTAGATGTGGAGAAATCTCTTATCAAGATATCATTGATTTTATGCTTGATAATGACTGCAGTCTCACAAGTTTAGAAGCATCCTATTTACTGTAATATTTGGACTTCAACAGGGATGGAAGAGTAACCTATACAGAGTATATTTGTACTTATCATAAAGCTTTGCTAAACAGATACTACCAAAAACTGATCTTATTCTTAAAGAAACAGCTGCTGCCAGAGATTCATACTTTGTATTAGCCAACAAAACTCTACCGAATGAAGTTGAATGGGGATTGTTCAAAATACTCCATTAGGAGTTGTCTAATTTCAAACATCTGAAAATTGTCAAAGAATTATGCAAGGAATCAGTCTAATAGGCATTCTAAATGATAGATCATTACTAACTAGGGTATTTCACAGCGCAACAGTATTATATATATTATATTTTAATCATAGTTTGGAGAATTATTTTAAAAGCAATTACATACAATATGATAAGCAGGATATTAGTGCATTCTTTCATGCTTCAGATAGGGATGAAGATAATAAAATATCCATTGTGGAATTCAATTATGTCATTAAGCCTTTCCATCCCTCTTAAATTTTGAAGGACAGGGAGAGGGCTTTTTATAGCACTCCCAAAAAGTATCGTAGAATTGACAACTCCCCAAAACCATAGAATTCATTCACCAACGTGAGATCAAAATAATTCATTTATAAAACTCCTGTTAAGGCAGATCTATCTTAGCCGGACTTAGAAGTTTAGAAATAGCATTTGATCTAACAAAGCGACTTCAATTTAATTGATTTGTTTTATTAACAACCGAAGGCTACTCCGGAAATGAAGTTTAGAAAATTTTGCAAAACCATTCTCCCAAAGAATGTCCCTCCAAATTACTAATCAAAGCCGATTAGTGCGAAGACATATTAGATGATGCTCAATATACTTAGATAATGATAATTGTGATATTTCTATATATAACAGAATTCATTTTTTTTTAAATTGATCGGCAACTACCTCTCCGATTTTCTCTTTTGCAGCATTTTCAATGGAGTTTGATGATTTATCCCATACGCTTTTGACTTTGTCATCTATCTAAGATAAAAATCATAAATGCGATTAATACGAATGAGAAGAATTGCTCTATCTTCTTTTCATGCTAGTATATAAAGGGCTAGATTGAGTTATTGAATATTGCAGCTGAAAATTTAAAGTTGTTATAAATCAATCCGATTGCCAATGAAACTAAGACTATGTCAACTAGCAAACTACGTTTAAATATTTAAATACTCATTCAAAACTATTTCAAGAACAATATCTAAAAGCGATATCATCCAATTTATGCACCAATATTTTAACAAAGTTTGTTGTCCCTCCTTATCCTTATTCTTCAGTACTTTGAAGGATTGTATTAGTGGATATATGATTCGGATTGTATGCCTATTAAATTAGTATTGATAAATTACAAAAGGAAATTCATCATTTCAATATTTTAAATAATTTAATAATGTTCGACGAATACAATGAGGATTAAGGATTTGTTGATTAACCTCATCAAAGAGAGGAGTACGAAGACAGTTACCTGTATCGTGGAATAGATTAATATTGCCACCTCACTGAGATACCCAAGTTGAACACCAAAGTGTAAGTAGACAGATACAATACCTTGATGGAACAAGATGCGGACACCAAGAACATTCCTAAAACATTTGGAAACAATTTCAAGAAGTTTATGGATAATCAATTATAATTGAGTAAAGACTATTTCTTTAAGAACCCTATCCCAAAAGAAATGGTTACCTTTCTCAATAAGAAAAAGACTGGCAAATAAGCGGATTATACAATCCAAGATTTTAGAGAACTTTTCCAAAATAAACAATCGAATGCTTGGTTTTAATTTTACATTGAAAACTTCTCTTTCTTAGATCTGGTCAACTCCAACAGGATAGATGATCCCGAGAAATATATCAAGTTTATTGAACAATATTTAGCAGGGGCCAGAGATCCATCCAATTTCATTTCGAGTCGTCCCATCAAAAATAGCAAATAGGAGAAGAAGAAGTAGAAAAGAGAGGAGAGAATCGAAGTTCAATCGATTCATTAGGGATATGTGTTGCCTCAGATTATTGAGGAGGAACAAGATTAAGCTTAACATCAACATCAAAATGATTATGAAGAATCTAATCAAATACTCATCAATTACGGCAGAGAGGTTGGTTAGAACCCGTATTAGGATTGAAAACATATTATTAAAAATATTTAGTGATATTAATATAATGGATACTAGATAATTCGAACAGAAACCATCGGTTCAAAGTTATTCTTCATTCGACTCCTACGTCATTCAAGATGAACATGATGGAAATCTCAGTATTCATCAATTAAAAGAAAAGCCATTCTTCAGTTTCTAAGAAGCTAAAGATCAAAATGCAGAAGCCAACTTAAATACTAATGGTAAAAATAACCAACACAAACAAAAATAACCTTACGAAACAGTACTCCCTAAACATATAATAGGTTCAGGATTTACTATACACCGAAGAGAAATTGGAATTGCCATCTTAACAACTTAAACAAATTCCTAAATTACAATAAAATTTTGTTAACATAAAGTTATTAAACTTATCCTAAAACCAGTTAACAACTGTCCCTCCCCAAATCATGTAATTGTTTACTCTTTCTATTTGAATAGGCGTATGACCAACCTACAAAAATTGATTTTGAGCAGTAATCAAATTAATGTTTTGCCAATATTCTTGCAAACCCTCAAATACTTGGAATATTTAGACATGCAAGACAATCTAGTCAAGGTGTTCAACATCAATCCCCCAGAACTCAAATATCTAAACTTATCCAACAATTACATAGAATAACTATATTTCCCTAATCTTGAGCATCTGTGTATCCAAATGAACTGCTTCACTGTTGTGCCCAAAGGGTTTCATAAGGTGCTCTATGGAATGCAGTACTTCGAATTCGATTGGTTCAAGTATTGCAAGCCTGCTTTGCCAATGAAGATTAATTTCGAGAAGTACTAGCACATCAAGGATAAGTTGATATCCATGTTGTAGTCCACAAGTCTCACTTTTGAAACCTTCGTTAAACTGTTGAGTATCTCAGAACCTAATTTCTATTAGACAGACTATAAGTAGTTATTTATTTGACTATCCTCTCTAGATACAGGAATTTATTTTTTTCAGCAGGATCATCAAACGAAATAGGAATTCTCTATAGTCTAATCTAGATAATACCTGAACAAATCAACAATTTAGATTTCGATCAAAATACTCCTTTGAGTGCTTGTTACAATGAAGGTAAAGCGAGGTAATAATATACTTTAATAAAGATCAGTCAAAGTATTAAGAAGTCTGGGTGGCAAATTTGCTCCATAATCAATCCACGTCATTTGTTAAAGAGTAGATTTAGCCTTTTTCAAAATACTTCTCAATCTTAATGAAGAAGATAACTCAACTACACACCATACTGATTTGAATCTCATTCATTTTAGAAATGTGGATGGCAACACTCCTTTACATCAGTTGTTCATGAATTACTCAAAGAGTCCAGATGCTAAAGTAATGGCAGATGTACTATTGTCTTTGGGAGCTGATCCAAATGGTGAAAACAATGAAGGATGGACTCCTTTGGATTTGGCTGTTAGAAAAGGCTAAATCAATTCGATTTAATACGCTGTAGAATACAATAAGAGATTATTCCAATTGAGATCACATCAATAATTATTCGATTTCCAAAAAAAGTCAGGTTAAAGTGAATGGTCTTTGGGTCATGTGGCTGCCAGTGTTGGCAATATAGATATATTGGAATTGCTCAGTCAGGTATTGATTTTGTATATGATAGATTAACATAGATATATTTTAAGTTAGTAAATGCAATAGATTACCAAGACATTTGGCAATATAAAGTTTGACAATGTTGAAAAATATGAGAAAATTGGAAAAAAGATGGATTATTAAAAGAGTATTGCATGATTCAGTTTCAGTGTCACAAACAGAGAAAAATGTTTATCAAATGAAAAATCAAATTGAAAAAAATATGACTAAGAAACATTAGAATATAGCTTAGAAACTCATAGAGAATGAGGATGATAATATTGATATTGATTTTGATATAGAAGATAACTCTTTTAGAATAGCTAGTGAAAGTTCTATTAAAGATGTAGTCACTGAATCAGCACCTATATTTCAAAGATTAGCTAACAAGGAAGTCACCAGAATGCAATTAGAAAAATAAAATATGTCTACTCTAGATACTACTGATTTTGCTGATCATCTGCCTGAAATATAGAAACTCCTGAGAAATCATAATTATGAGGTTGCTCTTCAAAAACTGAAGTATGCATTATTGAGTGACATGCTACCATTGTCTGAAAGATTAAAGTATAAGGATTACATATAGATGATTCAATTTAAAATGAAATATTCAAAAGTGGAAATGCAATCATATTTAAGGAGTAGTCTGAATCTAACTTTGAGTGAGTTCCAATTCAAAGGAATTCCGTTGGATCAAAAATGTATTATGTGATTATATTTAATATAGCTAAACTGATTAAGGAATTGGTAAGTTTAAACAAAGATCAATCAAGGAATGAGGCTTCAAAAATTTAATTTCATATAGAAAAAATGCAACTTGTATGTTAGAATCCGTTGCTGCATCAAGATTTACTCGCAAAAGATTTGGCTACTATCAATGAGTTGAGATAGAAATTGAGCAATAATCTTATTTATGATATTGCTAATTATGCTGAATCTATATATCAGTTGAATGACTAAATCTATTATTGGATAAATACGAATCATGGGAGATGTGAGAAGCTGTTGATCAAGTCGAACATTCCGAACCTTGTTAATTATGAATGCTTATAGAAGATGAGATTCGTCAAGAAGGCGAAATCTAGGGACAAAGATTATGACAACATCGAACAAGATATGATAGAACCAGAGTCATCTATATCTTCGTATTAATAATTTACTTACATTATTACGCCTTTTCAAAATAGCAAACGATTCTGAAATTTGTTAATTTAATTTTATTATTCTATAATTTATACTTTTATTTTTACAGCAGAATTATGAATTACCATCAAGAAGTATTAAAATATGGATTTAGTAATTAGAAATATCGATTGATGAGAACTCCACTCCCATTCGATTGAAATGGACAGGCAGAAATAAGGCCTGTTGCGGCGACACAATATTTTACACCAACCAAAGTGCTAAATTTCTCATAGTTCTTATGCTGTTGTTTATTGAAGCCATTCTATATTAGATGATTTACGTAAAATCAATTCTAAGCCTTAGATGAAGATATAATATGTCGAATTGGTTCTATCACTCCTATCCATCTATTTATTGATTGCTACTTATTGTACAGATCCTGGAATTATGCCTAAAATTGTAACATATCAGCATATATGTAGATAGTTTTATAAACACGAAGATGACGTAGAAAAACTGTAGATACCCTAATCCACCAAGAAGAAGGAGACACAACATATTATCGTCAGATTGGAGACTCACACAATCAGACTAAAATTTTGTCCCACTTGCAAAATATACAGACCCTCTAGACTATCCCATTGTGGGTTTTGCAATAATTGTGTATTGAGATTTGATCATCATTGCAATTGGATTGGGACATGTATAGGAAGGAGAAATGTAAGATCTTTTTATTTTTTCTTGCTCGTCCTTAACACACAGCTCATTTTCGAAATAGTCAAGCTCTCTATCTAATAATCGACTATTTGTATATATTGCATAGTTCTGATCGTGGCCTTAGCGTTGGTCACAGTCTTAACCTTTGCTTTGTTTTGTTATCATACATTTCTGATTTGCAAGAACTAAACAACAAATGAACATTTAAAACACACTTGGACTTTGGAAAGCGGAAATCCATATGATAAGTAAGAACATTTTATTATTAACTTAGGGGTTCAATCTCAAAAAATATCTGTAATGTATTACTAAGTCATATACCCAATCGATTGGTTTATTTAAACAAAAGATTATTTTCTTAACACACCCTCAAGGCAAAAGAAGATAAAGAATAATAATAAGTTGAGTTGACGAAGGTCAATTCATCGACTGATTGATATACATCATTTATTTGGTATTATTTTACATCATTTATATTCTAAATAATAAATTACAAGAAATCAAACATAATAATAATCGAATTCAAGAGTATTCTGAATATATCATTGTTTACATAAAATTATTGTTTAATAAAAATCAAATTATTTTATTATATAAGAATGAAGAATATGAATAAGAATTTAGTATAAATGAATTTAATGCTACTCTGATAGACTAAGTTCATCTCCAATTTTAGGTTATATGAACATTTAAAACATAATTTACAAACTTTGCATCTTAATTTTTAAAGTAATTATGCTTGTATTTATACTAATTTTGACACTTAATATATTTCTATTTCATTAGATTGTAATTTTATGAATCTTTGATCTAACACATTAATATTTTCTTAATTCTATTTGATTTCATCTTTTGCCCTCTTATTTTATAGATTAGATTTGTTAACTAGAAACATTTTAATTGTATAATTAATCAAAGATTTTCTTAAGTATTCAACTTACCAATGAAAATGCTAAAATAGCCCTGAAAATAATCTTTATTTAATTTAATCAAAATCAAATCCAATCAATATATATATTTTCATTCTTGAATTACTTGATACTTAACTCACAATTTAAATACAGTTTATTAATTATTTGATAAGGAACCTCCAAGTAAAGATAATTGCTTTAAGAATACTAGCAACTATTATTTAAAAAGCCTGTAGAACAAAGTAATGTTATTGATTCTAATAATATATTTACTTTGGTTATATTATAATTAAAATTATGAATCCAGAACCTATTACTTTTTCATCTTTGATTGTGCTTAATATGAGTGCATTCCCGAACTTATCCCTATACTCAAATGGATTCAGCACATAGAATTTTAATTTGAGATCATTTCACCAATTGAAAGGTGACTTAGATTAAGATTATTAGAATTGCGTTTTCAGAATACTGCCAGTTCTGAATTACAAGGCTCACGATGATCTTTTGCGATAATTCTAGGATTCTAATTTCAAGAACTTAGAAATGTATGAGTAAGGTCAAAGAAGAAATAAAATTTAAACCACATTGCTCAATTTAGAAAACGAACTAACTTCAAATATCTCTCTAACAAAAAAACTAGCAGGCACCCCTTTGGTTTTTAGTTCATCAATATTTCACTTAGTTCATGTTTCTTCATTGAAATTCTTAGCCTTAGATGATCAAAATCTGGAAGCATTATAATTTAAATTAATTGACTTCCCAAATAGTAACACATTATTAAAATTCAATCCTTGTTTGAATTTCCAAAAACTAAGAACCAATTTAGTGTATAGCGGAGACGTAGTATGTATATCTGCAAACAAGCAAGTGTGCAATAGAACAGCAAATCTATTTACTGATTATTGGGGATTAAATTATTATGAATTGCAAGACGAACCATAGAAATACGAGGACGAAGTCTGTAAAGCTAAGGTGATAGCATCTGTTGAGGATTAAACTTAATGGAGAATCAAAATATTTCAAAATCAACAAGAAAATGATGAAGCCTTATTCGTAGGAGACGTGGCCATATTTCATTTGCCAGAACTGAACGTAACAAATTCATAATCGATAGTTATATTTGAATGCAAAGAAAACCTAAGACATCCAAGAAAAAGTCAAAGAAATCTTAGATCGCAATACTGTCGTCGACATCAGCAATATAATTCAAGACAAAGTCATTTATACAAAATAGCAGACTCTCTTTCCAGGATAGCAAGCTGTGATGTCAAGATAAGTAAGTGAAGAAGTGGGTAGAAGTGAACCAAAGAACTATAAATCAGATTCTCAAAATAGTCATATTTATGAGAAGTAGCAATCTCGTTCCTCTCAAATTATTCAGGCCTCAAAAAATATAAAAGAAATAGATAAGGCTCTCTATTCAGAAATTAAGTTATATTTTAGCAACTTTACTGGTAACAAATCAGATAAAATTACTATTCCCTTTAGTGCTTATTGGAGAATAGAATCCGATAATTTCACTGGAGGGGAAGTCAAATGGGATAAGTGCTATCGCATTAGACATTTTTAAACTGGATAATACTTGGATGTCGATATAATGAGATAAGTAATACTTACAGAGAAGGTGACTAAGAATACCTTATTCTAATTTGTGGCTATTAAGAAGAATTCTAAATACGTGGATAAAGAATCCTATTTCTTAATTAAGCATTTTCTGACTGGGACTTATTTAAATATTAGAAATGATCCTGTGTGCACAACTTAAGATGTTAATTTAATAAATTGCATTAAATTCAGGAAAACTGATTATGAGGATATCTGGGAAAAGAGATTCTTAGTATTTTTGGTACCAATTTTAAAGGAGGCTATTTCATATTTCGAAATTCTTCAGCCTCTTACAAGTATTGCTTTTATGAAGAAAAACGAAGTCTAAGAGAGAATTGAATTTTATTACCTTTTTGAAAAGCTCAATTCTCTACTTGAAATCTTGAATCAGTTTATGTATAACAAATTAGTGAGTAACATATAAACAACTCAAGATTTCTCATTTGTTTCCTAAAATAGATAGGACATTATTAGAGAGGAGAATATCTTACCTTTGCTCATCTGGTTGATATGTAAGACATTCCCTAATCCAGATGAAAAAATAGAAGGATCTGAACAAAACCTAATTAAAGATTTGTGTGGTGAGAATTCATTTATTTTAAGAGTCTTAACTATGATTCAACAAAAGATGGACAAATCTAATGATATAGAATATGAGAAAAAGGTTTAGAAAATGAAAGAATAATTGGAAGATAATCATAGAAAAAGGAAAAGACTATTACAATTAAAACTATTTCAAACCATTAAAATAGCATGTCATAACAATTAAAGGAATCAAGAGATTTTAATGAAGTTTTTTAAACATTTTGAAAAGCATATAGCACATGATTATGTATGTACAACAATTAGTTAATCCATTTCAAATAATTATCAAATTCTGAGTATGCTCAATAAACAGGAAATCCCATATGATATGAAGTCTACAATGAATTTCAACAATATAGATCAAAAGAATTAAAAAAGTCAAAGTACAATTCTATCAAGACTATTGGACATCATTTCTAAGAGTGATCAACTTCTACCAGAATTGTTACATTTTCTGTCAGAAACTTGTGAGGCAAATGGAGAACCTGTGTTTTCGAATTAAGAATACTTATTAAATAGCATTTAATTATTGAATCAAAAGGTAAGGAATGACAAAGGAGAAGAGAAAGTTTATATGAATTTAGAACCCATACAAGAGAAGGAAGGAAACTATACGGAATTTTATATTACATACAGAACTTCAAATAAGACCTATGTCACTAGAATGCTACATGATTTTTTGAATGATTATAGATAATTCAAAGATGTTGATCATTTTTATGTGGTGTAATACAACTATTTAATTGAATAATTGGCTTTTTTTTCAAATATTTGTTTTCATCGAAATACTGCAGCAAGAGAATTGATCTCAAAAACATTTACTTACTCCTTTTTATTATCTTATGCTGAATAAAATAATCACCAATAAGGATTCATGAGTGGAGAGCAGAATTTTGTAGATGAATAGGTTAGAGCCTACTTTTTCAGAATGATTCGAACCTTGTATATTGATAGAGAACCTTATACAACAACCCCTAAACCAGAACTAGTAAGAATTTAAGAGGAAAAGACTACTCAAAAGACTTTGTTTTTATTTGATGAAACATCTAGTTAAAAGTGCGAAAAAGGAGAGTTTGATATTTAAAAATTGAAATATAAGATGCTCTAATATTTGCATGAATAGTCTGTAAAACTTGAAAATAATATAGAAGAAGAAACTGTTTATAACTTAGAGACTCTAGAAATCATTAAGATATTAGAATTAATGTTAAAGTTTGAGTTGTTTTGGAAAAGAGACGTTGAAGGTCCCATATAGAAAAAGAATTCAAATAAACGAGGAGCCTCCATTTTTAATAAAATATCAGAAAATGGAGTGGGATTAAAGGAAATTGATAGGTTGATTACAGCATTATCAAAGATTTTGGAGTATGATCATCAGTACTTCAAGTGTTTAGCAAATGCAAAAATCAAGAGGAATTGGTAAACAGATAATGAAAAAGACAAAGGCTTTATGAAATTCAATATCTCTGGTATCAGCCAAGTATTTGAAAAAGAGAGCAAGGAAAAAGATGAATAATAACAATCTAATAATAATTTTAGGTAGGTTAAGTAATAAGATACGGAAGTTGTAAATGATTCCTTGTTTAAGAAAATGAAAAATGTCAGAAAAGTACTTTAAAGATATAATAATAAAACATTCACCCTTAGAGAAAATAAAGAAGAAGACTACCAGGTGTTGATCAAGATATAGATATGTTAAATATTCTCCTATTTAATGGATGTCTCATAAGATTATTGGATAGATAATGCCTTAGAGTTCTATAAATCTCTATAATAAAATAAGTAATTAAATGATGAAGTTAAGGAGGAAGACTTAATTAAACTCTTTCCTGAGGAAATATTAATGTCAGGAGAATAATGGGTTGATAAACAAGATAGTGAAAAAAAAGCAAATAAATAATCAGCCCCTGTCTTAAAAAGCTTTGATGAAGTCTTGAGAAGACCATTCATAGAAGTATTGCTAATTGCATTGTATTTCTCAAGAAACCCATAATTAGAGAATTAGATTGTGGAGTTGATCTAAAGATTTGCAAGATAAAAAAAAGAATTCTTATAGCATTTTGAGAATATATAGATATTAGACACCAATGAGTCTCAATAATTGTTTAATGTGTGGGTTTAAATGACATCAATATTAAAAAATAATGTTTAAAGGAGTTAAACTTGGATAGCAGAAAACAATAGAATAATGCATCAAACACTTTAATGTCTCTGGAAAATAGATAGCATATTTTAATAAACTGAGAGCGTTTCATTAAAATTAAAATAGTAAATATTTGAACATATAGGCGGTTATGAAGTTTTAATAGAGTTAATAAACAAAGCTTTAACTGTCATTGACTAAAAATCATTCCCCCCTGATCTAATATTATTACTTAAGCATACCATGAATATTATGGCTTATTTTGCCAAAGATAATGAAAGAAATTCCTTAACAGTTTATAGAAAAGTTGTTAAGAAAATCATTTAGAATAGCAATTAAAATATTGGTTAAATAAGCTTAATTTGCTCATTATTTGAGAAAAAGCCAACTTTGTATGGACAGCTTGGATAATAGGAATATGATTATTTTATACAATTGATAAAATAACATGGAAGATATCCAGAATTTCTATAATTTTATTTAGAAATTATAGAAGTTACTGAAATATATTCCAAAAAGTCAGTTGACATGTTTGAAATCATCATTGAAAAATTAACAGATCCTATGGGCTTATAACCTGATCAAGATAATTACAATCCCTTATATCCATTTTAAGACTCTTACAAAATCACTGACTTTTTTGATTACACTCCTAACAAATAAAAATATTAATTTTACTTCATCAATATCATATCGAAATGTCTTTCAAAGAAAATTAGAGCCTCATTAATTAGTCAAGCCATTGAATTTTTGAAACTGCAGGATCTTCTTGAACACACACTCATAGTAACCTAAAGAATTTTGGGATGTATAAAATAAAAAGAGAAGCCTCATTATGAGGATATCTAATTGTAAAGTGACTATTGGAACATTATTAAAACTATGGTATTTCATAAACCAGAAACACTTGATGAACTTATGTTTCCATATAATTCTGAAATCTTAAATAAAATACTTACTGATGAACATAAGGCGATCAAACAAAAGGATAAGTTTATACCTTAGAATTTGAATTACTTGTTCGATTCCTTATTACCTGTTGTAAATAGATATAACGAATTGTTGCAAAATGCCTTATTATCTTCCGAGAAAGATTAACATTAAATTAGCGAATTTGTGTCTTTCTTTTTAGAAAATCTTGATAAAATGTTCTTTTTGGCTCCAGCAGAATTAACCAATAATAAATAAAGATTAAAAACCATATCCGATTTAGGTTAAACTTTCAATATTCAAATTCCAATCAAATTTTTTTAGCTAGACCCTAATATCTCCTAGGATGAAAAGACAGCTGATATGTAAACTCATTATGCACAGTCTTAAGAAAACACTTAAATAAGTTAATTTCGTAAGAAGTATTTTGGCTAAGAATTTGTCAAAGATTTAGTTAAAAAGGAATCCTTAAAGTTATCAAATTCCATTTGGACTATTTAAAATATGTTTAAAGATGATAGAAAACAAGAAGTAAAGGATCTATTATTGACAAACTCAGATATTATTGTTAAAATTCTAACTTATTTGGAATTTTGGAAGACAAACGGAGCCAGTAGAGAGAATATCATCTTTATTCTCAAAGTATTATCTGCCATATTAAAAGACACAGAAAACGAATTATACGAGAGGCAAGTGTTATTTAATAGAATGAATGTCACTTAAATATTGATAGTTTTATTATGTGAATCTGAATTAGAACCAGTTTATATGGGTACTATAATGTCATTTATGATACTACTATTAAAAAATGGAAATTAAAATGTTTAAAAAACTGCTTATGAGTATTTTTTATCAAACACACAATGTGAGAAGTTTTTTAAATAACTCAAAAATGTATTCGATATTCAAATATTATCAATGAGTAGAGCCCATAAATTAAATTATTAGGAAAATAAATTAGTTTGTAAAGCTTTGAAATTAACACAATTATTTTGTGAAGGACACAATTAAGATCTTTAAAATTATATGAGATCTTAAAGTAACTAAAAGAATAGTTTTGATTTAGTTTCTTAAATTGTGTTGCTAATTTCTACTTTTTAAATCTCGAAAGCTAATTTCGAAAGTGTCTTGCAATGTTTTGAAACTCTGACAGAACTAATCCAAGGACCATGCAAATAAAATTAATAAACTTTACTAAAAAGCAGTCTTTTAGAACATGTTGTATTGATTTTATCAGAAGACGAAAAAATATTTGAATAATCAAATGAGTATTTCAAATACGATGGTGAGAAGCAATACAGACTGGCTATTCATCCAGGATAATTGGCCAGACTGAAATTTAAATGCTTAAATTGTTTGGTATCATTATTAGAATGTTGTGACCCTCAGAATTCTGATATTGCAAGATTGGTAAGAGTTATTCCTTTGAGCGTGTTAACAAACAATCTTACAAGAGTGTATAAGTTGTTTAAAGAGTAATTTGGTGCTATTTATAAGGATGAAATTTTTAAAAGAGCAGAGCATGAAATCACAAATGATGAGTAAGCAGTAAGTTAAGAATTCATCATAGAAAATGGATTTTGCATATTTTTGCTGATGTAACAATTCCTTGGAAATTAAAAGGCTAAATAAATGTTATATGATGATAATGAGATGAATGATGTCTTAAATGAGTTTGCTGAAAATAACAATAAGGAAGAGGATAATGCAATTGCAAACATATTCTCAGGCTTAGAAAATATTGCAAAAATGGGTGGCAATCTAATAGGATAGATAGGGTTGCCTTAGAAATCAGAAGAGGAAAAGTTATTGTAAGAGAAATTAGAGCAAAAAGAGTTAACCAAGAATGCTATTAAGTTTTTTAGATAAAATACATGCTCGATTGATATGATAAGGGATTAGAAACTTTACACCATTTATTTTCCGAAATTACCAATTTGTAAATTGCCTAAAAGTGCCAGACTCGAA
The DNA here is from genome assembly GCF_000165425.1 of Paramecium tetraurelia. Taxonomy (NCBI): domain Eukaryota; phylum Ciliophora; class Oligohymenophorea; order Peniculida; family Parameciidae; genus Paramecium; species Paramecium tetraurelia. The sequence continues at coordinate 291,483 of NW_001799033.1, forward strand.
TTTCATGATTAAGTTGATCGAACAAGTAGTAAGACAAAATTAACATACTTGATGGAAAGAGCTAATTTTCTTATAAAGGTTATGGAATACGAAGAAAAATTGAATTAAGTATTTGCTAAAAATCCTATTTTCGCATTTTTCGCAACATCTGGAAAACTTTGGGAGAATTGTGCATTTGTAACAACATTAGTCATCAATCTAATAGTATTATTAAGTTATTCATAAAAATTTTATAATGAAGGTCAATCAGATATCACAGGGGATTTGATATATGAAAGATTGTTAGATCCAAGATTATTAGGATAGACAGATTTTATATGGACACCTATATTAATTTAAGGATTGGGAATCACAATGTTAGTGTTTAGTTCATTAATAGTTTTCTTCTTTTTAGTGAAAAGAGCACCTCTCAAAGTTGATCACATATGGGAAGATTATTAAAAACCAAAAACAGTAATGAAAATGATTTGGGATGTGAGCATAAGGGGAATAAAAAGTTTAATTATTTTATTATAGGACTCAGACATACTGTATTATTGTATCTATATTATCGCTGGGATTGTTGGGTTGACAGTTCATCCATTTTTTTTTGCGTTTCACTTGATGGATTTCTTAAAATTGGAGCAATTAAAAACAGTATTGGATGCAATATGGGGTCCAAGGTAGGAAATAGGTTTGGCACTTCTATTATTGGCTGTGATTGAATATTATGTTGGAATTCTTGGGTTTGTCATATTTTTTAATGATTATCCGATAGTAAATGGAACAAACTGTAGAATACTACAAGACAATGATCATATTATATGTGAGAGGGGATGTAGTACATTGTGGCAATGCATTTTTATGAGTTTTGATTTAACATTCAAATTCACAGGGGCTTTAGGTCAAGGGATTATGGATTATGACACTATTACAGAAATATCTTAGGATTATGATATGATTGTAAATGGTTGGGATAGAGTAATCTACTCATAAAATGAATATGATGGAGTCGATCATAGTTTCACTTCGAATTACTTTAGTCGTTTTGTTTTTGACAATGCTGTCAATATTGTGTTAGTTATGATTATGCTCAATATGATATAAGGTATTATTGTTGATACTTTTGGTTCATTGAGAGAAAAGCTTCAAGAAAGAATCAAAGATCAAACGATGAAGTGCTTCATATGTGGTATCACAAGGGAAAAATTCGAAAAAAATGATGAAGGAGGAGGCATGGGCTTTCAAGAACACATAGAATAAGAACATTACATGTGGAATTACATTTATTATATTGCTTATTTGAAGCATAAAGATGAAAATGATTATAATGGCAACGAATCCTATATCAAATCAAAAATTGATATTAAAGATATAAGTTGGATGCCAATTAAAAGGTAACCAAAAAATACATTATTTTTAGAGCAAGATTTGCTGAAGAAGATATGGATGATTAATAAAAAGGTAATGAAATCTAAGAGGTAATTGAGATGAAGATGAAAACCATGAATGATTCATTAGAGAAGATCTAAGATAGAATAAAACATATAATTGATATTATCAATAATCAACCTGTAAGCATGACAGAAACATACCACGCATGAATGTTATATATATTTCAAACTAACTTAATTAGTTTATTCAAGACTACTTATACTTATTTTATATGAATAATATTTTATTATTCTTTTTTAAATATAATGTTAAAAAAATAACAATATATTATATATTTTTATATTTAAAACCATAATAGATCATTTTTCTAATTTAGATCTGAATAATTGATAGAAACGAGCTGGATAATTTAACTAACTTAATTTCTATAGGTAAAGATATTAAATTGACTAATATATAGTCTTTATTTTTATAAAATAATTGGATTTGTATACTAAATTAAATCTACCTTAATAGTTCTCGAATAAGGACAATTATTGGAGTCTAAGTTTAATGATTTCTAATCATCCGGACGATTTCTGCCTTTACTTAAATTTTTATAGAAGATCAGCCAAAGGAAAACTATGGATATTTAACTTAAATTATATAAGTCTAATAGAAATAATTTTATTTAGAAAAATTTATTTCATAATAAATGCTTTTGTTTGAAGTTCAAAATTATAAGATGAACACTGTAGCAGTTCAATTTATATATATTTTCATTATTCTATTATTATTTCTATTAAGAAGATTCAAAAAGTTTTATGTTTATTCATTTTTAATTAGAATAAATTATTCTTATTTTGTTCGAGTGGCTTGAATTATTGTTTTCCTTTGACTTTAGAGTTTATCCATTTGGAAATATAAATTGATATTAATACTAAATGCATCTTGAATATAATTTCAAAATTAATATATGTGATTGATTTAGTATTTGAACTATTTGAGGGATCAAATCAACATAATGTAAATCTCTTATCACTATTACAGAGCAATTCATATGTTTTTTTGGCAAATGTTTAGTTGTTAAATGGGTAAAAATTTTAGCACAAATTTAAAGCAAACTTAATGCATGATATTTAAGAAAGAATTATATATTGGATATTAGTATAAGGTATAAAATATTCTAATTAAAACAGTAATCTTCAGAATTCTCATATAAAAGGATAATAAATACATATTAAAATCATAAATATTTATTTTTTATGATGAAGAACGATTACGAGCCTATTAAGACCCTTCGCAAAGAGGAAGGGAAGCTAAAGATGCAATTAATAATTCTTAAAGATAGTAACACGCCTGAATATTTCATATCCCTTCATCTAATGAATATCAATATCTCTCATTAAGATTTGACTAAGATGAGAAAATTGAAATACCTAAATATTATTCAGCCTCAGAATTACTATGAAGAAGGAAAGGAAAAGATTTTAATATTTCCAGATAGTGGACCATTAAAGTTGACCAATAAATAATTGGCCCAAAATTATTATAGAATTTTGCTTTAGTTAGCGCTAAGTAAGTCTTGTTTCTAAATATAGCTTATGCTGAATTTGAATAACGATAAGTTAATTGGCCTCTGAACGAATTGTCACAGCTATACTATGCAGGAGGGATATTATATATTTCTTTGCTAGATTTTGATTTTACCAAGCCCATCCACAACCAAAGTCCTTTTTAAATCTTTAGAGACTTTACTCTCAAACACTTCTCCTAATACATACCTAATATACAAAATTTATTTTAATAGAATTAGTTCAAGCCAGTAATTGAATTTCTATTAGAGAAGAATGGTGACTTACATAAAGTTAATTATATGTATCCGCCGTATGAAAATGTCTTACTGTTTCTTCTATCTTAGTAAAGTCCAATATAACTTCATTCAATATATGAAATGGGTAACTCAGTGGTAAAGGGTTTCAACACACCAGAATCCCTTAAGATCACTTATACTAGATTAGGAGATCATATAGTTTACAAATCAACCAGATATCAGGCAGAAGAACATAAATAATAAATCTAATAAAATATTCAAAGGGAAATTGAGTTAATGGAGTAAGCTTTTGATTCGCAATATGCAGTCACATGTTTTGCCTATATTAGGATTTTTGAGTATTCTTTTCTCTTGTAAAAGAAATTCGTGCGAACATTAGCATAATTTTTAACCGATTGGTGCAAATAAACTGATAGAGAAGAAAAATAGACAATAAAGGACGTACTCCTTATCGCAAATAGATTTGCATTAGGTATTAATTAAATTTATAAAGCCCTTAAATCACTAAAATCATTCAACATTCTGCACAGAGACCTCAAGCCTGAGAATTTATTTTTAGATCACGAACAGATTCACCTGAGCTACATATATATTGCTGATTTTGATCGTTCCAAATAATTCCAAGGATAATTGGGTGACGTTATGACTACTTAAAATGTTTAGAATACTCCAAAGTATGATCCTCCAGAAACTACCTAATCCTTTTATTATGACGTCTATTAATTCGGTCTCATCATATTGACCATAATGAACAAAGGCAAGTACATTGGAAATGAAATAACAGGATCAAGATATTTCTCCCAAGAGGATCACAATAAGTATTATAGCAAACAAGCCATCAAAAATGCTCTTAGTCATACAAAATACTCTGAATAGTTTATTGACATCATCTCTCAGTGTTTATAGAGAGAACCAAAAGAGAGGCCTGATATCTAATAAATATACTCAATTATTAATCCATTATATTTAGATACAAAAATATAGAAGGTTCGACAGACTTAACCTGCGAGTGAATCTCCAGCATAACAAAATATTTAACAAAGTCGAATCAAAAGTAACCCTACAGATAATGCAATGTATGTACCTATTCTTCCAACACCAAATCAAGATGAACCTTCAAATTTTTTTTACTAGAACAATGTTGATAGTGGGTATTAGTAAGACCCTTAATAATATCAGCAATATCCATAATATTGGCCTAACCTATAATAGATTCCTTATCAATAGTAATAATAGCCTACTTTTTAATATTAGACTAATTAATCATAACAGAATAATCAGCCATAATACATTGATTATTCATAACAGAATAATCAGGCATAATAGTATCCCAATAATTAACCCCCTTAACAGCCAATTTAAGGATTTTTTTCTTCACATACAGGAAGAGTTATATTATATAGTTAATAGTAACCGAATCAGCCTGTTAATTATAATTAGAACTAAAATAATGAGCAGAACCAATAGTAAATGTATTAAAATTATAATCCCTAAAATAATGTAAACTAATTTAGATAATTTAACAACAACAATACTCAACTTCAAATTAATAATCCTAATCATAATTTCTAGGACAATGGAGTCCTGAATTTGAGTCATTAAGATTCTCCTACTTAAGTTTCTCCTACTTAATATCAGCCCTAAACCCCAACATAAATTCAACTCCCCTCAAATCCTAAAATAAAAATCATATCCATGTATTAGTTTCAATATATATTTAAGGTAATCTCCTGGTCAAGAAAAGAATACTCCTTATTGATAAATAATGATTGTGAACAATAATTAATTTTATAAATTAACACATTTATTTTCAATATCAATGTTCTTCCTAAGAAAAAGCAAATCCTGTGTAGCCTCTTTTAATAGGACTTTTGGGAACCTAGGAGTTATTGATCTAAAATTGCGTATTAGGGGAATGTTAATGCAATTGTTGTTCATCTTGCAATTCAATGTGCTATTTTTAAATTAGCATATAAACTTTATCATGTTAAATTCCAACCTGAGCATACTAAGACCACTAAGCTAATTTCGTCAGAGCCAAATCAAAAACTGAAGTTGCTCCAACAACTAACAGTGATGTCAAGTAGAATCTCAGATGAGAAAAGCTAGCGCTTTGGCTATTTGACATGTCAGATTTTGGCATTTTCTCTGAAACTACGATAAATAAGAGGAGATAGATGAAAACCGATCCGAAAAGCCCAACAATAACTCCAAAAGAATAAGTATTACTAAATAGGATAATCTAATTTTGATAGCCGAATTGATTACTTTGATATTGCTATTCAAAACTGAATACCCTAAAACAATGGCGCCAGTAGTCCATAAGCCAGCCATCATGCCATTATAAATAGATGAGGCTTCGTAAGTCTGGAAGGTTAGGTACGATAAGATGCCAGCTTAGATAGTGCCATTAATGACCCAAAACAAGAATATTTTGACGTTGAATAATTTGTGTTTGATACCAATATCGTAAAAACTAGGGTCTACAATAGAGAGATAGATTTACTTGAAGTGAGAACATCACCAGAGAACTCTTCATCGAAGATGGCATATAATACTATAGGAAGACTAGTGAAAAATAGGTTGTAACTTTAATAGAGTAACTAGTCATAAAACATAACAGCCGAAAAGCCATTATTTACAGCCCACCAATATTGAGGTAGGACTAGAAGCATATTTTTATAAAAATTGTAATTTACAAGAGTTGAGTTTTTCCTATAACTCTCTCTTCCATGATAAAGGGTTAATCTTTTAAGTATTCTGAATTCCCCAACAGCATAATCAGAAGCTCTAGCTGCTTGCTAGCCTTCTACTCCTTTAATTCCAACTCCAATATGAGCAGCTGTAATCATGTTGACATCATTAGCACCATCTCCAATGGCTAGAGTTGTAACATTAGGTTTATTTTATCTAACTAAGGAAACAATCTCTTATTTTTATTTTGGTGAAACCCTACATGCTACTACAGCCTCACATCTTTCAGCAATTTACATTACTTTTAATGAAAGTTCTGGTTTCATAGCTATTATCAAAGCGTTGCCAGAGATCACCAATGCATTTTTATTATTGTTTTGGCTTTTTTGGATAGCCTTTTCTAATTCATTTCTAATAACTTATTCATCATTTCCATCAACTATGATTTATTATAAAGAATCATTCAATAATTAACAGGAATAACCAATATTGATAGCAGTTTCTATTTTATCTCCGGTCAATACCCACACTTTAATGCCAGCATCTTTTAAGTATTAAATAGTTGGGCCTACTTCTTCTTGTAATTTATCTTCAATGGCTGTTCCCCCTATAAGTTCTAATTCTTATTCAATTTTTGCTTAGGACTCCATCATCAGATTTTCTCTATTTTGTATGGCTGAACATGCTTGTAAATAGCCTTTTTCCCACTCTTTATAAATGGATAAGGGCAATACTCTCTTAGTTAGTAGCAGAGTTCTTAAGCCAATCGATGCAAACTCCTGTAGATCGTTCCAAGTCTTCTCTTTCAACTAAGGAACGACAGGTTTCATAAGAGGTTCAATGACAGAGTCAGCTCCCTTTGTTAACAATATAATTTGATTGGCTTGATCTTAAACGATTACAGACACTCTCTTTCTTGTACTATTGAATTCAAGTACATGCAACAATTGGTAATTCTTTATGTCGCCTTTTATATTGACCACCATACTGTTTGAATGCATCCAATCCTTCGAAAGTATATCCGCAATATCTTGCAAAATTAACTAAGGCTAATTCATCAGGAGATGATGCTTGATATAAGAGTTAGCCATTCTTATTTTCAGTCACTATAGTATGACATAATGATAAACAAAGTAAGAACTCATGGAGTGGTCCCTTTCCTGGAGTTTAATTCAAATCATTAAAGAAAGCTTTATCTCTGAAATCAACATTTGAAACTTAAGCTAATTTTGACACTTCTTCATTTGTTAATGTGGCTTCTTTTCCATATGACTTTTTATTGACTGTCAGACATTTGAAATCCATTTGGTTCTTTGTCAATGTCCCTGTTTTATCAGAAAATATGTAATCCACTTAACCAAGTTCCTCATTCAGATTTGAAGACTAGACTGCTGTTTTTATATCGTATTCAGCTGAATAGGTCCCTTAATCCATGGTTATCAACATTCCTTAGAAATACTTAACCATTTCTAAGGAGACCAGCAATGAGATTGGGACAAAATTGGTGAATATAAGAATCCAATTACCCCATTTTATCTAAAATAAATTTATAGAGATTACAAATAGATTTTTAGTAAAATTATGTTCTGGATCTGTAATTAAAATATCTAAATAGGATAATTGGGAATTATGAATCTGTTGCCAGGATGAATTCAAATAGCCTCCCAAACCACACATGATCATCTGAAAACTAATCATATTGCATTTTTACTTATAATAGAAATATCACAATAATGAACCAATTCATTGTTCTTTCTAAATGACTTCGTTTAGGCTAAGCTTTAACTGAATTAAGCATGATCTTTGAGTCATGTCCGTTATAACAAACAATTCCGTAAATATAATTGACATTTCTTAAAATACAACCTCTTAATATGAAATTCTTTTCACTAAGAGGGATTTGTTGATTATTAATTTCAGCAGATCCAGTAAATTGATATAGATATGGATTTGGTCTTTCATATTTAACTGTCATCCTCAAAGCCAATAGAGAATCTTCACTTTGTTCTTACAGTTACTTTAGATTTTTTTGAATATTTTTGCATTTTAGATTGGTTTCTCCATCTAAATTTTTAGTCTCAATAAACGCATTGCCCTTCTTATCTGATGTCTACATCAATAAGATATCAGCTGGTATTTGTTCATCCTTCTAAACCTTGATCAAATCTCCGATCCTTAATTCACTCCATTGAGCATCTCTTGGTGCTTCATTTGTGCGTATCAAATAAGTCTTGCGAGTGTTTTCAGCATTGTCTGATTTGCTTCTCTGGTAATCTTCAATAAAATCCTTTATCATCGATATGCACACAACTATTGATAATGGACCCATAATCACAGGTTAACCATTTGTTATGCTGATTGCTGAGATCATCTGCATAATCGCAATGACCAAAAAGTAGACATTAGCTAACTTTGAGAACTGCTCTATCAAATTCAATGGAATGAATGTAATAATCGATGAATATTTCGATGTTGTTATTTTGTTGTCAGGCACAGCCATGTCTGGAACATTAGATACAATCGATCTGTCTAGACTATCATTTGTAATAAGTACCATTCATTTAATGAGCAGGCGGCCTAACAGTTATCAAGCCCCATTTTTTAATTGTTCTTTCATTGTTGTATGCATGAGAATCCATTTAATTAATATATTATTCTAAAAAACGATAATGAGAATATTGGTTATTGTGGTATTAGCCCTCACAGTGATGGCAGCCCAAAAAAAGAAGAAGTACATTTACAAACCACCTCTAAATTAGAGTCACACCAAACTTAATTCATATGGACAACAAGGCATATTAAAAATCACACGCAAAAATTGAATATGATGTTGATTCATTTACTAGTCCCAGAACTTAGTAACTCAAGACAGCCTAGAAAAAATAAGACAGCAGCTTAAAAAGAGCCATCCTACACAGCCAATAGACCACTGGATTTGTCCAAATTTAATAGGAAACAGATCAATTCATCCTCATGAACCAAGATGAAGATGTACCACAAATTCGCAATATTTAGCTCTCTTCCGAATTAATGACTGAGTAACAAATCCAATAAGCTTTATTAACAGCCGAAGACTTTAACAATGTCCCCAACATTGAGATGCAAGCTGAATCAAACTACTAAGCTCCAGATGTAGCTCAAGATGATGTCAATGAATCCTATTATATTCCAGTTGTCACCGAAGGAGATGGCACATTAGAGGAAGTTCAGAACTCTGATGAAGAGCCCCAATAAAACCCAGATATCGAGATGCCTTCCTTGGATGAAGCTTCATCATCGTTCCTTCAATGAGAAATTTAATATCCAACATGTTTAGACATTCAAGATATATAATCATTATTTTTATACAAATTTTATATTCTTTCTTGATTAATTAGTTCGGATTTTATATTCTAAATACAATTTGAGAATACCAGTTTATTGGATTTCATTAACTCTCTTAAAACGTCTTAACTACTATATATAGTAAGCAAAATAATTGATGATCCTATTGAAATATTTTCGCAATATTCAAGATTGAAAAACTAGCCGTTACTACTTTAATGAAAACACGTATTTATTTAAATTGTAGGACAGTGTTAAACAAATGACATATTCAGATCTCATAATAATATGGAAATACTTATCAAAATAGGGTGTTTTAACTTCTACAATTTTGGAAGATTTTAACATCAATTTTTATTATAATTTGAATATAGTTATTACTTATAATTTATTAAACTTAAAGTAATAAGTAAAGATTCTATAAAAATCCCATAAATTTATTATAACATCAATTTTAACAATTATGATGACTTTTATTGAAATGTAACTTATTGGTAAATGAAGAAAAGTCTTTAGAAATATTGATAAATTTTATTGATTATCTAAGAAAGCCAAAAACTTAAACTATGATGATTTCTCATTAATTTAATGCTCGCTTTGTCTAGTATTAAAAGATATATTATAATTATTATATTGTTTGAGTATTGAGTGATTATTGCGTTTATTCGCTTGCTTTAAATTTAAATCAAAGTTAATGGTAAGATTTATTATTAATAATTGAGAAATGAGTTTAGAGAGAAAGTCCTTCTTCGACTTCACTTCCCCTTTTGAACTGAAAAGGCCAATTGAAATATTTTAAAAATCCTTAAAGGATCAATTTTATGTTCTCAAAAATAACAAGTTCAAGTTGAAGACCCTGGTGCTTCAACGTAATTACTTGATCAAATTTAGTTCTAAGGTATCATCATATGTCCTATATAAAAGAAACCAAGCCAAAAGTACTTTAATATAACAAATGCTTTGCTTGAATTAGTCAATCACCCTCAAATGGGAACAGGAATTTCAATAAGTAAAAACGGAGAAAATTTTACATTCTATGGTCTAGTGGACAAATGGTACACCAACTTAAAAAAATGGTGTGTGTAACCTAACTTTTAGAAAGAGTACTGTATGATTAAACTTATCGGAAAGGGAAGCTTTGCTAAGGTATACATAAAAAATTGATCAATTAGGTGTATAAAATTTAGAGACTAGGTGATAAAAAAGAATTTGCAGTGAAGCTATTTGATAAAACCACTTTTAAAACTCAAGATAGACCTGCCTTGCTCAAAGAAATTGAATTAATGAGAATAATGAACCATTCAAATGTAGTCACTATTCTTGAAACTTATGAAAACGAGCAATATATATTTATAGTACAAGAATTATTCAACGGCGGAGAACTCCACCAGGAATTGAAAAAAACTCAAACCTTTTCAGAATATGGAGCCTTCATAGTTATTCAATAAGTGATAGAGGCCTTAAATTACATACATTCCCATGGAATCATCCACAGAGACATCAAACCCGAAAACATCATTTTAAGAGAACAAGGAGCTATAGAATAGGTGGTACTAGCTGACTTTGGTTTGGCTGATTACTTCAGGAAGGATTGCAAATATATGTTTACTAGATGTGGTACTCCTGGTTTTGTTGCACCCGAATTATTGCAAGATAAAATTTACGATTATAAAGTCGATATATATAGTTGCGGGATACTTTTATACTATTTGCTCGTAGGCAAAGGGCCATTCGATTCAAACAACTATGATCAGACAGTTATGGCCAACTTTAATGGATGGGTAGACTTGACAAGGTTTCAATTTTCGATTGAATGTCTTGAATTGTTAAGAGGCATGTTGGACCCAAACCCTCTCAAAAGATATTCGATAGATCAAATTCAACAAAGTTAATTCTTTAGAAAACATTCAACAATTTTCCAACAAATAGGAAGTCAAAGTAGTCTGGCCAGCATACCTTCCTAAAGGGACTCACCATCAATTTCTCCCTAACAAAGTCCAAATCAAGAATCAAAGAAGTCCCCAAGCGATTTAAAAAATAGATAAGTCAACTCTTGTGTTTCGCCATTACAATTACCAGTTAGATTAAATACAACCAGCTTCTCTCCATTATCAGCTCCTTTTGGAAAGCCAAGAAATATACAAAGAATACCCATACAAATATGAATAAATTATATATATCGAGTTATTAAATAAATAAAAAATATTTGCTTCTGTTAGAGTATCAAAATTCACAATGTATTATGTTATTAAATAAAATTTAAATAAATATACACGTTGGTTTTGTAATTAGAAATATTAATAATTAAGTATTATTATTTAAGTTAAAAAAATACACATATAATTCGACAAATTTAATAATATATAAAACATCTTCTCGAAGATATTAAAATAACTGATAATATAAATTTAGATTAATGATTGGAGTAAATTTGATTAATAATATGAATATAAAGAGATAAGTGCCCTCAACTTCTTTCTTCGATATTTCAAAAGGCCCTTTGTGGTAAAACACTACTGCCTCACGCAATATCAATGAGTCTATCTAAGAGAATTTTTACATATATTCTGAAAAGCAAAAAATCTATAAAATAAAGACATTTTACTTGTAAGGTCATTTCATTTTCAAAAGAAAAAAGAATGTAAGAATATTTCATTCTAATCTAAGGGTCAAAATCAAATTGCTGATATCCTCAATGCTACTATTTGTGAAGTTGAGCTTCCCTTTTATGGTGCCGGAATAAGAATTATTAAAGCAGGTCAAATTATCGAAATATATGGCATGACAATAACTTGGCTTCAACAATTGAGGTTTTATTGTATTCAGTAAGACTTTGCAAACAAATACTCCATCATCAGATTACTTGGCAAAGGCACATTTGGAAAAGTATGAAATTATTTTTAAATCTTAGGTGTTCAAAATAAAATCTAGAATTACACAATAAGACTTTGCTGTCAAAGTATTTGAGAAAAAGGCCATTTCCAATTATTAAGATTATCTATTAATAACAAAGGAGCTTCAAATAATTAGAAGTCTAAATCATCCAGGAATCACCAAATTTTTTGAAACCTATGAAAATGATGAACATATTTTTTTAATATATGAAATGGTGGAACAAGGAGAATTATACACCTTCATTAAAGAAAAGCATCTTTCAGAAGAGGAAGCTTTGTTGATTCTCAAACAATTATTATAGGCCCTCCTTTATATTCACTCCAAAGGAATTTTACATAGAGACTTAAAGCCTTCCAACCTTCTGGTAAGGGATAGAAACACTTTATCAATAGCAATTGCAGATTTTGGGTTGGCCGAATTCTATAGAGTCGATGGAAAATATATTTTTACAAGATGTGGGACTCCTGGATATGTTGCTCCAGAGGTATTACAGGACAAAATTTACGATTATAAAATAGATATTTATAGCGCAGGTGTCATTCTTTTTATGATGCTGAGTGGTGGTAAATCTCCTTTCAATAGCACTGATCCAGAGGAGAGATTGTACCAAAATTATAAAAGTCTTGTAGATTACTCTTTGGTTTCAAATATCTCTGAAGCAACTTATAATCTACTACAAAGCATGCTTGAACCTGATAATATCAAAAGGATATCAGCAAGAGCTGCTTTAAATCATTAGGTTTTTCGAAACAAAAGAACCAGTAAGTGCACTATTATGATCAAGAAAACTCCAAGAAGCATTGATAAAATTACAGCTCCAAGAGTCATAATAAATACAAATAATAATTTAGATAAATATTTATAATTATCCCCGAAATTATAAAATTTATCATCGAAACCTTAAAATAATATGAAATAGGAGGCTATAAGAAGGGGATATTAAAAAATGCAAACATTTTCACATAGATCTCCCCAACTATCGCCATTGCAATCTTAAACCAAATTCGAACCATTCCCATGAAAAATATTGTATTAATTTATATATTTTAATTCATATAACAATATCATTCTTTCTTTAATCATACTTTTAATTGGGAATTAAAATTTTAATTTTTCCTTAAGTAGTTACATATATATATTATAATAATTATCAAAAACTCACTGAAACTGAAATAATTTAGTATAATCATAATATTTTAAATGAAATTATTGTTTTATTAAATGTTATCCTCCTCGACCATATTTTAAAGTACTTATTTTTTAAATGAATTAATTGTAATATTTTTAGCTATTATATTTTATTTTGATTAACAAATAATGATGAATTAGTAGACCAAAATTACATTAATAAAATTCTATTTTAATAAAATATTTATCTTATGACCATACTTGATAATATATATTTAAATTATGTAATAGATAATAATTTTAATTCATATATCACTGACAACTTGCTCCTCAATTTGTTGACTTTTTTGCCATTTAAAACTTTAACTTGAAAAAAGCTTGGGACCTTTAGCCTGTTTTGATTATTCTTTTTCGTATAATTTTTACATTATTCTTTCAATTTCTCTAGCTTATGGTCGTTATTATGGATCTTCTTTTAAACACTACTTAATTACATCCATAAATTCTTTATCATAATTGTATTATTAAAGTTTTCCCTCTATGACTTAAGGGGAATAATATTGATTAAAATCAAGACAGATTCTTGCTCCTGGATATTACCCTTTATTGGCTACTTCGTATATTGTTAATCCATATTGCCATATATCAACAGAATGGTCTCTTAATTTTCGTTATTCTGGAGGATTATATTCTGGTGTATTGGTTTGATCAAAATAATCAATATCTAAGCCTTAGTTGTCTTTTTATTGAATTATGGATCTATCAAAATCAGCGATGTGAATTTGGCCGTAAAGAATATTTTGATTGGTCAAAAACAAATTCTCTGGCTTCAAATCTCTGTGTTTAATTCCTGCAAAATGCAAAAGAGCTAATCCTTTAATGAACTAATAAGCAATTGCATAAACAATTAATTTTGTAAAATAAACAGATTGATTTTAATTCATTAATTCGAAATACTATCTCAGATTCTTACAATAATATCTCATAAATAAATAAGATTGATCCAAGATCCTTATATATTTAAAACAAGCAGCTATTTCATGATTAACTTCAAATAATTCCATTAATTAAATTTCTCTTGTGATATTGACTTTAACATCTTCAATATCTTGATCCTCTTCTCCTTAGATTTTTGTGGATTTAGCTATTATATCTTAAGTCAAAGGGAAGCTGAAAATCTTTTCAAAAACTGGTAATTTTTAGAATTTGTAAATATGAGAATTTGCTTGATAGTCAGCCAATTGTGTATAGTTGGACACTTTAAAAATGTGTTGGAAAACTTTAAAATATTAGGCATTTTCATAATCCTTAACTATTAAATTGAAGGTTGACAAAATGGATTCAGTGAAAGATTCTATTGTATTGGCTTCAAAATGAAATTGATCAATTTCTTAAATTTCATTTAATTGAAAGTTATTCCTAACTCAATATTAATATATAGAAGTTACTAAATTGTTTTAAGTAATTCAAGGATTATGTATCAGTTGATTTCTCATAATAATGAAACTCTTGCATATTGATAAAAACTATTCCGTCGATGAGTACTAATTGATTTAGATTTGTAATATTGAAAGGAATTTTTCTCTTCGCCATTTCTAAAAGGGCTAAAGTTTATATATATATAACAGATTTACTTATGCTTAGTTAAACCATGATAGAAACCTTCGTATTCTTATCCAAATGTTTAATTGATTCAACACTTAACTAGTAATTTTATAAAAATGGATAGACTATAATGAATTAATCATCCTCATGATAAAAGTCTTCTTTATTTATAATATTTAGTATTTTTATTTATTTCACTAAGTAAAACATATCGATGATATCCCTTTATTATTTATTAAAAGGGTAGTAGGCAGCGATATATTTTTATTTAGACTCCTGATCATTTTTCTTGACAACAATCTAATATTTGTTATAAGGTTTATCTTGTTTGGAGAAGTCATTAAATTCTTGGAGGATATCATAATCAGCACCGAAACTGATTATTTTTATTGATTAAAACAACATTGAATTTATATTTATAAATCATTTTTGATATGAGAAATTGCAAATAAATAGTAATTATAATCTAATTATGGAGAAATCAAATTTGGTAAAAATATTATCACTTGCATTTAACACTATATATATTAGATATATTAGTAACATAAAATATATATTTTACTAAGCAAGATACATGTAACCAAAAGAAATTCTATCTGGCTAAATTATTGATCATAGGAAATTATTTAAAGAACTATTGTTGACATGTAATAAATAAAAATCTCAATGAATTCCTATTACTTGATTATTTAATAAAGTATCTCTATTGAAAAAGGATAAAGAAAATTTTAGTATTAAGATATTAATGATAAACTATGATATATTTCGAGTAGTCTTTATCTTTATTATATCATAAGGTTATTAAGTATTATCTAATGAAAATAGATTATTATTATATCATTAAAAACATAATTGTAAATCCTTACTATGATTCGTCATAAATCCTCTGAAACAACCTCAACACTGCAACTTGACAATATGACTTTAGCCTTTGGTTTTCCACTTTATTATCCTTTAGATTCAATCTTTTTTACTAATTCCATATTTTCTATGACTCTGCCAAAAACTACATGTTTTCCATTTAACTAAAAACCCATAATATATATTTAATACCCAATTAGTATCAGCAGTTGTAATAAAGAATTGACTTCCATTGGTATTTGGCCCTGCATTGGCCATTGAAATGCATCCAACTTCATGATTTAAGTCTAAATTTTCATCATCAAATATTTTTCCATAAATTGATTCTCCTCCAGTACCATTTCCTTTAGTGAAATCACCTCCCTAAATCATGAAGTAAGGAATAATTCTATGGAATGGTGAACCCACATAGCTTTTTCCTGCCTATTCGCCAGTACATAAAGCTCTGAAATTTTCGACTGTCCTAGGTACAACATTCCCGAACAAACCGAGAGTGATTTCTCCTTACTTCCTGTTATCAATAGTAACACCTATCTTCACTTTGTGTGTTATTGTTTGCTTAGATAATTGAGATAGAACGCCAAAAGATAATAAACAAAGAATAATAATTTTCATAATTATTTGTATTTATAATATCAATAGATTTCATTTAAATTCCCCCTAAGAACAATCATATATCATTATCAATTATTTTTTATTTAGCAATAAAAGCTTGAAAACTATTATATATTGCCAGAGGTATTAGTGTAACCGCATAAATCATAACAAATAGAATAATAATAAAGGGTAAGTTAACAATTAGCAAAATAATCTTGAGAGGATCTTGACTTTCGCAGATTGGGTCAATCTTATTTACAAAATAATCAAGTATTTGAGGTATCTAAATAAAGATCATGGAATAAACTGAATATAAGACCAAAATTAAAGTTGCGAATAGAAATTAAATGATTATCTTAAATTTTGGGATTTACTTTTATTTCTTTCTCAATTCTCTGTATTTGTTCACACAATTGTCACATTTGCGTTTTGAGAATAATGTGATTTTGGTTTCAGCTTTGCAGTCATAGCAAAATAGTCTTTTGCAAACATAGCATTCATATATATTAGATTTCCATTCTCTATATAAATATTTAATATAATACTTAAATTTCTTGGAAGGCTCATTGATATAACAGAAATGTGGTTAGCAGATACTATTACAACAATAGCATCGAAAACATTTGTGTTCTTCTAAATAGTTCTTTAGCAAAATCTCATTGCTGCATTCAAGTCCAGGATGAACTGTTCTACATTTAAAACAGAATTGAATGTGACACAATTAGCATTTGCATTAATTTAAAGAGATGATCTCCACATTTCCTTAAATATAACTAGGCCAAACGGACCAAAATCCAGAGCATCTCTATCCAATGCAATGAATTTATTTGGTTATTGGTATCCATTTTATCAATTAAGGAGGTTCAAGATATAAAAACATGAGTTGATAATTAATATTTACATTACAATCATATTGGAGGCATTTTACTGTAATATCAAAATTATTTTAAATGTAGGATGATATACAAGTTTCACAAAAAAAGTGATTCTGATTGCACACTTTGATCAGCATTCTAGTTTGATAGCATATTTAGCATTGAGAAAAAGAAAAATCAAATTAAGATGTAGGAGTCATTGTCAATTTACAATAATAATTATGAATAGGACTTTGAAACAGTTTGTATTAGGTAGATAAGCCATATTTAACTTTTAAAAGAGAGATTTAATCTAAGCAATTAAAGCATACATATAGAGAGTTAACTTTTTTAAATTTAGAACTGATTATCTTTTGACAGCAATGACATTCAATCTAATTCTGATTTTTCTTTATTTTTTATTCAATCATAATCTGAGATTCATCTACCTTTGTTGAGAATTATTAAGGTTCCTAGTGAGGATTCATATATATAAATTAATATTATTAATTAATCTTAGGAAAAGATGTAAAATATAAGCTCAAAACTGTTTTGATCCAATAAAAGGATCGGATATATTTTAACGATATTGTTTTATAGATGGGATCTTATTAAAAAATAAATGGAAGATGGAAAATTCAGAAATTTATGTTGATGATCTTAGAATACCTAAACCCTTAATAACACCAATTATTATTATATATTCAGTTAAACTTATTAAGAAACAGAAATCTTGGAAAGGTTCTAGAAAATTTTAGAAGTAATCGAAAAACTAAAACAGTAAGATAGAGCAATATTCTTATATTAAAAAATGCGGTTTGCGAGTTTAGAATTTAGATAGATACTTGAAATGAGAAAATTGATAATTATATTTCAATGTATCAAGTTAGATTTTTCAATTAAGAGTGTTATAAGAAAGAAAATAGTTTGCTATATGAAATAGTAAGTAAAAGCTATTCCGATATTGGTTGAGTAAACAAAGTAACAGTAGGAAGGAAAAACCTATTTATAATAATTTAAAATGCCTGAACTTTCCGAAACTCAAGTAGAACATATGCATATCTAAGTGAGAACAAATAGGAATTAGGATTATCGGTGTTCATATTCAAATCTATAACAGTTAGTTGGAAATGGTAAATAGACATATAATTTATATTGTAATAAAATGAATATTGAATGAATTTAAATATAAAATATATACCAGGCTCGACAATTTATCAAGATGATTTAAGGGTGAGATAATTTAGATAGTCACATTAAACAAAATCTTAATGCTGTTCGCATCCGCCAAGTAACCGTTCAAATTTTGAACTTCCGAAATGTCACAATATCGAAATAGATTTCTCTAAGTTTATTTAGCTAAAGAATTTGAGGCCGTCATTATAAATAAAATAATAGAAAAAAGAATAATAATAGAAATAACTTAGATTACCTTTGTTATTGAAGTAGGACAAGCCAACTCTTGCGAAAAGGAGAAGGAGTCTTAATTTATTTGTTATATGATGAGAACGATTGAAAAAATGATTATAATACAAATTTTAGTTATTATTTTTCTTTCGTTTTTTAAATTTTGCTGAGTGAGGATTTCATTCATAGTCTCTTAGTTTTTCAATCAAATAATCTATGACTAAAACTTATTTATCGAATTTCTGAGTAGATGATTTTCTTGAGCTTTATGAATCTGATTCTAAGTCATTTAAATTGAATTCCTCAAGACTATCTAAAGAGGGACTTGGCAGAGGTCTAGAATAATATTTAATAAATACCTTGTTTTTAATGGTGAAGAAGGAGTAAAGCTTGTTTTGAATTGAAAAAGGTTTTAATTATCCATAAAGATGACTAACTATTAAAAATATATATTTATTTAATTTCAAATTGAAAATCACTAATTAAAATTTGTAATTTAATAGAATTCTACAAAATTAATTTGAAAAGATTATAATTCTAGGATATAACTTTATCATATCAATATGTAGCCAATAGAAATTGATGTATTAGAAATTGAAAAAAGAACCATTTATTTTTGATTTCGATGATATTATAATAATCATAATAATTTATGACTTAATGTAGGCATGGACAACTCCGTTATTGGAGGTGTGATTGTAAAAGTAACTAATCTTTCACCTTATGGAGGTATAAAACTCTTGAAATAATAACCTCTTTCCGGTTTGGTCAATTTACAACCTCCCTTGTTCACTAAGTTTGTTTCAAAGTTCACTTATTGATTGGATTCATTCTTATAATAGATGTAACCAATTCTAAAAATAGTAAACAATAAATAACCCTAGATTTCCATTATTGTCCATCTTCATAGTGATTCCTGGCAATACTTCTTCCACCTTATTGTTGGATCTGACTTGATGCATCATTGTCTAAGAAACAAGATTTGGATCCCTGGGAACTTCCTTCAATTACACATATTGTTCTCCATAAGTGCTCAACACAACTGAATGTTCATTCCAAGATGGTACATGCCATTTGATTTTGATGTATAAAATGTATTTACCAGGAGTGAAATTCTCTCCTACTCTGCCAACATGTGTTTCAATGTCCTTATAGAATTTTCCCTCTAAGTATTCATATCCATTTTGTAATTCCTTTGCTAATAAGAGTCTAACATAAGAGTATTCATATTTCAATTCAGGTTGAGATCTATATTATCTTGTAGATTCTTAATGAATGGCAAAGAAGTATTCTCCTTCTTTTTTAATTTCGAATTCGAAATACACTCCCTTGTTCCTTCTAACGTTGAATCTCATAGAGTTATAAATGTAATCAGTTTTGAAATATCCACAGAACACTGAAAAGAAGTATTTGGTATAATCATCTAATGACATAAAAAAGATTCCGTCATTTTCCTTTCCAGTATTTCCAGCCTACTCTCTTAATTCAGGGGTCCACAAATCTGATTCGTCACTCCAATCACCCTTCCATTCTTTACGTGCCCATGGATTTCTTATCTTAAGTAAATGAACTTATCCTCTTTAAGGATGATTTACAGTCTTAACATTTAAGATAGAGTATGCATGTCCTGGTTCTAATCCAATAGCAGAGTAGTCAGCATTTTTACTATAAGTACCAGTCACCATAACACACTTTTGTTTAACGCAAGTAATGAAATTTTCTTTGAAATTTGGCTTGTTTGTTAATAAAAGCCAAACTGGACCTCCTGTAATTGTTTTGATAACTTCTCTGGGATCTCCAGCATCAATATTAGTATAGGACCCATTTACTTTTGCCCATGATTTCTCTAACAATGACACCCAAATCTCTTTATCAGCATTTTTGGTAAAGGCAATTTTGCCATTTTTTACTGGTATATTATCATCTATAGGGATAACTTTCCACTCTCCATTAATGCACATCTTAACACCATAAACACCAAATTTGTTTGCTCTCTAAATAGGGAATAGGTCTTTAATTTGATCAGGCCTAAATAATTAAGTGAAAATATATACCATTTGCATGCTATGGAACTCAAAGTTGACATAAAATAGCAATCACCTAGATCACCTTGGCAAATATCTCTATGAGATATCCATTTATTTAAGCCAACACCACTTTTATCATGTTGGGTATCTATTGAAAAAACCTTTTGTTCTCCTTAAAAGAGTTCTTATAAACGTTTCCAATTATTGGCACTGAATTTTGGTCCCAAACTTGTTACATTTGGGGGGAAATCAGGATCTGTAAATATCTCTTATGTTTATTAGCATCTTTTTTAAAGATCAGCCAATTCCTTTACTCCTGGAATCTTAAAGTCAACTCCCATAAAATCTTTAAATCTTTCATCTTCTTCCCTAGTCAATTCTAAACTAATTGTTTATTATGGTTTGGGAATAGTCAATAGATTTGATGTTTCTAGAATCAATTAATATTCATACTTGATGGGGCTTCCAAAATGATTTATGGATCACCTTGAGTATTTTCAAAAACAATCTCCTACCATTTTTCAAACAGACTGACAATTGCACTTTCACTTAATGGATTATCAGGAAATTCCTCTCTGAGCTTTTTGAATTGTGCATCTGTTATTGCCACGTAAAAGAATTCTAATAAATTTCTAAATTCAGGGTCTTATAGTTCTTTATCCTTATTTTTGTCATAGAAATTATACAATCTCTATATGGGCACCTTCTTTTCTCTCACTCCTCTAATGATATTCTTTAACAATGGTAAAGAATCATAAGAATTTTATGATCCTCCTCTCAATGTAAATTCTTCATCATCCACTATTTATTGATAAATATCCTCTGTTATTCCTGCAGGGCTTTTGAATTTGGTAATCACCTTCAGATAAAAGTACTTTATGTCTTCATTAGAGATATTTGGATCGAAAACTTACACTAGCTATCTTATCTATTCTAAATTCAAAGCCTAGGTCTTAAATTCATGCAACAATTCCCTTGGGCTTCTTAGCATAATAAATTAAGATAGAGCTTCTTGAATTAACGAATCTGAGCTCATTTTAGATATTTTATTAAATAATTAGTAACTTAACATTAATTGGATATGAATTCCATTATTATTTTATGAAATAACTTAAATAAACAATCAAACTATATATACAATATATATCCTAATAAATTTTATATCAAAATTTGATATCCGAAAATACATACTTAACATAATTCGAAAAGTTAATTTATTTAAAACAACTCTTAAAAAGTAATAAATTTATAGAATACGCTAATCATATCAAAATAATCCCTAATCCCTTTTTTCATTTAATAATCTAATTTTTGTGTTGGAGAAGTAATACTTTTCACATTGTTTGGCAGAAAAGTGAATTTAATTAACCTAATTTTCTTCTTCATCCATTAATTCAGCTTCATCTTCATCATTAAAAACAATGCTGTCCTTAACAACCTATAAGTTCTCATTATATATAGAATCATCGCTATCTTCAAACTAACCGTCTTTCATTTTTGATTTATTCCACAATGGTGATGTACATTTTATGCTCAGAAACTTCTGATGTTTTTTATGTCCACATAAATTAGTCTACGTTGAAAGTATTAAATTATTTGTTAAACTTGGAGGTAATTTGAACCATTCATGCCTTAAAGCCTCTTAAGCTGTGGGTCTCCTCTCAGGATTCTCATTCAATAAACTAAAGACAAATTACTTTGCCTTCTCAGTAATATTGATTTATTTTAATTACAATTAATTTACCTTTGCTTATAAATTATTTTAATAAATTTCTTATGTTGAATTGCCTGCAAATGGTAAAGTACCTGTAAATAAAGTATATAAAATAACTCCTATTGAATAAATATCAATCTTTTAATTGTAAGGCTAATTTCTTAAGACTTCCGGTGCTATATATCCTATTGTACCACATTTTTCCAAATATTAAACTTCATTTTTATAATATTCAGCCAATCCAAAATCAGCAATTGCAAAATCTGTATAATTATTTGAATCTTTTAAAATTAAATTTTCTGGTTTCAAATCTCTATGCATGATTCCTGTTTAATGAACATAGCCTATGATTTTTAATAAATTTGATGCAAAATCCATGACAAATTATTCGTTATATTTGTATGTTGGTGATCGTATTTAATCCAACAATTCACCACCATTTAAACATTCTAATATGATGTAGATCTTCTTTTTATTTTCAAATACTTCAAATAGTCTTGTAATACCATCATGATCCAATTACCTTAGAATTGATATTTCCTTAAGCAAATGAGACTAAAATGATATACTTATAATACCAAGGAAGATTCCGAAAATTTATTTTTTTCAAATTACTTAGTTGCGAATGTCTATCCTGTTTTTATATTTAAAATTCTAAAAACCTTTGCTTATGATCCTCTACCAAGTAATTCACATTTTTTAAATTATTTTTTGAAATTTCTTTAAATAGCATAATGCTTTAAATGTTCAAACCACTTCAACAAGGATTCTATTTTACCCTAAATTAGAATCTTTTTTCCTTGTTTTTACATTAAAATGAAAGAATCATGTAATTAGTTTGCTTTAGATTCATCATAACTTATCTAACAATTTTCAAAATTAATAAATTTATTCTTCTTTATAAGATATTGGTTGAACAAATAATAATGCTTTTTGATTCGAAATTCATCCTACTTGTTTGAAAATTTTAAATGCTCGTCGCTTTTTGTTATTTTTGCACTTTTGTTGGTAAGATAGATTCTAAATTCCTTTGTGATTAATTAGGGTTCAAATTTTTCATCTTGATTCCTACCATTATCATTGATTTATAACATAGAAAATTTTAAATAGTAAATTTATTAAAAATTTACTAACCAAAAATATAATGACCATTAAACTATTATTTATTTAATGGAAAGAAACCTTAAATATTAGTTACAACATAATTCTAAGATAATATTATCAATTTTCTTATCATTTTCTTCCTCCCTTGATACTTAAGTGATAAATTTGTAGTAGACTGGCTGGAGATTTAGTATATTTATAGAAATCATCATCGTTCATTTCCTCAAAGTTCTCTTCTATGCTTCCTTATCTCAATTTATATTTATAATCTACTTAGGTTTCCTCCTCTTGTACTTAATCTTGAATGTCGTCGAGAATGCTTATACATTCTGAAGCATTCTTGGATTTAGAACTGTCAGAGAGAGTAATCTTAGAGCAAAGGTTGTTCCATAAGGGAGATTACGAAATAATGATATTTTGCAATTCAGGTCTTTTTTTGATGTTTAAGAGTGGTATATTCTTTAATGAAAGTGAAAAATATTGTAAAGTTTCCATTTTAGGTAAATAAAACCAATCATGTTAAAGAGCCTAATAAGCAGTAGGTCTTTGATTTTGATTCTATTCTAAAAGACAAGTCACAAAATCATATGCATGAGTACTGATTTTGGCCATCTTTAATTATTCAAAGTCAATATTGCATTACAAATTGCTCTTAATGACTTCATTGGTATCCTTACCACCAAAGGGACTAGAATCAGTGAGCAACATAAACATAATCACTCCTACAGAGAATACATCAACTTTGTAATCATAGATTTCATTTCTCAATATTTCCGGAGCTATATATCCTATAGTTCCACACCTTGAGAAGATATATTCACCTCTAATGTTATACTCATCTGATAATCCAAAGTCAGCGATCACAAGATCTGTGATATTGGCTTAGGATCTTAATAATAAATTTTAAGGCTTGATATCTCTGTGTAATATTTTATTTTGATGAATATAATCCAAGGCTTATAATAAATTTTTTATTAATTCTTGCACAACGGATTCACTATACACCTCTGCAGAACTAATTGCTTATAATAACTCTCCTCCTGGCAAATAGTCTAGTATTAAATAGAGATGTTTGGCATTTTCGTAAACTTCGTTTAATTTTATGACATTTTTATGTTATAATTATCTCAGTATCTAAATTTCTTTAAAGAGACCTAGCTTTGAATATCAATCATTCATTACTTTGTTACTGATATTATTCTTTTTAAACACCTTAACCGCATAGACTTGGTTGTCTCTCTTACTAAAAATTTTGTACACTTTTGCATGGGCTCCTTTCCCAGTTAATTTAATAAAATCGTAATTCATTCGAAAATCATTTTAGATCGTATATATCTTAATATAACCATACCATTCATCAATAATGTCCTTACTTCCATATAATAACAATGTCTCGTAATTTGTACTCAATTCTAATCCATAATACTAAATTCATATGATTTTAATACATGTTCCCTCATTGTTTTTTTGAGAATTAGGTTTTCTAAATTTATGTGTTTATTTTTTGATATTAGATACTAATTCTGTAAATGATAATGAGGTTTCTAGATTAATTCATCCTATCCATTGATGGAATAAATTTTATTTTGATGATGATCTTAATTTAATGATCGTACAATTTGAAGTACTTGATGTGCATTCTCTCTTTTCCATAATGCATCATTCCTATTTTGAATCTCATAGAAGTAAGAGTTATTACTTTAATTCATTTATTTTATATTATTATTCACTTAAGAAATTATAATTTTGATCTTTAGCTGAATCATTTATTCTCAGTACTATAGCATTTAATATATGAGATAATGATTATTGTATTAATATATGGAGAATACAAAATGTCAGCCAAATCAAATAAAACACTACCAAAATATTTGAAATGATTGATTACGTATGTTACAATAATTTTAAGAAAGTTAATTTAATTAAATGGATAATATACTCAAATATTGACAACGAAAATAACGAAATCTCCACTTATAAATTTATCTTTATTCTATAATCCTAATAACTACAAAGATATCCCTTTTTAGAAGTTTTAACAATAGTTGAGTGTTCAAAGGATGAAATGGTAAAGTTAAAATATTGTAAATTTACAATATTCACAATAATTATTAATTCATATATATTTAATATTATAATTAATAACAGAAAAATTGATTAATTTAGAATGCTCAGGATTCAAAATCGCATTAAACATGATAATGCTGAATTGCTGGCTATTATAGATAGATGTGCATGTATGATATTTTTTGAAGTTAGAAATTATGAAAGAAGACAGGTTGACTCTAAGGCAAATGATAAAAGACAATAATTCAGAAATTATTTCATTAGTTACAACATATAAGAAGAAGAATGGTATGAATTTTCATTCAATATTGTAGATCTAAGATTGTTATAATAAGAATTAAGAAAGTTGTTGAATAAAGTTAAAGGCAAATAATAATAATAATAATAATAAACTCAGATTTAATTTAATACTAGAACAACAAAAGAAAACTAACTAAATATTTCTCAATCTAAAACTTCGCGAACTCCTTCAAGATAAACTGCAAGTATTTAAAAAAATAGAAATTTTGTAAGTCCACCTAAAAGATCTTTAAGCAGATAAACTAAATAGTCAATAATCCCTAAATAAGAAAACTCTCCAAGATTCAATGAGGATATTAAATAGAATAGTCCCACTTCTCCAGAATTTCATTTGTATATAATTAAAATTAACCTTTAAGTGTTTCCCCAAATAAAATTGAATTGCAAAGATAACAACTAGAACAATTTGAATAAAAACTAAAGCAATATACTTAAGGTGATAACTTCTAAAAATTGTTTGATCAATAAGAATACGCAAAAAAGAGAGATGATATTGTTCTAGCTAGTTTTTAAAATGTATTTAATTGTTGTTAATTATTAGTTTACAGTTTAGCATTCAGAACCCGATAAGGATTAGAATAAAGACAAAGAGGAAGAACTATCATCATAAAATCTTCACAGAAGACAACATTCATACATGTCAATGACAAAAGAAATTGGAACTCATTAACATCATAATACTGAAATAATAGAAATCAAGTTATCTACATAATCAAAATAAGAGCCAAAATAGTCATTTGAAAACTCTTACAAGGATTTTGGAAGTGATTCTTAGGTGTATCAGAATAAACAGAGATATGGAACTGGAAAATATGATTAAGATACTCTAAATAGCATTTAAGTGTAGTAATAAGCCTAAATTGAACAAGAAAAGTAATAGCAATTTGAACATCAAAATGAGAACATCTATCAATCTTAATTATTAGACAAATATGAAGAGGATGAATATGTTTAATTTTAAAATACTTAAAACGAGAGACAATAGACATAATAATTTGTAGCTACAAATGATGAAGATCAATATAAACCTGTGATTACTGAAGATGAAATAATGAAGAAGTATGCAGATTTGTTCACTGCACCTGATTTTTTGAAGTAATGCAGAGCTACTTGCTAGACTCAGAAAACTCTTGATTCATTTGCTGATAGTCGAAGCCTTAATTTCATTGTTCCTTGTTAAAGTATGGTCTGTTAGGATGTTGAAACAACTAAAAAGGGGAAATATACATTGTTATCTTAATTAACGGCTGAGTAAATATTTGATGAGATTTTTCCTGAATGTTCTTTATAGAAAATTAGCAAGGCCTTTTTTAGGTTTAAGATGGAGGTTGTATTTTAACAATTGCAGTGTGATCCTTCATAAGAGGAATTAGATGAGTTGTTTTAGTAGGTTGATATTCAAAGAGATGGATTTGTGGATGTGAATGAGATGGGACAGTTTTTGGATAATGTTTGTCCTTAACAAGATAGATAAGTTTATAATCAAATTGATGTAAGCAATAAGGGATATTTTGATGAATAAGAATTGGGCTAAAGGTTAAATAAGAACATTGCAAGACAATACTTCTCAGAATTAGATTTATTAAACACTAATAAAATAACATATTGGGAATACTACTTGAAGTAATATATCATATTAATATAGACGTACTACAAATATTGGACAATAAGTTATTAATATGATATAAGAAAGCTTAGATTGATTAAAAGTTTAATATAAAATTATTAAATTTTTATTATATCGTTAATGTTGACTTAGAAAGAATCATTGGGAAAGGAGGAAGATTTCAATTTGAATAAATTTCGCGATTCTTTGTATCTTAGAATGTCCAGTCCTAGTACCTTAAAAGTAAGTACCACACGGAAGGAGGATAATTCAGTTAAGAAATCTTCCAAATCTACTCTCTATACTGATTAACAACATAGAAAAAGGTGGGTTAAATATCTATAAATAGTGCTCCATCATTCGATGAATTACTTAAATCTATGAATAATGGGAATGCGCATGCATAATTATAGAATGGATCAAATCAAAAAAAAAGTATAAATGATTCATCTAGAAAGATGAGTGGCTTATAACATAAAATAGAATGCTTTGGTAACAATGAAATAAACTAGTTAACCAAATTATCTCAGCCGTAATCCCAATTTATAAATTTTAGATTTATCAGCAATTAGCCACTCTACTAATCAACTAAAGCTTAACCTAAAAGAACTACATTCTCAAGCAGCATTACAGAAAACCCTGTTTTTAATAAAGGCTCAGGGAAAACACTTTTGGATAAACTATCCTTAAAAGAATTGATAGAACTTAGAAGTAAAGTTGATCATAGTACTTAATCAGAAGTTCACCAACTATCAGCTAATTATGTTTAAGAGTTAGTAAAGCTGTCTTAAATTATCACAAAGCAAGTTAAAAATGTTAAATATTGAAATGATATATCTATCTACATTAATATAAAATAAAAATCATAATGTTTTTAATCAGTCCTCTACCAATATTATAAGAAATAATAGCCAAACAATGTTCATTATAACCTAAACAACTATTTTGAATTTTTGTATGGCCCTAAGGATTTGTATTATGAAATCATTAAGTCTACAACTTCTATTAACAAAACTATTGATACTACCCATAGTTGCAAACGCAAATACACCATTATTAGAGATGAAACTAAACATGATGCGAAAAAACTAAATTGAGCCCTCAAAAGAGATTTAGAATGTACATAATTATGAGATTAATAAAATAAAAATATAGTAATGTTCAAGAACAACTTCTATTCATATGTTGGAGGTACAAGATCAGACATTGCAATGAGTATTGAATCATACTTTGAAGTGATGGAGGTCCTTTTGGATTAATACTTAAGTAGAGAAGTAATGAATGGCTTTCTAAAATCCCTAGATGTTGTTCAATTTCAAAAACTGCAGTCAAGTATTGAATGACATCGTTGTCTCTGCACCTTTGGCTTTCTTGCCATTTTCACTTATAGGAACATAATGGTTGTTTGCAGGAGCCAATAGAAAAGGAGCCAATAAGGCTTATGGACCAATCCTTGCATCTGTTCATATGTTGGTGTTATGGAAAGCATATACTGCCCCAATTCCGAATAAATTGTTTACTAAAATCATTGCAGATCCAACTGTTGATGGATAGTACATTAGGTATAAAATTATTAATCAATTAAGAACATAATTATCGGTAATGAAACCTGGGTTGTGGTAAGTTTTAAGTAGAGAATTGTATCACAAGGGGTATAGATACCCAGAGATGTTGGAATTCAAGACAGCTACCGAATTCCCAACTGGATTTGTTAAACCATATTGATGGCACATAATATATAAAATATATCCAATAATTTAATACAATTATTTTTTAATATAAAATATTTAAGTAAATGCAGACAGATGAACCATATGTGACTAATTTTTATATCGAATAATAAATAAAAATATTAAAACCACATCCTATAGCTATTAAATTAAGTGTCGATATTTTACAAAACTACTATTAATTGTAATAGGTAAGATATAACATTATCAAATTTAATAGAGAGAATCCATTAGATCCTTCCAGTAATCACTGCATAACATTTATGACTTTTTCCGACAAGACCAATTCCAAGGATAATGGGAGATAAATAATTAAATAAATATTTTACTTGACGAAATTTTAAAAATTGAAGAAAGCTCTATCAAAAAAATATCCTTTCGACGTTCTGTCTCTAGGAAATCATTAGCAAAGTATATTTTCTTACTTTACAAATTTGAATAGATCTTTTAAAATGCTATCTTCAAAATTAAGGATTAGTATTGATACATTCAGTAAAATTTGGATTGACAAATAAAGCACTCCTAATCAATTGAAATGGTCTTGTTTATGTATTAAAAACATACAGAAGTACTTCTCCTTTTACTAAATAAAGTTAATTGAGACAAGATGTTGAAAGAGTAGTCAGAAAACAATAGAAAATGTTTATATGCAGAATTTGTGAGTCACAAGTGCAGGCAAATGACATGACTCAACATTGTATTCAATGTGAAAAAAAAGCTGAGAGTAAAAAAAGATTGATAGAGTTGAATTTAGAATTGGCAAATTTATGTGATCAAGCATATCACACCAAAAGAAATGTTTAAGTGAATTTAGCAATCAAAAAGTATCTACATTTATAAATATTTAGAATGAAGGATAAAAATAAATAAAGACAGTATGCGAATAAATAATTTAGAAGAATATAATCTCTATATGATTAGGAAGAAGATGAAGATGTTGAGGAAGGTGAATATCAATAAGAACAAAATTATATTGCAAATATAATGACATAAATCATTTACTTTGCTGAAAAAACACTAAACAATTAGATAGAAATTGAAGACACCAAATGTAATCATTATTTGTAATTAGTGACTATTTTGCTATTGAATGATTTAGTAAGTTCTACTGAATACATTGAAAACCAGGATGCCTTGAATATAATCAATTCAACTCATAAATGTTTATTGGAGAGACTTGAATATCATAAAAAGCAACAAGGATTTAACAAAAACGTTAAAAAGCAATCAAACTAAAACTAAGATTAAACTGAAGATAAAATTAATAAAATAAGAAGAGCATTTACTAAATCAAATTCAATTTCTTTTAGGCTTCCAAAATTCCAAAATAAATCATCCTCTTCTTTACAAAGAATATCAACTGATCCAATACAAGAGGAAGAGGATTCACCTACTCATCTTAAGGTTAAATCATCTTAAAAAATTATATCTTAAAGGAGCAGATTTAGAATGAACTCCTCCATTTTTAAGATAAGTGATGGCTCTGAATCACCCAAATCTCTAAAGAATATACAGCAATCAATAAATCAATCTAAATCAAGTAGTTTAAATAATCATGAAACTAACTAATCTATCGATTCTAACAACACCAATAATAAGGTTGATTCATGTTACAAAAATTCAAATACTGAACAAAAAAATGAATTAGCCTAACCTTCTCCAACTTAAAAAAAACTTTCATCATTCAAAGCTCAGCTTTAAAAATTAGCAGTTGAAATAAAATAACCATCCTTATAAGAAATTAGTCATAAAATAGAGCCCTTAAATCTATCCATTAAGGAAGGAGAAAACTCATCAAATTTATCAAGTATTGACTCTGGAAGATCTAATTCAGCAACTAATAATGATTTAAATTTATTAGCATTATAAAAAAGATAGTGCAAACAAAAATAAACGAAAAAGTAGAACTTTCACTCATAAGATATTGAAAAAATGCAGTAGTGCCATAAGATTTAACATAGAAAAAGTAGATTTTATGAAAATTAGATGTGTAAATCTCCTACAGTTTTGCATGATTATTATAGATTAAATGATATTCAAATTGGTAAGGGATATCATTCAGATTCAAATTTAATTAAAACAACAGGTCATTCATAAAGTTAAACATCAAAAGTTGGAATCAAAGATTTTGAATTCATTAAGCCATTAGGAAAAGGTGCTTATGGATGGGTATTCCTTGTTAAAAAGAAAGGATCTGGAGATTTGTATGCTTTAAAAATAATTGATTGTGCTTAAAGGGTAATATTTTGAAATGATTTAGAATTTGGAAGCATTTCTTGAATAACTCAAAGCAGAAAGAAATATCTTTGAAATCCTTAATAGCAATTTTGTAGTCAAGGCCTACTTCTCTTTTGTTCATGAACAATATTTATGCTTTGTTTAGGAATATATGGTTGGTGGAGACCTAGCAACCATTTTGAAAACATACACTGTATTACTTCTTAATATAAATAGGCTTTGGATGAATTTTATGTTCGTCATTACATGGCTGAAATAGTCCTAGCCTTGGATCATTTAAGGATATAAAATATAGTTCATAGAGATTTAAAACCAGAGAATATTCTATTGGATTGTCAAGGACACGCAAAACTTGCAGATTTTGGCCTGTCTGAATAAGGAGTCAATAGCAGATTAAAATTAAGGGATAGTTTAAATTCATTCAATACAATTGAGATACCAACGTGTGTTGAATAAATGATTGATCAATAAGGTTATCAGACAGTATACAAATAACTGAGAAAAGTAGAATCTATTTTGGTAGATAAGTTTGGAAGTAAAACTAAAAAGTATATTATTCTTCAAAATATAGAATTGTAGGTACTCCTGATTATATTGCCCCAGAAATAATTTTGGGGACTTCTGCTAGTAATTTCAGTTGTGATTATTGGAGTTTAGGAGTTATTATGTATGAATTGCTGTGTGGAATTACTCCTTTTAATGATGATACAGTTGATAAAATATTTGATAATATTCTTAATATGAGATTAGAATGGCCTAGAATTGGTGATGGAGAAGATTGCATATCTGACTAGGCTTATGATTTAATGAGTAAATTATTAGAACCTGATTTTAAAAATCGTCTAGGACATAGATCCATTGAAGAGATTAAGAACCATCAATTCTTTAAAGGTATTTTAAATGAGTTATTGAAAAAGGAATTTCTTGGAATACATTGTTAAGTAAGCCTGGTTTGATTGTTCCTGAATTGAACTGCGAATAAAGGGACACAGAGAAAATGATGCAATTCTTAAAAAAATTAGAAAAAACAAATAAAGATAATGAGAACAAGAAATTAACATAATAATTAAATGCATAATTACAGTTTTTAGAAAGAATTGACCTTCTTAAGTAGAGAAGTATTCAGGAATCAGAGAGATACTTGTATTAGAATATCATTAATTAGGTAATAAGTGAAACTTGAGGAATCGAAATTAAATACATAGATTGATACTTTGACATAATTTTTTGCTAAGATTTATTAAACTTATTCGTCGATGTAGTGAATATATTTTGCATTAGTAAAATCATCATTCATCCTTTGTTAAATTTACTATTTTGTAATCCCTCCCGCAGTTTTCTCTGAATTTCAAATATTTCATCCTCTCTGTATTAACATTAAGATTAGCTGGCTTTTGACTTATGACTCTTTCAAAAGTATCTAATCTTTAAGTCTCGCACCTTCTTTTACTATTCCAATCTTTAGATAGATGAAAGGATAAATTCATTTGATCTCCAATTAATCCATTTGTATTATTAAACTCAAGGCATTCATTCTAATTCCGATATTTATCATAACCTAATAATAATTAATAAAGTTAACTTAAATTTCTTTGTCTAGTTTAAGATGAGGTTTCATACTTATGAAGATTATCTAAAATTCTTTTTTTTCTATTTAGAAAATTTACATCCTATCTCAGTGACTTAAATAACTCTTATTCCTACTTAATAGATTATAATTCTTTTAATCTTTGTTTTGGTTCTATTGGTAATCCTAAATCTTTAGAATAATCTAACTTATCAGAAGTGTATTGAAAAGAATAGTTTTTCTGTTTAAAATCATTTCTGATATTTTCGAATATATCACTATGAAACTGAGTTTACTTTTATCCAAATATCTTTTAGTTGCAATTAATATCTTCTTTAAATCTTGGATAATGCTCGATAAAAATATAATCAGGTTTAGTAGGTCCTCTCATTTTTGGATATAATTCTGTTTAATTTAATGATGATTTTTCAAGTCTCTTAGAAAAAATTGATGTTTTTAAGAAATTATCGAATTTAGTAGCAGGATTGTCTATTCTATCATAAGCTTCTTGTACAGGTTTGTAACCTAGATTTCTATATTACTTTGTAAAATCTAAATAAGAATTAGTTACTTTGTTCATAACAATTATTTTATATAATAAATTTTAACAAATAACAATAATTATAAGATAAACTTAGAAGTAACATATGTTTTCTTACTTTGATAAATAAATTCTTGTGATAACATGTAATTAGACAATTTTACGAATGCTTGTCGGATTTGTATTAAGTTGATATGAAAATACATTAACATTGATTATTTTAAAGTAGTATGAAAATTCATGCAAGTAGAGAAATAAGGATTTAGTTGGATAATATTATTAAGATGATATAAAGATTTAAAAAGTTGAAAAATAGAAAGAAATGAAGAAGGATTTTTATGGAAAGAGTTTAAGTTATAAAAAGATTGGGATTATTATAAAAACATCAATATGAATATATTGCATGTAATTCAATTTATGACTCTTATGATTTTTTATGTGAATATAAAAGAAAAAGATGGACAACAAGTTAATTTTGGGTAACAGTAGATTATGATTTGATGAATGAGAAAAAAGCGTTGGAGAACTGTACGAAATAAACT
This sequence comes from Paramecium tetraurelia, assembly GCF_000165425.1. Classification (NCBI taxonomy): domain Eukaryota; phylum Ciliophora; class Oligohymenophorea; order Peniculida; family Parameciidae; genus Paramecium; species Paramecium tetraurelia. The sequence continues at coordinate 325,471 of NW_001799033.1, forward strand.
ATTCGGCTAATTTTATAGGAATCAAAATGATTGAGCCATCTAATTCATACATACAAAATGACCAAAAGATGGATTAATATTGGAGATGATTCAAGATTAATTTAGATATCATATATCTTTATCTAGAATATTTGCCTATTAGATTATTTTGATAGATTAATGAATAAACATACATATTAGTTAGTAGGATGCCTTATCTGTAGGAGAAATTATATATTCAAATTTGCAATAAAATAAGAGTTATTTATTCCAAGTGTTAAATAATAACCAATTCAGCTAATCATTATAATAATGATTATATTGTTATATATATCACCTTCAATATTCCCAATACTTTAATTTTAATGATAAGCACCAAAACTTAGGAGAGAACAAAAAAATTTTGTAGCTCAAAATATTAATTCATATTTGATCTGCCTATGTCCTTAAAGAAAATTTGAGCAAATAAAATTGAGCGCTCAAAAAATTGATTAAATCTATAAAACTGTATAAATCAAAAATAAAAGTATAAATTTAAAGAATAAAATGAGTGAAATTATTACGACAAATAAAAAATAACATGGCCTTAATATGGTGATTCTTAATGATGAAGGAGACAATTTTAAGAATGGATATTTAACATTTATATAGAAGCTGAATTTATATCTTAATCATGTCATTTAAAAAAGAAATAAATATTTTTGAATTTCTGTTTAGTTTAAACTAGTAGATAGAATTGAGATTTATGAAAAGAGATTAATTATAAGTTTAGCATTAAGTAACTAAACTTCGGTAATAGGGATAAAAAAATAAATCATCATAGATTGCCTAATTCAGAAATTAACACAATATTATAAGATGTGACTATGAATTCTTTGTATTTTATACTAATATGTTTTTTAATTATCATTAATTGGAATATTAAATAGATAACTTTATATTGAGAAAGACATAAAAAATGATTTAAATGTATTTTATAATTTATTTAAAAGAATAAAGATGTATTATAAATAAGGGATGACGACATCTCAAAATATGAAGTTTCATCAAAAGATCAAAATGAAGAGCCTTAAATTAGAGAATTATTTAGCTTCAAATAAAATGTCTATAATCTAATTAGTCTAAATATAGTGAAATTATAATTTTATTTATTGCATAATTTTTACATTAATGTTGTCTGTGATGCTTATTATTAAAATTATGAATAAATCAAATATTCATTTGTCATAAAGTAAATCAAATATTGTTTTGCCGTGCAGAAAGTCATTTTAAAAATAACTTTTGCCTTAAGAAGAGGATTCAATTTCAAAAATTGAGTCTTTTGAATCAGAATCTCCTTTAAAAGAAACTAATAAAGAATAGGGAGATTTTGCAGATTCCGACAAAGTTTAATTATCTATTTAACATGAAATATTCTCAAATGAAAAATAGTCTAAACAGAACCATAATCTATGCAAAGGTTTCGTTTATCCAAATCCATTCAAAGAGTTAAGAATTCCATTTGATAAAATTTAGTTTATTTTATCGCCCATTTAAAGAGAGGGAATTTTGTAATGTTAAATTCGTAAAGTTGTGACGTAATCTCCAAAGGAGAATGCGAAATATGAATTAATTATGTTTGATTTACCAATTTTGATAGCTGAAAAGGTTCATACTTTATTTAAAAAGAAAATTATAATTAAGTAGTCAGGTTTGAATTACTTTGCTGGAAAATTAAAATGGGATAAATATGGTTAGAACTTCATATTTATGGATAATAAATTAAGTCCCAAGAAATGCTCTTCCATTAGTATGCATAGATTATGCACTGGAGGAGCTAATTACTAAAAAACTGGAAAGTAAAAGCCTCATAAAATTAGAGTAATTTAATGATTGAGAATAGGTGTACTTACCAGAGATAGATTAAAGTAATTAGATGCATTAATACCGAATAGAAAAGTGCAAATACTTTGATAAAAAACCGAAATTTTTTTAGGAATTTTAGAACAGAGAACCAGAATATAGTAATGAAGCAAAATCTTTTGTTTTGCCATTCTACAATAGAGCCTTGATAGCTTCTTCTAAAAATTTATAGTTGTGTCAACAAGATAAAAATTAAGTTTTCTTTCTTTTGGGAAAGATTGAAAAAGGATTATACAATCTCGATTTCTAATGGCCAATATTTCCTTTGTAGGCCTTTTAAATAGCAATGTCATGTTTTGTAACTAGGGCCTCGGATTGATTTAATAATTAATATTTACATTATAATTAATACAGCTTTAAATGTTCCTTAATCCTTAATTGATAGAGGATGCTTAAGAATCTGCTAACTAAACCAATTAATCTAGTTAAAGATAATAGCCCAAAGGAAGATCGAATGTGACTAAATTCTAAGTAAAAACAAAAGAAGAGTAGAAATAAGAAAGTAAACCATTGAGTAGAATTTAATAAGTAAGAATCATAATAAAAGATTTCAGAAAGAGGTAGAAATACAGAAGAAATAGATGGAGTCTCAAATCAAAGAGAATGATGAAATGGTCGAAAGTTTAGTATAATTCGATTCGGATCCAGAATAGGAAGACACAAAAAAATATGCAAATCCATTATTAGATGATCAAAAATAAGAAGTGGAATAGAAGGTATAGAACAGTGGAATTATTTATAGCCTGAATAATATCCAATACCAAAGGGCGCACATGAATTCAAATAGCAAATTGTTTTATAGAGTAATTAACAATACAAGAAAAACCTAGGTCAAAATGAATCTACTTATAATCAAGATTTTGATATAGAAATAGAGAAAGTAAGCATCAAGATTTATACAAGTTTTCTATAATTGGAAATAATCACAATCAATATTATGAACCAGGACAAAAGTTGACTTAGGATGATTCATTACCTTAACTTGAAAAGTAGAATCACAAAATTAAATTTGCTGAAAGTCTATATTAAGAAAGCAGACCCTAATAAAATGTTGTTGAAGAAGATTAGATTATAATTTAAAAAGAGATAATTTAAGAGGAGGAGAAAATAATATAGAACAATGATAATTATCAGGAATTGTAGGAGATAATAGTTCAAGAGGAAGACGATGAATTGTTGAATCAATAATAAAAAGAGTAGGAATAAAGGAAAGAATTGAAATAATAGCATGATAAAATTTAAATGGACCTCACTAATGATACAAATGAAGTTATAGAATAAAAAGAGAATATACCTGAAGTCCAATAGGTTCCTTAAGAATAACCTAAATAAACTTGTCCATATCCAAAACCACTCGCTTCAGTTGAAATGCCATATGGAAAGAAGCATTTTCTTTTGAATCCTGTCCCTAAAGGAGGAATGATCTAATGCACAATCAAGAGAGATCGAAGTGGAATGAGCAGATTTTATCCAAAATACCATCTTCACATATCAAATGGATTTTTGTATCTGATGAGTGCAAAAAAGAGAGCTTACAATAACACCAGCAACTATATTATATCTATGTCAAGAGAAGACTTAGAAAAAGGAAATAACTTTATAGGCAAGGTCAGAAGTAATTTCATGGGAACTGAATTCGTCTTATATGATTCAGGATTGAATCCAGATAAAACAAAGGATGAATCAAAACTTAGATAATAACTTGGTATCGTTTAATATGAAAGCAATCTTCTCGGATCCAAAGGACCAAGAAAAATGGTGGTATCTTTTTCTTCTTAATAAGGTTTTAATGCCTAAATTGGATGCAGAAGATAAATTCCATGTTTTCAAACCAACCAATTCTAAAGAGGGAATATTGAAAGAATACCTAAATAACAATAGAGATCATATTGTAACGTATGTTAATAGGCCTCCATAATGGAATAGTAAGCATAAGGCTTTTGTTCTTAATTTTTACCAAAGGGTAGATAAGCCAAGTGTGAAAAATTTCCAGCTTATTGTTGAAGGCAAAGAAGACAATATTTTACTGTAATTTGGTAGAGTCGGAGATGATCTCTTTAATCTAGACTTCTAATATCCTATTACTCCTTTACAAGCATTTTAAATCGCACTAACAAGTTTTGACTACAAAATTGCATGTGAATGAAATGTTTTGTCAATAAATAAATTAACAATTATATATATATTCAAAAGAAATGTAAAGTAAATAACTAGATTGGATTTGTATCGGATGCAAAAACCTCAACTATTCCTTCAGAAAGTATTGCAATCGTTGTCACACGTTTGCAAGAGATGCCCCAGGAACTAAATTTATTCCACTTGAATAACCCAGCATTATAGATTCACTCAAACTTTAAGAACCTGATCTAACTGGCAGTGGACATAGCACTGCTGATAGTGTAGGTAGCATTGCAAATGACCATACTGCATTTCATCAAGCACTTTTCCTAGAAAACTTGTCACACACTAAGTAAGAAACGGTCAAAATCAACTTCGATTTTATGAAATCATGTAGACTTTGTGCAACAGAAAACTACTTTTATCAATCCAAGTGTAAACAGTGTGGGTTTTAAATTTCTCATTGATTTGACATCCTTTTTCAACATCTTATGATTATTCATATGTATTTCTTGTTCTAAAATTTAAAATCTTTAAATTAACTAAATATATGATCTCTTTATAGCCCAGATTCTAAGACTTTTTAACATTAACGCTCTATTTGGAAGCTGATTGACTTTTTCTATTTTAATTTTTATAATTCATTTGTTCCTAAACAATTATGTGATCCAAAGCTACATATTTTATCTGAATTTACAAACTTGGACTCGTAATTCAATTATACATGATATTGATGTTTAGGTTAAACCATTCTCGAACGATAATCCAAATAATCCATATTATATAGACATAAATTAATTAAATCTGATAAATTCTTACATTTTACCTAATATTTAATAAATTTGTATTGCCAACCGCATAATTAAATTTTTCATATATAATCACATGGCTTCTCATTTATCGAAACTTTAAAATTATTGATTTTCAACATGTTTCAATACTTTAACTAACTGTGAAACTTAATGATATCGTTTATTATATAAATAAAAAATCTCGCTTAAATATTTTTTATTTTATAATCCAAATATTAAAAAATCGATTGTTAAAATAGTTTTAGAATCTAAGGAAATATAATCAAAAAACACTTTAAAAATAGTTTTAGAATTTTGATTTATTTTTAAGATCTTTCTTGATATAAAAAATTAAAATCTTTATTTTAATAAATTATTTTATTTAGAAATCTTAAATAGAAATAAAGGCTTTAATTTTTGATATCAATATTATTAATAATTAATGGATACTTAGTCAAAAACTTTATTTAAATCCAAAGATATTTTAAAGAATCAATTTATTATTATAAACAAAAAATTATTCAATTATTAGAATGGCAAATAATACTTATATGTTCATTATATTATTTGTAATAAATATATATATTATTGATTGGCTCAAACAAATAACTTAAATTATATCAAAACTGATTAATAAATATCAGATTTAAGAATAATAGATCCTTAATTTATTTAGATCATATATATTAACATATATCTCAATTAGTTTTAGAATTCTTTCTAAACCAAGGAATAAAACAACTAACCTCAGATTGATATTTCTTATAAGAAGGTCTCTTTTTTAATAAATGCTACTCCATGTTTGGAATTGAATAGGCTAAAAACATGATCTGGATTCCAAGTGCCCCGATTCCCCAATACCAATATTGCATTCCAAATGATAATACCGCTATGTACATTCCCCACCAAAATAGACATTCTCCAAAGTAATTAGGATGTCTAGAATATTTCCATAGTCCAGTCTCACAATCTCCTTTTATTTGTTTTGTTCTATAGGGATATAATTAATAATCTGCAATCCATTAGATAATCACAGCAATTATAGATATTAGTAATCCTATTTCATATAACATATTGTGCTCTTAGGTTTCCTTAATGGTGTAATATAGGGGTATGTATCCCAAATATACAATGATCGTAGGATAAATGTGAAATGAAACTAAACTGAATATCCAATAAATAAAACTATTATTTATTTTATTTTTAAATTCTTCATACCTAAAGTCTTCATATGTAAGACCTAATTATATAATTTAACAAATTACCTGGCCAAAATCTAAAATAACTTATGTCTTGCTTTATGCAATAAAAAAAGCAAACTATGACTGGCCACCATGTTTTACTATCAAAACACCAATATGCTGTAAAATACATAGGAATTATATGCCAGTAGAGATCATAAATTGAGGAATTTCTATGTTGAATAAGTTTGAATGACTTACTTGATTAATATGGATTAAACAAAAACAATCAATGTTGCTATGAGATCGACAATGAATTAAGAGATCAATTAATCCTGGTAGAAGGTTTCGACAAATTTCGAAAGGGGAATCCTTTAATAGATTGAACAAATTTACCATACTACTCCACATATGATGTATGGGATAAGCATATGTTAAAGTGATTGCTAGTAAGAATATTTCATTAATTTTAAGAATATTATTAATCTTCTTTTAAACAAAATTTAGAAAAGATTTAAATTACAGAACTAAATATCAATCTATGCACATATTTAAAATATAAATTATAATTCTGATGCGATGAGCCAAGTAAATAAATTATGAAAAATTTATAAAACACTGCAAATTCAAATTGTTAAATATGAATTACAAAAACAATCATTATTTTTGGCTGAAATCGATTCTTTTCCATCCAAAAATTTCCTCATTAATGTCCCAATTATCATAAGGTTTTCTAAAGATAAAATATAGATAATTACCCAATTCTTTTGTTTGTTATGAAATATTGACCATTTTCTATCTTCATTATTAATCTTCTTGCATATTCTGGGCATTCCCATCCTGCCTCTTCGTAATTTTGTTCACCAATATCAACATACTTTTCTTCCAAATTCACATTGAGAATAACTCCAACATGGCCGAATCTCTGTTCCTTCGAATATGGATATATTATGAGATCTCCAAACTAAGGTGGTCTAAAGTAAAACAAATAACTAACTCTTTAGAGCCATTTGGATAATTGACAAATGGGAATGTTCCTTCTTCCTTAGTGCAATCCTCAATTATATCAAGTGCCCAGATGTTATGAGCATGAGGAATATCAGTAAAGGCAGCTTTAAATTTCAATGTTAGAAATCTTCTAGCATATTCCACACATTGATATCTAATTAGGATTTGAGATTTACTTAAATCCAATATATACATCTCTTGCTAAACCAGTCTCTTCTTTGGGCCAATAAGTCTAATACTCATGGATTCTATCTCTATCAAACACAAATCCAAGGTTAGAATAACCTATAACCCCAAAAGGTTACCCCATAATTGCTCCCCAAGTTGTATTTTGCATAAATTATATTAATTCAGTTATTTATTCTTTTATACTTTTATATGCACAGCCATTTTCCTTTTTTTAACCAAATTTACTACTTTTTTTAAGTTCATCCCTTCTATCCTCTGTTTATAGATATGGATTATTAAAGAAATAAATAGATAAAATAGATATTCAAATACTATAGAAGTTAGCTATATATTCTCTAATAAACTCAGAAAGATATCTCAATAATAAAAAGAATTCATCCAATTTTTATGAAGACTTTTAGTATTTTAAATGATTTCAATTGATAATTTGCAACTATGACATTATATATAATCACTACACTTTAATTCTATTCAAAACGCCGTGATTATCACAATGGCCATCATGAGGGAAGTGTAACATTTCATTTACTAAATAATCAATATGACCATTATGGATGACAATTGGATGACCGCAATTTGGACCATGAAAATGTAATACTTTAGATATAGCAAATGGAGTTTCTCCACAATTTCCACCATTGCAAGCCAAACAACAATTATTAACAAGCTATTTTGATTTACAACAACATTGTTCTTATTTACAATCTATACATTTTATCAAATCATATTATTTTTAGGAATCAAAATGCTGATGATCTTTTATTGGCGCACAATTTTATTATTATTATTAATCTATCAAATCGTGCAACTCAATCCTGCCAGTTTCTAAATATTATTAATCAAATATTTACATTCATTATAATTATATAATCGTCCATTAAATAATATATCAATGTGATTAGAATGAAAAATTTAAGGATGTGAAGCTGTAAAAAATATTCTTAAATCTGCTGAAATTTAATTGATTTCTTAGAGATTGATGAATGAATCTGTATTTTCTATTTTTTTATGAATTTTCTAATGTTTTTTTAAACTACTCTTATAAAGAAAAGTTCTATTGCATTCACACACAAAACTCTATCGTTATATTTTATGCTTATTTTGATGTTATTAATAATTTTAGTTAGTTATGAATTGTTTTTAACAAACGTCACAAGTGAAAGGCTTCTGTCCTTTGTGCTTGAATTAGTGTCTTTTTAGATTTGAAATTTGGGAGAATGTTTAATTGCACTCTGAACAGTTATATGGTTTTTCTCCAGTGTGAATACGATCATGCTTTTATAAGGAGGAATATTATCTAAACTATTAATTACAAGTCACACTAGTAAATTATCGATAAAAACTAACCATTTATAGGGCTTTTCCCCTGAATGGATTAATTAATGTTCTTATAAAGCCCGCTTTTATTTAAAGGCTTTATCGCAAGCATCGCAAATAAATTCTTGCTAATTCATATATATATATTAATTAAATTAAAATTGATTATCCCACCTTATGCAATAAAAGTATTATTCAAAGCAAATTGATGGTGATATTGCAAAGACCTTTTGAACAATAGATGTATATAAAGTCTAAAATATAATCAATTTTCATTGTATTACGCACTTCGTTCAGCCTCATTTTGATTCTAAAGTTCCTGCTTGAGTGCTTCGATATTAAGGAACTTAATTCCCTTCTTCCTATTCCTTATTGTTCTGATTTTTCCTTAGATGAAGATAATACTAGACATCTAACCACTATAATACGGTGTCTTCTTAAAGAATTTATAATAATCATGGATAAGGTCCTTGCCTTTATATGAACTCGATTCCAAACTAATGATGATTTAAATTCATACTCTTTTACTCCATATTTTAATTCGACGGACAGTTTAGTCAAACTAACTATTACGTCATGAAATAGATATCCCATTAATCCCTGTTCATCTTCATAAAGTGGGATGTTTAAAGCCCTCAAGAAATTGGTTTTATTGGCGGGATCCAAAAGTTCCTTGACTGGAACTCCAAAACATATTGCTATCTCTGAAGATAACTTCCAAAACTACTTATAATTCAGGAACCCAGTTCCCTTGGGATCATATTATGCCCAATAGTTCAGCACATCATGTAATTGATATTTAGATATTGCACTCTATTCTGATTTCACATGTTCTTCATATGCACCAAGTATCGAAGCTATAAATAAATTGAGTATGACTAAAGAAAAAAGTAGATGGAAACTAATATAGTAAGCATATGCCCAATATGTTCCGCATCCATTGAAACCATGTTCTTAGTAATCATAATAGTCCTTAATGTAGATACATGCGAAGTCTGGTGTTCTTCTGTGAACCGAATCAACCAGCAAGGCCCACCATTATTCTGAACTTGCTACTCTAATTAATGAAAACATTGCTGTCGTAAATTTTCTAAGATGAAGATCAAACCCTTCTATATAATTCTAAGGTCTCAAATAACCTAATAGATCCATCCCCAAAGAGGCATAGATAAAAAGAAACAAAGCCATAATGAATATCATAGATAGAGCAGAAGGTATGACTGAAAATATTGTATTAAATAGTTTCTCTAACTCTGGAAAACGCCTAAAAATATATAGACAAGTACCTAATTATATAGTAGTTTCTTAATAATTGAAATGCTACTGATATTGCTGTGCAAGATCTCAGAACATAAAAATTGTCAGACAGTTCCTGGAGGATGAATAAATCAAAAAGATTAAAAATGATTCCAAAAAAATCTATGATTAAAAAGACATCTCTTTTTTACCACTATTTTACAATGAATCTGACAGTAATTTCAACTGCAGATATCAAAATGCAATATTAATTAATTTCTATTAAGATATTTCGAAATATCTTATTTTGTCTTGTATAAAATAATGATAGAATGATTGTATTTAAGGCTATGATTGTATGCCAAAAGTATTTCAGTTTCTTACTCTCTGCAATAAAATAAAATAACTTTATCACCTTGTTCTTTGGTAACTCATAATTAACCCTAGGAGTAAGGTAATGTATACTGTGTTTAATCTGAAGCCACTCTCTTTGGTTGCCATTTAATTCTGACATACCTTAAGCCTTTATTTTAGTTTCCTAATATGTATTTACAACCAAACTGATAAACATATTGAGCATACAGATATTCCCGATAAAAAAAAACACTTAAAAATATACAGCCCACCATCTATTATGATTGTTTATTGGAGCAAGGTCTTTTCCCCTTGAACTCCATGTATCTATTAGGATTGGAAGCCAAGCCTCTGTAGTTGCGGTAACAAACAAAGTTAAAGCACTATCAAATACATTATCAAATCCCAGTATTTTATTTACCCATGAACCACCATTATCCATACAATCCCATTTATCCTTTACTTTGTATTGCAATTCACTCGATATTGAACAATAATATAGGCCACCTTTCAATAACTTTGTTGCAAATATTCCATATACAAGGAGAATTACAAAACAAAATATACTTAATTGAATCATGGTTAAAAATGCTTTCATTAAAGCTTAAGAAACATAATTGATATTCGAATTTAATTCTGCCCCTATTCTTATGAATTCCAAAATTCTCAAACTTGAAAAAAGGTTAAAGATTAATTGATTGTAATTGAAGATAGCCACAATGTCTATTGTTGTAATTATAAAATTGAGTGCATTGTAAGGTGACTTTTGTAAATATGAATCCTCTCCAATGAATAAGCCATCAGAAACAATGTTTAAAAAGATTTGAATGCAAAATAAAATGGTATTGACAGAATGTATTGTTTTTAGGACTGCAAACAAATCAGATTCAGGATTTAAAAAAGGAGTGAGCAGCATAGTTCTAATAACACATATCAAGACCAAAATAATTAAGAACACTCTAAAGGGTAAATTCTCAATTAAGGACTTAACACGAAGTCTAATTGGGTTCTTTTCAGAAAATATAAACAATGTTTTATTCTGGAATTCTTATTGATTTACAACAACATCAGATTTAATTACTTATAATTTGCTTTCTTGTTATTAATTGTCTTGGCAAAGGTTCAAAAATTCATCAAGATTCTAAAAGGAAGCCTGTCCTTGTAATTAATTTATCATTGAATTTGTCTTTCTCTTTTGTCCAATTACTTTTAACTCTTTTAAATAAATAGACTCCTTCTTCTTCTCATTTCTTTTTTATTTCACTATATTTAACTACAATTTCGATACTGTGTTCTCAATCTATGTCTATTTAATAAAATCATACCTACATTTTCTTTGTAGAAAATAACTTTTTATAGTCTATTGGTTTCAAACTTGTCTAAACGCTTTCAATATGCTAGCTGAATTCATTTAAAAAGACAGCAGTTAGTAATCTAATAAAGAATATTTATCCAAAAATCACACTTATAATGTAAAACACGATTGATGCTTCAGTGTGTCTACCATATTTATACATTGTAATGTGCCACTCTTCATTATAAAATATATTGACTACTGCCATTATTGAAGATCCTAAATCATTATAATATATTGTCATGTTATTTTCTGACATTTGGTATTACAATAAATGTTTGCCAAAGATTGACATTAAAAATATTAGACAAATCCATAAGAAAAGTATTTTCTTAAGTGCAATTAAAGTACTGATTAAGGATCTGATCAATACAGCAATAGTATAAAACACTTTAGCAAAAAATAATGATTTAAATATTCTCAAGATTTTAAGTGATTTTATAAAGGCGATCTCTCTATCATCATTATATATTAGCGGTTAATTAAAGGTGACTAAATAGAAGATTAAAAACCATTGGGATAAGATTATCAAAAAATCGAAAACATTAATTCTCTTTGAAAAAAAATCTTAAATTCCTTTTCCACAAAATTAAATCGTAATCTCTAAAAATGTATAAAGAATGCAAATAAAATCAATCAACTATAACTTCTCATTCAAGATTTATGGAATACCATCATAATCAAAGGCAATACCAAAAGCAGAAAGAAAGATAAACAAAGTATTAATCACTAAAATTTTTGGAGAGTTTAATAGTTTATTAATAAACAATTCCTATTCAGCATCCTTAATATTTACGTTTTATTCTTCCCTAAAATAGATGTTAAAATTAGAAGTTTAATTTCCTTTTTCTTTTTGCTTACTAATAACACTTAGACGATTTATCAACTATTATTGATTTTTTTTCTTTATCTCTTCCTCAATCTATTATTACTCTTACTTTAACTTCTTTTAAGTATTTTTAATTGAAGATTTCTCCATAAAGGATTCATAAAACAAAGCCAAAAGCAAATTGGACATAATAAAAGCCATCAATAGAATCATAATCAAAAAATAAGTTGCAGTTACATATGTTGTCATAGCTTTCCAAAACTAAAATTTCATAAATGTTTACCATAAACGTTGTCCCAGACCAACCAGTCACATTTAAAAATGTAAAGACAACTAATAAGGAATTAAAAAAATTATCAAATCTTGTAAAATTCCAAGTAAAGGCTTCTATATCATTTTCGGTTTCATTTCTAGGCAAATCATAATCCAAAAGACTTCCACAATAAGTATTTTCTGGACATTCCCATATTCCACATAACTTTTATATATTTGGATCGGCTATCCACACATTATCTATAGGATATTGAGTCAATCGACATCTTCTTTCAGTTAAACCTATAAATAAGTGCAAACCAATGATTGAAAAATAGATCATAACCAAAAAAATGGGAATCAAGACCTGTTTTACTCTTAAAAAGCTGCCAACATAAGCATTAAATTAAATCTTTAAAATCGATACCTCCTCTATAAATCTAAAAATTCTCAAGAACCTTATTGCTTTTATTATTTATGAAATCTGCGAATCATCCAAAAACAAACACCAAGTAAAGAGAAATGCCATAAAATTCAAGAAATTCCAAATATTCTTCAGGTATGATTTCTTACTTAAAATAAACCCACTTGCTATTGATTTTAAAATGATATCTATTCCTATTATGATATTAACAATGATTTCTATTCCCTCGCTTATTATAGATTCCTCCATGCAAAATGGTACAATTCCAACGATTGCTACGATCAGAAATACTTACTGATATTTCCTTGATTATAGCATATATATATACTTTGATTTTATGGTAGCAATAACTTTAATCCGTAATGGACTATTGATATCAAAAATAAAGAAAGATCTACTTGATTGCTATTCGTCCTACAATATCAAAGTTCCTAGTTTTTCAGGATACTTTAAGCTTACTAAATCCGGGCGATTCAAAAGATTTTGCCAATCAAATATCTCTCCTTCTGATATTAAAATTTATTCCAATCTCATAGATTGAATAGAATAGATTGCTTCATCTACTTGGGATTATGGCAACTCCTTAAATTCAATACCCAACTTTTTTAAAGTGGAAGACATTATTTATTTTTAACATTAAAAATATAGATTTTGACATTCATCTAAATCCAAGTCGAACTCCAACATTATTTAATATTAATAATTGGATTCCGCCCTCAAGATCGAATAGCAACTAGAAGAGTGTAACAGGACATGTCTATCAAAAGTTCCCATTTTATTCTTAGAATCAAGTTCTGAGTTTTAGAGAATTCTTTTTTCTTTATTGGGTAACTTATGATTCTTTAATTTTTTCAACTTCTATCTTAAACATGTTCCCACCTCTTAAATATTAATTATTTACTTTGACTTTTTTATCCTTTTTAATATTACACTTTTCCACTACAATGACAATTTTATATAACAGATTTGGTTCCTTTTACTTTGCATCCATATCAACATCTAAAACATGATTTGAAGCTTTACTATTTGCTAGTTTGTATTCATTTTTCTTCAATTTCCTATTCTCATGTTAGTTTAATTTGAGATAACTAATTTATGAAAATAAAAATTTAGTTAATAAACCTAATTTATCGAATTAATCAGCTCTCCTTATTTAAGCATTAAAGTAATAACTATTCAACTCAATAAATTTAATTAAATCCTTAATGGCTTCTGATTTATTTTTTATTTAACTAAATTGAATTTCATCTTATACCTGATCTACTATTCGGATAGATAATTGAAGCAATTTTTAATTGTATTGATCAATACACTATACTTTTGTATAAAGTTGAATAGCAGCTTATAATTTCAAGTCTCAAAGTAGTTGATTTAAACATTCTTTCAATTCTTAACTTTTTCTTGTACTTATCGATGATTCCAGAATTTCTTAATGTTTGGATCATCTTTCGTACCATCGATGTGTAGTTTCTTTGCTCCTTCACTTTTCCCATAATATATCTAAATTAGGGATTCCTTTCAGTTAACCATATAAGTGGTTGCTCCATGTGAATATCAAATTTGCATTAACCATTTACTTTCCCTAACATTTCCAAACCTTCAACATACCTATTTTCAGCAAGAAACATGGCTTTGTCAATGATCCGAATAAATTGACTTTAGAAAATTAAATCAAATATATATATAATTTTAAAATGAACTTGTTTAATAGAAATCAAATCTAATTAATAAATGCTTTCAGAATCAATTCATAGCTAATGTTATCCTAAACTCCTGGCTTCAAAAATCCTCCTGATATTTTTAATTCAATTTTTGTTTCTTTCCATTGTCCTATCTTCTTTAGAGCTTCAATAGAGGCAATAAATTAATCTGGCTGAGGAGGTTTGAAAGTAAATGTTATTACAACCTCATTTCCTGGTTATATGGCACCTTTTTAATTATCACACACAAAGTATTTTTCATCTTTCTAGTAAAAATCATAGGAAATTAAATATTACAGATAGTATTACTTCATAATTAACAGGTTTCTCCATTTTTGGATCTAGAAGTTTGCAACTACCAATCACTATTTTTCTAGAGTTATCTTCTTCTTTCAATTTCTCAAATTCAAGCATAATCTTATTGTTTAAGTAGGTGTAGACCTTTTCCTCATCCTTTAATTTCAATTAATCAAAGGGAAATTCAATTTTCTTGTTAATTTCATTGATTTAAGGAATCAAATTGTAAGGCTAATAAATATTTACATAAGCTTAACGATTATAGCAATATCCCCAAATGAACACTCTCTTCTCAGATTTCTGATTAGGTACATGAACAGATATTAGATCATAAAATTTATCAGACACTCGATCAGGTTTAAAAATCACCTTACAAGTAATTTCTTATTAAGCATTGACAATTGCCTCTTAAGGTATAAATTAAAAGACTTCAGTTCCACAAGAATTTTGAACTCCCCTAGCCTTGCTTATTAATTAAAATTTGATTGGGAAATTTGAAACATTCGTTATTTTAAATGTTCTTTCAGCATACTCTCCCAATACTACTCCTCCAACAGATATTAATCCATTTTCTGGTACCACCTTTACTTCTGGTCTCACACCTATTCCTTTTAATTTCGCTGAAACTGCTGCGTGATCACAATATAATTTTAAAGTCTCCTCGAATGGTTGATCTTCTGTGGGTTAAAATTACACAATTAAAGATTTCTTATTACTAGGTTCTATTGTTCTGAGAGCATTTAAAATTGTAAATCCACAAGAGATTGGCAACATCTGCATTTTCAATTCAGCCTTGAATGGAGTTTGATTGAAAACAGTAAGCTCTTTTGTTTGTCTAATTCCCACTGCCACTTCACCAAAATCTATTATGGTTTTACTCAAAAGCAAACTCTTTTGAATGGTGACAGTAGAAATTTATAAGTATATTACTTATTTTGCATTATCTGGCATATCAGTGTATTTGAAATAACATGGAATCAACCAAGAATAATGTTATGAATAATCTTATAGAATATGATGATACAATACTTAAATCTTCAGGTTTGTTGAATTCAACAAGAGTTCCTCCAAGATTTCTTAATTCTTTAGCACTATCAAACTATTTTTCAAATTCTTCTCTTTTAATTCTTTCCTCTTCTTGTTTTAATTTTTCTAATTCTGCTTGTCTTCTTTCATCTTCTTCAAGTTATTACTATTAAGCTTTTGTTAATTTCTCTGGTTTTTTTTAATCCTTTTTAACTTCCTTTTTGGCAGCCTTACCTTTAGCAGCCATTTCCTCTTCTTTTTTCAATTCCTCTTATTCTCTTTTCTTTCTTTCCTCTTCTTCATATCTAATTTTTAATCTCAATTCAAAATTGTTATTTGGATCATTTTCATATTTTTCTTTCAATTCTTAGAGAGTATAAGCTCCTAATTTTTTAAAGAAAGAGTCATATTCCAAATGTACTTATATTAATTAATCCCTTTAAATTTATTGAACCATCGGAGCCATTCTAAGACCGCATAATTCATAGAATGGTAAAAAGAATTCAATGATAATGTCTCTTTAAGATATATTTTTGATATCAATGGTGGTTGAATACTTTTCATCAATTTATTAGACTGGAATATCAAATTTAATTCCTGAAAATTCTAGAGGACATTTAGAGATTTCACAAGTGTAAGGTATTCTGATTTCTTTTGTTGATATAGTACCTGAAACTATTTTGCATTTTAAAATTCCTTCATCTTATCTATCACTAATTCCAATTACCTTCTAAGTTCTATATATTATATCTGTTGTAAATTTTTATTTAGGAAGTAAACGCAATGGCACCAAATCAGTTGTAATTGAAATCTCTTTCGGTAAAGGGTAGATGGCCAATTCTTAGGGTAAATCGCTTAAATTCTCAAATGTGATGGCTCTTTTTGCCCCTTATCCATCAAACAGTTTTCCAAAATCTAGTCTTGCAGGTGTAATCTGAAGAGTAGCCATAGTCATCTACGCAACAATATTAAAGGGAACAGGCATTTTCTAATCAGCTCCTATCAATTTAAAGGGAACATCTATAACATTATCCTTGAAAAACCTTTGACATATTGTTTGTAATTGTCTTTCTGCATTAAACTTGACCCAAATCTCAAATTTAGAATTTCCTTATATGTATCCCAATTTTGGATTAAACTCGAAGAAATCTTTAGTCTCTTTGGGAGTTTAAATTTAAATTTTCATGGCATTCTAACTTCTATTAAAGAACACAATCTTCTCTCTGTAAATATGGTTGAATAAACAAATTTGGAAATTATAAATTTGTTTTTCTACATAGATGGGTACTTCAGTGCAATAGCCTCTAATTTCAATTTGACAAGGGGGAGAATGCAAGAAGTTTTCGTAATACAGTGTGAGAGGCAATGAAAATGGACCAACTTCTGCTGGAATATATTGAATTGGTATTTTAAGCATGGAATATCCTTATAGGACATGTTGTCTTTAGAATTTAAGCTATTTCAAGTAGGGTAGAATGCCTTCTTCATCAAAGGGTCGATCTCTATTTGATTTTTAAGAGACTGATTCAGTAGCTATTGTTTACAAATCCATGCCTTTTGCACTTCTAATGAAAACATCTGTATCAAGAGCACCTAAATTTTGAATTTTGAGAATGAGAGTTGAATCCTCTCCTAAGATAACTTTGCCAAAATCAATAACAGGTTATTCTACTTTTGCAATTGCTTTTTTGCTTGTGCACAGAATATGAATTTAGAAGGGTCCAGTCTCAGCTTAGCATTACAATTAGACATCGATATCATCATTTAATTATGGAGTAAATCTAACTGTTATCGGACATGACATGCCTGCCGAAACTCTGCCTGGAGGAGTGTATATCAGTTCAAAGAAATCCTTAAGTCAAAATTATAGGTTACCCTAACAGCTTCTGGAAGTGGGAGTATTTTGAATGAATTGAAAGTGTAAGAAACATTGGTAAGTTACATTATTATGGTGTGTGGCTTGCCTACATCAAAATCCTATAATAAGTATCTACATCATACTTTGAAAATTATCTCAGCAGGTTTAGAAATGAAAGCCACTCCCTCAAATTTCCTACCTTGTACTATTTAATCTTTGTAAATGTTTTCTTTGTGACGCTGACGAGCCTTGTCAAAATATTCCTTCTCAAGAGGAGTTAGCTCCTTTAGCTTTATTATTCTTTATCCGAATTCGTCTTGTCTTGGTGACTCTTCCTCTTAATCTGACATAATAAATTAATGTTATTAAGAAAATCAATAAATTACTTTTCTATTTTCACAAACAAATTACCTAAGACATATTATGAGGTCTTAGAAGTTACTCCTAAGGCAACAACTAAGGAAATCAAATTGCAATATATTAAATTGGTGAAGTAGTACCATCCTGATAATGGTGAATCTGGATCAGAAGAGAAATTCAAAGAAATCTCTAAAGCCTATCAAGCACTTAAGGATCCAATTAAAAGATAACTCTATGATTCTGATGCATTAAATTTTGAATAATCTGGAGAAGCACATTCAGCAAATGATATGAATCCTGATTCCTATTTTTATAGCACAAATAAAAGGGAGTACTATTAAAATAAATGGTACAATTTTAGAAAGCCATCTTATGAAACACTACATTAAGAATAAACATACTAATTTGTTGATGAACTCACATCTAAAGCGATTATTGGCAGAGTACTTATAGTTTTAGGTGTCTATGCCATTTGGGATTTATATAGATTATATTCTAGAAGATAACATAAGAAGTTTTTAGAAACTCAAAAAGAAATACTTGATTCAAGTTTCATTCAGGCACCGTTGGAATAATATATTGATACTAGATAAACCGAGATGTAATTAGACTTAGATTGATAATATGACATAGATTGTTTAAGTATAATCAAAATATTTGTAAAAATGATAAAAATTACATATAAAGATACATATCATTCGTTGATTTCTTCGATTTAGTTTGATTGTTATTCTAGATCTTTAGGGTATTATTTTGCAAATTCAATTTAACTCTCATTAACAGTTTCTAAATTATTCTTCATACGACTCAAATAAGTAGAATCTGAATTGTTAACTCGCATAGTGTTAATCTCCAACCAAGGGTATTCTTTGATGAGTTTCTTTCTAGTAAATTCAGATCTGCAAAATGGACAATTTTTCTATCTCAATAGCCATTCCTCAAGACACATGGAATGGAAAATATGAAAACAAGGAGTTACAGAACAAATCTTTTGTAGTTTCGTAGTAGCCTTCTTCATTTATTCTAAACACACAGCACATTCTTCAAATTAAGATAAGCCTGGATATACTTTAGTGATTTTTTCATAGTTATGTCCTTTAAAGTGATCTTTAATAAACCTTAACGAGAAACCTCATAAGTTGCTTAAGTTGTACCTTTGTTATTGGCTTGGATGATTTAGCGATCTGGACTTTAGGCTTGCATTTGTTCCATATTTTGAACTTGGTCTAGATTTCTTCTAATGACCTCTTGTATTTGTTATTGGAATTATCGTTGTTACCGAGATTTGAGAGCTGATAGCCCGAAAGCAAATAAGAGCAATGATCCTACCACACATCCAGTCACAACAATGATAATTTTATTTCTTTCAAAAGTGCTTTCTTACTCCTCTTCATCTGTGATGATCTTGAATTGTAGGTTCACAGATTTAGATTGATTATTGTAGATTCCTATATAAATTACATCGACATAGGTATTATTCAATTTGCTTCTTAATTCTTATTGAATATTATTGAGTGCCAATAATTTCTAGCTGTTCTTCATAGTTGGGATACTCAATTACGGATTTACCTTTAATACAAAGCTATAATCTATATATGATAATACACAATTAAATACATAATTCGTCCTCTTCGTTTTATAAAAATAGATTTATGTCCTTAGAACTAAATTTGTACTGAAAATACTTCCAATCGTGCGAATCTAAGGTAAATGAGGAAAAAACGTTGCTCTGTATCTATGTGGATTGGAATTAGCAATATTATCCGAAAGCACCATCCAAACAGTGACATTATTCAGCTACACAGACAGAATCCATGACGTCAGGATAGTTGTATCCATTACAATCATTTATGCAACCTTGCACATGTTGGTTTTCCGAATAATAGATCTCTAGACTGATATGCTAGTATTGAGTTTAGTTTAATTGTAAACATTTTATATAGATTAATGCGACGTAATCTAATTGGACAAGCTGATTCTCATTATTTGCTAAGTAACTTTGATAGTCATAAATTTCAGCTCCCTTTGGGTTGTAAGATAAATCAAGATCACTTAGTTTGGTTGATTCCAAATCGCTTGGAGAAACTAAACAAAGTACATCGTCTTCTCTTTTGTCGAATTTGATTATTAAACTGTTCACTTTTTAGGTATAGTTTAGTTAAATCATCTATTGGGTATCTGGTTAGGCTGTTCCATAGTAATTGGGTAAACTTTACACAAGCCATAAGAATATGGTATAAATAATCATTTATAAATTAATGTGTACAAAAAAAATAGGGGTTTACTAAATGGATTTGACCATCAAATTGGGACGAGGAGCCTATGGAGATGTGTATCCTGGCCAAGACAAAAATGGTCTTTTTATTGCTATCAAATAAATAGCATTGCCCAACAAGGATGAGAAGGAAGTGGAGAAGGCTTTAAACATGGCCAAGAATGAGATTTCAGTAATGCGAACCATCCAGGATGTGAATGTAGTCAAATTTGTAGATATGGTGAGAACGTAAAACAACTTGTATCTGATGATGGAATACTGCAATGGAGGGAGTTTAGACAAATATATTTGCAAGAAATGTTCAAAGGATGAAAGATATTTGGCGGAAAAGGAAGCCAAAATAATCATGAAATAAATAGTTTCAGGCTACAATGCTCTCTATTAGCGTAACATTGTACATAGAGATCTTAAATCTGCCAATATATTAATACATGATGGTGTTGTTAAGATAGCGGATTTTGGATTTAGCAAATTCCTAGAAAAAACAGATGAATAGTTATTGTACACTTATGCTGGCAGTCCTTTGTATATGGCACCTTAGATTTTATAATAAAAATAATACACCAATAAGGCTGATGTTTGGTCTATGGGAATTATATTTTATGAAATACTTTTTGGCAAACTACCTTGGCATGCTATCACAATTCCAGATTTGATTAATAAAATTAAAAATGAAGAACTGCACATACCTCAATTTCCAGTTGTTTCAGATTTGATGAAGGAACTCATTAAGAAGATGTTATAGAAAGAAGAAGCAGACAGGATTTGTTGGAAGGATGTCTAAAATCATGCTTATTTTAATGAACAAATGGAGTTCGAATATTTAACCAATCTAAGAAATTCCTATAATGAGATTGAAGAAGAAACTGATGAGCTAAAAAAATCAAATGCCAAAAAGAACATTTATTTTCAATAGTAAAATGTTGTCTAACATGTCTATCATGCTGAACAAATATAAGACTAAATTTAGAATGCATGTCCTGGCATTCTAGAAGCTAAGTAAGAAATCAAATTAGAAAATCATAAGAAGAATAGAAACTTAGATTAAATGTACAAAAAATAAAAAGAAAAAGTATCAATTCAATCATAGATGCAATTAATTTCAGATTGGGTTGTGCATCGAAAGAATAAATCAGCATTTGTCAGTTTAATTAATTCTTAGCTATATGATTAATTTTAATAAAGTAACTCTTTAGACTAATATAATTAGATTTAAAAACTGTTTTAAATGAATAATTATTCTGGGGATTCTTGTTTCTATTAACAAAGTATCAAAATAGCATTCTTTTCAAAATGAAATGCAGACTATGCAGTGGTAGATTAGATTCTAACAATTAAAGATGTTCTGCTGAAGATTGGAAGAAGTTTTGTAAATCTAAAGAAGGACAGACTTCCCTAAAAGTGATTGAACATGATTTTCAAGTTATTAATCAATTTTGGGATTCCATTATACCTGAAACTCTTAAATCATTGCAAGGCACTCAAGATTAACTTCTATTAAGCATCCTTAAAGTCTGTAATAAGAATCAAATTGAAAAATAATCCTTTGATTGCATTTTCAAGAATGCAGCCAAAGCAGTTCTAGAAGCAGTTAAACTAAGAATAATTTAATAAAAAAATAATATTTCCTTGTAACTTTTAAGATTTGGATAACATTTATAAAACAGTTTAGACATGAATTAATTATTTAAATTCAAAGGGCCAAAACAAATCGATTTTTTCAAGTATTATGAACAAGTTGAAAATTTTACTACGTAATAAATTCTTCAGAAATTGAATATATAATTATGAAATCAAACTTTGGATATTAATCCAAAATAATATTTAAATGATCTGAGATATTCTTTAAAATTATTGTGAATCTATACTAGAGTCTTATTTACTCTTCAATTTCTGACTCATTAATAGAGAATATGCAAAAATTGTATTTTTTATCCAATTTATCTAAGTCTATGAGTATAATTTCCAATTAGACATAGAGATATTTAATTAAACAAAAGTATTTATTTCTTTAAAATAACTTCTCCTATTATAAAAATCAATACTTTTCCAAAGGGAACAATTATTGTAATTTTCCTATATTTTTTAAACCAATTAATTATGATAAATTCTTTAAATTTTTCCTGAAGAATAGATATCTTTTCTTTACAAGAATTTTATAGAATCATTTTTTAACTATTAAGGTCATATGAAATAGTTAATAATCAACAATGATAAATAAATTTCAATTTTTTTTCTCCTTTATGGATTCTTTCGATTATAACCCACCCAATAAGATCAGTAAATTAAACTTTTATAATAAATCGATTTTTTGTATTATTTGAATTGTTTTTCCCCCTAACTAAGATAAGAAGATCTTAATATAAAGTAATTTCGATAGCTAATTTTCTAGCGCAATTACTCAAATTTTAATAAATGATTTAATTAAATTATAAATATATTACAATTCCACTCAAAATCTTAAGAGTCAATTCATAAATAGAATGTCATTTTACCTTCTCATTTATTACTAATTTACATTTATAAGATTATTATAATTTGAACTTTCTTATATTAGAATTTACGCTTAGGTTTGTTAAATTTAGATTCGCAGCAATAAAATTTAATTAAATTGAATTGTCTCCTTTTTATATAAACATCTAAAATTAATCAATAATGGTATTTAAAACAAAGCATTTTTTATTTGAGCTAGATATCCTGAAGTTCATTTAATGTAATCGAATTTATAGGCTTTTTCATAATAAAATTAGTTCAGCTATTCAGAATTCGAACAATAAAATCTTCTCAAATTTTAATAAAAATAATTATCAATCAAACATTTCCACTAGATTATACTAATCTTAAGATTTTTGGCTAATAAATAATTCAGGACTATCAAGTAGTCTAGTTTCAAATATTTGATTTAAAAAGAAATTTATGAGGATTAACACAAATATAGGAGTGTCAATAGTTATGATATGCTAAGAAAAAGGATATTGGTATTGTTTGGGTCTTAATTGAGGAATCATGTAAAGTAAATAAATTGATATTAGATATATATTCAATTATTTTCTTTGGTTGTGGCTTCAGTGGGCATTTGGAGGAATAAATATGTAGCATTCATGAGTATTTAATATTTATTTATAAATAAGTTATTGCTCTATATTAATTTTAGAATACCCGTTTTTGAAAATTAGATGAATTGAAAGTATTTGTTATTTAACATAGTTAGAGGGTGGGCTGATTAATATTATTTATTTTAGAGATGAAAGCTACGATTGCAATCCTTTTATTGGTGAGCATAGCCTCAGCAACTTCAACTCATGATTAAATTATGGCATTACTTCAAACAGGAACAAAAGCTATGGATGCCATTGACACAGTCTTTGGTTTGTTGAATGACCTGATTCAATCAAATAAGGATGCTCAATTTGCTGCTGATTAAAAGAATGAAACAGATGAATGGATTGGTGCATAGTAATATCATGATCTAATTCTAGAACTATTGAACAATTCACTAAGATCAAGACCTTGAACTAAAAGCTATTCTAATAATCAATTGAAAATAGAGTGCAATTTGAATAAGAACTTTCAGACACAAAGAATTATTTGGCATGGAATGAATAAAGATAAGATGAAATTGCAAGAAAAATTTAAGTCTTATTAGATGAATAATGTTTGAGCAACTAACTTTTCGTCAGATCAATCAAATAAAACAGAGAAGCACTCGAAGTAGTCAGAGTCCTTAAGCAAGACGTTGCAGGGTATATCATAAATGGAGATTCATTCGAACTCGTCTAAGAGAAAGCTACTAGTGTCGCTGAAAAATTAAAGGCTTACAGCACTCTTTTCAATGAAAACGAAGTCAAATCTTTCCTCAGTTTAGCTTCTAAATAAGAAGATGGATCTGTATTAATCCTAATTTTATTCCTTAGGTTAGTAGAGGTGCCACTTTAGCTGAAAGAGTCTTGGCAGTTTTGGAATCACTTGAAGCCAATCTCTAAGCTTCTCTTGAGGCTTTGGAAGTCAATGAAATCAATGCTTCATGGGAATTAGCTGGATGGGTCTCTTTGAGTGAAGCTGAAGTTGCTAATTTGAAAGTTGAATACGAGAGAAAATAAGTTTATGCTGACAGACTCGCCACTGTATTTCATCTTATATATTTTATTTAGTAAATCTAAGCTGCCTTAGCCTAATAAGCAAAATCAAAGATTATCCTCTAAGAATCCCAAGATGCTCTTGACTAAGCCCAATCTGATTTGGAAAACAAGAGAGCCGACTATGCTGAAGCCAAAGCCAAAAGAGATGAAGAAAATGCTATATTGGAGCAAGTCATCATCATTTTCAAGAAATAAGTTGCCTCTTGGTCTGGAAGATGATTAATATATGAAAAACTATAAAACAATCAAATTATGTGATAATATAAAAAATGAGATAAAATTCTGATTCATGCTTTAGTTTCTGTTCCAATAGGTGTAGTTCTTTGTGGATTAATGGATACCCAACACTTAAGAATATCTCCTTATCAATTAGTCTTCACAATGTTTCCTTAAGAAATAGCCAGCACAAGATTATAAAGTGTTAGAATGCCATAATATAAGAAAAATATTTGGTTGTAGATGATAGACATATTAATCTTGAAAATCTATAATTAAAAAGGTATAACATAAAGAATGTAGAAGGATAGATTCCAAACATTTAATACCTCAATATTTCTAATAATTTAGATTCTCTTGAAATATTTGGTCCAGAATTATAAATTGATTAGATCTATAATTATTTGAAATTATATACAATATAACAAAAATTTGAAGATAATTATTAAATTATCAAACTTTTAGGGAAAGGTTCATTTGCAAAAGTCTATAAAGTGAAAAAAATTCATATAAATTTATAATCATAAGATAAATAAGAATATACATATGCCTCAAAAATTTTTAATAAAATTAAGTTGAGATAAAATCAAGAAGAGAACGAAGTAAGCAATTAAATAATTTAATAGATGAGTTTATGGAAAGAGATTGAAATTATGAGATTGATGAAAAATAAACATATTATCAAATTGTTTGAAGTTTTTGAAGATGAAAAAAAAATATATCTTCTCTTAGATTTTCTCTAAGGTAGAGATTTACTAAATCACATATATAAAAATGATAATGTATATGATGAAACTCTTGTTCTGAAATTGATGCATAATGTTTTAAATGGCCTATCATATATACATAGTCACAATATTATTCATCGAGATATTAAACCAGAAAATTTGATACTTAAACAAAAAAATAATATTGAAGACATTATACTTGCTGATTTTGGTTTAGCTGATTTTTATAATCCGGATGGTGATTATTTATTCAAACGATGTGGATCCATAGGATATATAGCTCCTGAGATGTTGAATAATGAAAAATATGATTACAAGGTCGATGTCTATTCATTAGGAACGGTTTTCTTTCTTCTATTAACTGGGTAGCAGGCTTTTGAAGGATAATCTTCTTAAGAAATTTTTACAAGAAATCAGAAAGGAAAAATCGATTTTAAATTGCTAGATCAAACCAATATCAGTTAAGCAGCTAAGGATCTTTGCATGAAGATGTTAAAATAAAACCCAATAGAAAGAATTTCCATAGATGAAGCCTTAATTCATCCATGGTTACAAAGGAGGAAATAGAATTTATATGTTGAACCCTTTAAAATCATTAAGAAACCCACTATTGTCCGAGGACTTAAAGATATAGTAAGATGTAACACTCCTCTTTGGATAAATAAGAGTTTAAAAAGTATTACTGATTCTTCTGATAATTAAGATTATTTGAGTAAATTTATGTATTAATTTTAGCCTTTAATGTAAGAGATTAAACAATTCAAGATTTTGTAGATGAGGAACTTTTAAGATAAAAACGTGGATCCAACAATTACGATCTAGAAGATGACACAATAGAAGAGGACTAAATGCCCTCATATAATGTCAATAAACATTTTCCTCTAGTAAAACAAAATAGCTTTCCATGAAATAATTACAAATATTGTCTACTTGAGGTTGAATAATTTCTATATATAAAACATGACATATATTTCCATAAAAAATCATACTCTAAAATTGATATTATGATATATTATAAATAATAGTTTCAAGCTATCATTTATCAATTTTTTGATAATTATCTTGAATGATTTGATATTCTGGTTTATTTAGAGTTTAAGGGAGAATATTATTGAGCATTATTTTTTTTATTATATTTGGCAGTAGTAGGTTCCTTGGCACATTAGTTAAATAAATACCTTCATAAATGAATTTTCCAGAAGGGATGAGTCGAGCATAATTTTCTGAAGATTTTCCATTTAATTTTTTTAAGTGGGAACCATTAAACTTTTCTTGAATTAAACTGTGTTTAGCAATTTAGCTTTGGAAGTATAATGTTCTATCTCAATTAATTATTTTTTATCAATCTCAAACCATTTAATATCTCGAACTGATTAGGAATTTAATGCGAATTACTATCTCATGTCATAGAATATTTTCATTTTTTTATTAATTTCAAGCATAAAAACTACTAATTCGTAGAATTATAAGGCTATTATACAATATAAGATTTACACTCTCTAACTTAAAATTATGAATAGGATTCAACCATATCTGAGATTTCATTTCTCAAGAAACCATATTCCAATAGACAGTCCTTATACACTAGGTAAGCTACATCTCTGATAATAAAAGAATTCTGGGTTTTGCAATTAAATAGGAATTTTAAATTTGGGATAAAAGCAAGTTTATAATTAAGCATATTTATAATTTTGAAGAGCCAAACAAATTATAATTTCCTGTTAAATGTTTCATCTTCATAGGGGTATTGATGGAATTTACAAGAATTATAGATATCCGAATTTTGAGTTACCCTTTATATGTAATTGAAATAATTGTTGGTAAATTCAGATTCATTTTAATGAATTTGTTCATAAAATTATAATTACTATATAAATATAATAATTACATCCGATACATTAAGGTACATTGAATTTTAAAATTATGTAGCAATCATTTACTAATCTGACATAATCTAACATGTTTAATTTATATTTGTAGTAGCTGCTGTCTTGGTTTATATATTTTGTCTGATAGGTTTGATCTCTATTTAATTATATTATTTACTTGATTTTATTCGCAATAATAGACGACCTTGTCTATAACTTAATATTAATCACTGCTCAAGATGATATGCAAAGCGTAGCATTTTTTGAGTTGTTCATTAATTGTTTACGGTTGATAATTTAGAACTTATTCTAGTTTTCTCAAGTCTGCGATTAATAATTTTGCATCCCTCAATCTTACTTATGTAAATTGTGGATCAAGTATTGAGAATTCAGAAGCCTGATTCTTGGATTTCTATTGAAATTAGGATGTTGATGATTTAGAGAATATTGACTTTATAAAATTCATTTATTAATGAAAATTGTAAAATTCAAATATATAAACACAAGGTTCAATGAGTAAATCCGATAGCTGTTTGTCCAGCTCTTTTGGCAGCTCTGCAAATATCATCTGCCAAAATTGTAGCCCTTCCAGAATAATTAGCATAGATCATCGAATCACGAAGAATGTTAGAGATGTACAATTTCATATACAATTTAGAGAGTTCATAGACATCTGAACTAATTCTTTTGACTCCCCCTCTTCTGGCCAGTCTTCTAATATCTCCATTAGAAATTAATCTGGATTTATTTGTATGTTGAGGAAACTTTTTATAGTCTATGTTTCGTCCTTATCCTTTGAGTTTTTAATTGTTCTGCCTGTATTTCATGGTATTAGATTTGGGTGTCACTTTTGGTGGCATTTGTAATAATTTGAAATTATATTTTTTTTACTGTTGATAATAAATTCATAAATGTAATAATTTATATATATATACAAATAATGACAATCAATATTCAGACAAAATTATGAGTAAGTAATCTATTTTGCTTTAAACTATTTTCCTGATTGCTGCTGTGTCTCACTCTAATAGATGGTTTATAAAATTTAACAATAAAGCTATCCTATGGACTATTTTACTTAATTAACTAATGAGTATAATTATTTGCATATCTTTCCATTTTATCATTGATTTTTTTAAGAGGTTAAGTTTTGTTCCTCGACCTCTTGGTCAGATCTTTAATTTTCTCTTTCAATCCATTATCAGTTTACTCCGATTTTTCAATCTATTCAGTGGGATTCTTCTTCCTTTGCATAAGCAATTGAATCTTCTTGCTTGGTTATCTGATGACTAAGTCAACCTTTTCTGGAGTGTGACAATGTGCCTTTTCCTAAACTGAGTGAGTTTTCTATCTCACAAAATCGACTATATTGCTTGGAGTTTACTTGCCTTGCATAGAGATATTATGTAATTTGTTTTGGATTCCAGTATGTACATCTTGAAATTATGAATAGTCAATTCTATTTTTATTGTAAGGCAATGAATATCTCAACTGCCTTTGTTATTAGATCTTTTCTCTGCTATTTGAGCCTCCAGTTGAACTTTATAATTATCTATATTCCATGGGTTAGTAAATTTATTGTAATTACGATTGTAAAACTTAATTTTTTTTGATGTGTTATTAAGTTTATTGCAAGTTTTGAGCATTCTATTTTGCAATTGGTTATTAATTTGATGAATATTTTTTCATTAGTAACCAATAGGCAGCAGTATTTGAATTATGTTTGTTTTTTTAAACTTGATCGATAACGTTGTTGACGTCATACCCCAATTCTGATAATTTCTTTAAAACAACTTGATCCTTGCTTACAAGTCCTTGTTATGGTTAAATGACCATTTTCTTATAGAACGGATGTTGTTTGATTTCATTGAATCCAATTCTCAACTAGGGATCTTTGGTCAATAATTATTTTAAGAGATCTTAGGCTACAGGGGAAATGTTTTTTGGTTTCTCATAATCCTCATATTTAATCATTTCATAGAGTTTCTTCGTGTTCTCATGTTCAAAAGGCAAGTAACCACATAGCATTGCATACAAGATGATACCACAACTCCAAATGTCACTCTTTTGCCCTCCATACAGTTTACCATCTACTAAATTATAACCTTGTTACATAGCATTTCAGGTGCAGCATAACAGGGGGATCCACACGCAGTTTTTAATTGATCGTTATCTTTATAGATATTGCTCAATCCAAAATCGGCTACCTTCAAATTCCTCTATTCGTCCAATAGCAAATTCTCAGGTTTCAGATCTCTATGGACAATCTTTTGGGAGTGTAGATATTCCACTGCATTTATCAACTGAATAAAATATTTTGTGGCTGCTGGTTCGGATAACCTGATTAAGAGTTTAACTGTACTGATTCTTCTTCACTATATAATCGAACAATTCTCCTCCCTTTGCATATTCCATTACCAAATATAGATTTGTGTCTGATTCCAATATCTACTAATTTATTTCATATGTACCTCATATAGTTTGATGACATTCTGGTGCTCCACTTTGCGCAATATTGCAATTTCCCTCTAAACTCTTATGAAATCAGCATCGCTTTCAATTTTCCGCTTCTCCAAAATCTTTACAGCCACCTCAAAATCAAATTCAATTTTACATATTCGTCACAAATTGTATGATAACCTAATTTTACTTTACCAAAGGTTCCTTTTCCGAGAGTGCGATCTCTAAAATTATTATAATTATACCTAAAACATAGTTTTAAACTTATTTTGTTTATTCATTGTTAGACATATTTCTATATAATAATACAAATTTATTATTATAAATTAAAACCCATACTAATTACTTTACATTTTTCACCTCTTACTTCTAAATTAAATAAAACCATAACAATTCCTCATAATATCCCACTAAATTAATTGATCAAACCAATTTTTCTATTTGATTCAAATTTCGAACTGCCATTGAAATTTTAATTTTTCCATAACTCACATGATTCAATCATTTTAGAGTTATTGATATTCCAATTACCTTGGTTTTAATATTCTATCAAGGCAAAATATAAATTATATATCTACTAAACGATAATTAATTAACAAATAAATGTAAAATAAAATATTATTGATAAATGTATGGTAGCCAACTCAAAAGCTGATAAATAGCTCAATTTAGAAATCATCAATCAATGTATTTGCTGGGCTTCCCTAAAATCTTTCAAAATTAATTTACATCATCAATTGAATGAATAATCTGGAAAATATACACAATTGCATTTGTGATCGCAAAAAACTATTGAAATTACGATTATTTTCTTAACAGACTCTAAATTTGTGGGTTTAGCAATAATCTATAAAAAATTCACTATATTTTTGATGATTGGGTGATTCTTAAGACGAAGCCTTTTATACCTCAAATATATAAAAATTAATATGCTCTCTTCATGAATCATTAGGGAAATAAAGCTATGGCTCAGTTCACCTAGGTTCAGATGACAACCCATAAATTTTAATAAGAATCAGAAGCAGAAATTCAAAATGAGGTAGAAATATAATTTGAATATATATATCTAGAATATGTGCAAATACTGTAAATCACTTACGTGCCTTACGTCTCTTTCTCTTAAGTCTTCGCATTCTCTTCTTTCGCCACTTTTCTCTCATTATTTATTTATTTTTAATATTAATATATTAGAAGATTTAAATTAAGTTTTAAATTGCTTTCTTAAATTAAATCATCAAATATCACTTTATAGCCAATAAAGTGATCGTTTTGATAGAATATTTTATATTAGAAATATCTCAAAATACTAATAGACAGATTTCATTATAAAAATACAACGTCATCATCATTAAGTTTATTGCTGCTTTCCTCCAATTAACCACTATAATCTACATATTCAGGTGCAGAATCAGATAGGAAAATAAAGAAATCATCAGATGATTGTTTTATTTATTTCATCTAAATATTAATTAACTAAATTACATTTCTCCAAAATTGTAGTAATTCACTTTAATTTCGAATGTAAAATGATAGACCCATAGATGTATCTACATGTTTTTAGTTTAACAAGTGAATGTTTTTGCAGCTATAAGAAGTTCGGTTGAACATTTTATTTTCATTAATTTGATCCTTGTTTTCAGCTTCCTATACATAATGTGGATCCAAATAGAGGTAATGATCATTAATTTTTCCAAGTATATAGAATGCTCGTTTCGGTGTACCTCCAACAATACCTTAGAAATACGGTAGCTCCATTATTTCATCTAGAATTTTCAAATATTTTTAATTAGGTTCATCCAAACCAATTCTAGTTAAGACAAATATCGCTAAACTGTTTTTGCCAATGAGTTAAGTCTTTTCTAATTGTTCCTCCAGATCTTTGTCAGTTTCAAATTTGGCTTCAAACATTCTATTCATCAATTAATCAAGAAAGAGACAAGAATCATTAAATACTGACAATTTCAGATTTTCAGATGCTAAATTCAAAATAATTTATAAAATTAACCTCTAATAGGTATAGTATTATGCAATAGTTCAAGGAGAAATAGAATGTAATTAGGTCTATACCACTCTCCTGGATCCAGGTTGAATTCTTTTTTTGCTAAATAAGCAATTTTTTAAATGCTAAATGGACAAATAAAATTATGGGCTTTTTATTTATCCTTACTATTTTAGAATTCAATGAACTCCTTATTTTCTTATGAGTCATTATCGGCAAAGGCCAATATAATGTTATCATAATCCTCATCTCTTTTATCTCCATGGTTTTTAAGATGTTTCTTTAGCATTTAAGCCATGGCCATTTATCCAACTCTAAGCATGCATCCCCATCCAGTATCTGAGATGTAGTTAGATTCTTAAATATAATTGCTGAATTTACAATATAAAGGCGGATAGTTTCTCCTATATGTAATCCAAATAGTCTCTTGAACTAACTGCTTAATTTTGTTAATGCGATCCTTCGATTAAAATAAAGTTTACTTCAATTTCAAACTAGTCAATATCAATTCGATGTCCTAATATGTATATTGGGTGATCTGAAGGAACGTTCTTGTTATTCAAATATACGCTTAGAATGTATTTCAAGTTATAACTACAGATACTTTAAATTTCCTTACATCCAATCTGTTATTACTTCTTTATAATTTTCTTATCTCTAATCCATTTATAAAATAAAATGTAAATTAATATTACGAATCGTAATTCATTCTCTAACTTATTATGACATATTTTCAAGCTTTAATACTAATCCTGTGGGATATTTACATAGATACGAGTTTTATTGATACTCAATATGTAGTTTAGAGAATACTTAATTTATAGTTAATATTTAATTAATTATGGCTAATTGGAGTTTAAAAAAGTATTTAGAATTGGCCAAGGGCTTCTAAGGACGTGCCAGAAATACTTCCAAAATAATGATGAACAGAGTATAAAAATCCTTGCAATATGCCTATGTGAGTAGAAGACTTAGACCAAGAATTCTAAGTAAGTCTATTATCATGAATAGGACGTGAGTGGATTTAGGCCATCAATGCTGGAGTGAGGGAACACAGAATAAGTTACAGTCAATTTATTTTCGGATTAAACCATTCTAACATATAATTAGATAGAAAAATTCTAGCTAATCTTGCCATCAATGAACCATTTTCCTTTAAAACTGTTGTGGATGAAGTCAAAATATAAAACAGCATGAAAGTAATAATACATTATGAATCAAAAGGAAAAACCTTATGATAATGTGTCACTTGACTAAGCATATGAAAAAGGCTTAATTGCTAACAATGTGACTCAAACTTGGTTTAAGAGAGGTATAAAGGAGGGACATAAATTGTATGGATTAAAATAAGAATTAACTCCAGAAGAACTCAAGAAAATAGAAAAAGGCGAATGAAATATTTCATTGCACATAAAATAAGATAAAAATATTATCAAAATCATGCATTCATTAATTTCAAGAAATCTTAGTGAGCCAAAATATCTTAATCATTTCTTAAAATGACCTAATTTAACATTGGTTGTCTTGGCTTTCAAAAATCAGCAGCTTTAATCTAAATAATTAACTTATTCATTTACATCCTAAGCCTATTTATTTTCCATATTAATAATCAGTTTTGAGTTGGCTTTATGATAATCATAATTATATTTTTTCATCTAATCAAGTAGAGTTAATTTTGGTTTCTTGTCTAATTCATCTTTTAACCAATAATGAGTAGTTAATGAAAATTTATCTGTTTTAGAAATAGATAAAATCGAGCATCGTCCATGAGAATATGCCTTCTCTCCTAAAGAACTTGATCCTAATAATATCATATTCTGGGCTTTAACAGTTTCAAATAAAGTGATCGCCCCACATGAGTCAGATATCAAAAAGGCTTCTTAATAAAGTTACAAGAATTCCATTTCTTTTGTGATTTTTTCCATCTCAAAATCCAATAAATATGTTGTGTCCTACATTTTAGTGTATCCATCTCCACCATGCCCATTCATAAACATCAATAGTTTTTGCTCTTTTGATAAAGTTAATCTTCTTGATTATGGAGTCTTAATTAAATGATATCACTTACATATCTATTATATTTATTACGCATAACATCTATCCAATATTTAATATTAACATCATTTCTCTTAAAGTCCAAATTTACATTCTTATGCAAATTTGGCTCTCTTTATCCATCATATGCACAAGCCACTCCAGGCACATTATTCTTCCTATTACAAGCTGTATCTTCAGGAATCATTAAAGAAATTTGATCATCATTTATTCTCCATTCTTTCAATTATTGATAGATCATTAGAGAATTAATAGCTTGTCTGTAATTGAACCAAAATTTTGAAGTTGACAAAATGATGTACTAGTTCTGAGGAATTGGTCTATAACATAGTATAGCTGTGAATAAAATGAAAATTATCATTAATTATAATAAGTATTAAATTCATTATATAAAATTAGTAAATTTTGTTAAATATATAGGTAGAATATTATTATAAATTTATGTAAATTTTTAAGAACAAATTTGATAATTTTATAATTGTATTTCAATTCACTTGATTTATCATTCTTGATTCTATAATCAATTAGTGATTTATTTCTATATTATAATTCAATTCCTTATATTTTCAAGGGTTTATGGTTACAGTAAGTTTTAAAGATTCTTCTAATATATATGGTAATATAATTTAGAAATTCTTCATTATCCATAGAAGCAATTTAAAATGTCTAATTATCATCATTTATATTATAAAAAAGTTCAATCAATGACAAGAAATCTTGATATAAAATATAAATTTAAGAATCTCTCTATTTAATTATAAAATTTGACTCAAAAATTCTTTTTATATTTATGTATCATAGCTTTTTTTTAAAAGTAGGAGTTTCTTAATTTTTATATTTCACAAATTTAGCTTCGA
Source organism: Paramecium tetraurelia (assembly GCF_000165425.1). Taxonomy (NCBI): domain Eukaryota; phylum Ciliophora; class Oligohymenophorea; order Peniculida; family Parameciidae; genus Paramecium; species Paramecium tetraurelia. The sequence continues at coordinate 360,243 of NW_001799033.1, forward strand.
ACTCTCATATAAAATCAATGATTTATCCTTAAAAGAATAAAAAGGATATACGTCTTTATACTGATAATTTTAAAATTTCTATTACATTACCTTCTTATTCCAGCGAATTTAACTTGTAATGTAATGATATTTATATTGATTAGCGTTAAGTTTGCTCTTAATTTGATCACTCATAATCGAAGTGAGTTCTTAAGACTTGATCTCATTCAGCTATTTACTATAATATCGAATTCTATCATAAGATTAGTAAAAGTTTGATGTTATTTTTAAATTGTATGTTTTGTTTTTATTCCATAATGAATTTAAAGTGATATCAAAAATGTTATGTCTGTTTTTAATTCGTTGTTGTTTTTAAGTGCTTTAAATTGCGATCTTTACTATTACTGTTAATTAATCCTCACAATGGCTTAAGAATAGTGGACAATAGTTGGGTCAATGTATGTGGAATATTAAACAAAAATTTGACAATCAACAACATACACTATTATGGAATTGAGGATAAAGTTTGCATTATTTTTGTGGAAGATTTTCATAGATAAATAAATTTAAAACTTATGAATCTCACTTATATAATTTAGAGATTTGATTTTAGTATTATATTAAAAGGGTATCTGGATTCTGTTTCTTTTTTAAGCTTGAAGTGGATAATGAAAAAATCAAAAATTATTAATTCTTGGCTTTGAATTTGATAATTATAAGAATTGATTCTGTTCAATTTAGATTTTTTGAGTATGGGAATATTTGTATGTTATATTATATATGCAATGCTTAATATGTAGTCTATATTGTTGTTTAGAATTACTAAATTTTATTAAACAAGATCGATGTAATTTATTGTAGCAGGAAATAATATTTTAATTGAAAAATGCAAAATTAGATTGATTAGGGATTACTCTAAGAACATGAATAAAATAATGGTATTGTTGGGCTTAACTGATTAGTTGAGGGTATGGAGAATGAGTACGTTGATAAACACAAATAACCGACTTAAATATTTGAGATGGGGAAGGAATACTTTAAACAGTGCCATCAGTTATTAGCTATTTACACGGCTCTTAAATTTATTGCTGCAATTACTTTAGTATATTCTGAAACAAAAATACTAGATTACTTTGAGAGAAACTATATATGGAGATGAAATACTACAAAAGAATTACCATGAAATCTTTAATGATGCATACTTAGTATTCTGGATGTACATTTCATGTATTGATGTAATCGAAAATTAGGTGCTCATAGTCTTTTTGCCTTCATCTATTATATTTAACTCTTGATGAAGATCGATAATGAAGTTAAATGCACACAAGTAGTGGAAGAAATCGGGCAGATGATTGTGATAGAAATCCCTGAAGGTTACACCAATTAAGAGAGGGAGGCCTTCATAAACGATTAAGTTCAGATCTAGAATCAAGAGATGATTTAAAGATTGGAGATCGACGGACAAATCGAGGAGTCAAGAAGAATCAGTCTCATCGCAACAGAAATTAAAGTTTGGCATCCTAATATATTAGAAAACCCTCTTATAAAATGAAAGGCCCTTGAATATTTTAGGAAAGGGATGCTTCGTCTTATTCCAATTCATTCAATTATGGGGACTCATATTCTATTTCCACAAGAAGAGTACCACAGAATCTAACGAGGATCTCAAATTTTATTCCTTGTACAAGGGATATTTGTTTTCTGTATAATTATGTGTAAATGATAGGTTGTATTTATGGGAATATATTAATATTTAGAAATCTACATCATAACTCTATTAGTTCTAATTTTCCTCCCAATTCTTCTTTTTTATAGTCTCTACGACTGGATAAAGAATTATTGTTAGAAAAGAAGAGAGAGAAGGAGAATAGACGATTCCCTCAAAGAAAGCATGTATAGTTTATAAGAAACGGCAGAAGGTAAAGATATATTTGAAAGGTAGGAGAAAACGAATGCGCAATTTGTATGAATTAGTATGAGGAGAAAGATAAAATAGCAATACTTCCATGTTCCAACAAGCATCGGTTCCATTCAACATGCGTTAGATCTTGGTTGGAAATTAATAGCAAATGTCCTTTATGCAGAAGTGATGTATTTACACTGCCAGATGAAATTTTCTGATTTATTTTAACAAATGTAATTCACACTTTTATAGTCATCCCGTTCAACAAGGGTTATTTACTCAGAGATAATTATTATGTTCAGTTATATATATCATTATTGATAAGAATTATTGTTATTTTAAATTAAGTTAGAGAATGATAAATCTGAATGAGGAATAGAAAATACAACAGAACAAACTAGTCAATATATTTGGGTAGCATGCAAAATAAGCAGTTATCATCTTCATTATGAATGCACTTTTAAGAGTTTAAGAAAACGATACCTTCTTTATGTCCATTACCTTGTATTTAACCATCATAATGTTTCTATTTAATTGTGTGGCAGCAGTATTCCTGTTGTGTTTTAAGAGAGAATTTCCAAAGATTGAATACTTCCTAATATACACTATGAATGTCTTCATGTTTATAATTCTCCTTGTGTATTCACTCAATTACTTTATCCAAAAAAAGGAATAAGACCATCTGCTTCAATTGTACTTAAAAACCTACATCATGATATTGTTGGGCAAGGTATCATTGTTAACCTATATGAAAGGAAATAGAAATACTGATAATCAAAATATTCCCAATTGAATTAACGAATAGATCAGTTAATTGTTTCACTTCATGTATAATCGCTATGATGATTTTATCTCATGGAGACAATTATGAATGCCAAAACAAATACTCAATGGTTCTTTTATCACTCCTCCTTTCAAATATTCTGACATCCATATTCAATATAGTTTTCACTCTCATTCTCTTTAATCAAAATAGATCTTAGAAGGAATTAAGAAACTTTGCTGAGTAATCCACTTTAATTTATGAATAGCTTGCTTTTGACAGTCCTATTCCTAGTACATCTTGCTTAATATGTACTGGTCTTTATTAAAACCAATGCCATAATTGAATAAGAATGCTAGTGTTTGAGTTTTATATTTCAATTCTAGAAATATGTTGCTCCAATTAATTTCATTTCATTCTTGTTTGTGATCTATTAGGAGGTGTATTATTTCAAAGAAGCAATCAAATATCAAGAATTGATTGAAAAGAACACACAACATAACAATATGTGTAATACTATTCAATTAATTAAATTAGACAGCGGAGGCATTTAGAATTAATAACCATTCAAATAAGGAGTTAGGCATTCCATTAAAAGTCTCAGTTCTGTTGTCAACCCAATGGAGGCTAGTCAGAGTAATTCCCAAGCTCCAAACTTTGGAACGTATGCTATTTAAGTTAATTAGAGTGATAACCAAGGATAAAAACTAGAGAAAATGGGAACTAGTCAATTTGGAGCTTCTTAACATAATTAAGGTATGTAACACTCTTGGGCTAATGTTTAAAACCCTAATCCCTTTGGTACAATTGTGAAAGAATAGCAAGACAGCATTGAAAATCAAAAAAGGGGAAGCAAATCTGTTGATGAAAGCTTAATTCGTTAAGAAGAGTCTCAGATTCCTGAAAATCTGTCTCAAGTCAATAATCCTATGGAATCTGGTAGTGTAGTTACTATTCATTGATATATAATTAAATTGAATATTTAAATCATTTCAGTCTATCAAAAAGCCTTGTTATTTTAGAATACCATAATATCATTAACTTGATTTGAGAATTGATTCGAAGAATAATTAAACTAGTATTTTTTTAAAAAAGAGGTATTTTAGAATGAAAATCTTTGGATTCCATCAAATAAAAAATGTTATCTACAATAAAAATTATGTATATTTGAATTTTATTCTCTGAATAATATATTTACGAGAATAAATTCAAATATATACAAAAATTTTACAAGTAAACAAATAATCTCATATTAAGTTTTATATAATTCATTATTATTAAAAGATTCTTTTAACTCTTCTAACATCTCCAAGAAATATGTCTTTAGGAAATTTAGCTTTTTGTTTCTCTATGTTCTCTCTATTATATTGAAGGCCAAAAGAAAACTACATGATTTCCTTTTCATTCAAATGTTCAGATTTAACCAAAGATCTTGGTACGTCTATCGTCTGTTGCTTTAATGGCGTAAAGTTTTGTCTCCTATACGGCTGAATTTTGTAATCTAGTGATTTCTATAAGTTCCTGATTATTAGCGAAGAATCTTCATTTTCAGAATTTAGGGCTTTCTATTCTAATTTTAGATTACTTGTTTAAACAATTTTTTTTATTCTGAGGAAGCACGATCCTTCAATCTTGGGAAATAGGCTGTGGATTAATCAACTTTTTGATTTGAATAATTGAATTCGAGATTTGATTGATCAATCTCGGTTTTAGCTCTTGATTTCGAAGCTGATCTGCCATTGATATTAGGTACATTAATCGATCTATAAATTTAATTAAACTATGTATCAATATCTTGACTATCTATAATATTTTGTAGAGTGGATATATAACTACCATGAAAAAGCAAAGAGCTTTTTTAATTGACATTTTTGTTTGAATACAATTTTAAGAGGGCCCCAAAATTAGATTCTTGGACTCTTCTTCTATTCTTATTACCTGTTAGCGTAGGACGATAATAATGATTATTATTCATAAATTTATAAAATAATGTTATCCTTACTAGAATAACAGAAATTTGATGGACCAACCTTTTGAGATACTATTTCAGATAACTACATTCATCTAATCCAATAAATCAAAGAAGGAAGAATAACATCTACATCTGACAATATTTATGCTGTAACAGATCCTAGAATGCATCTTCACTATTATATCAGAGAAGTATTTAACTGAATTTCAGAAATTGTCTCATTTTTTGAAAGCGATTAAATCTAATAAGAGGAGTGTATTGATTCTTAAGAATAATGGAGATTTATTTTAGCTTTTTTTTATGATTCTAATATTTTCAAAGAAAATTGAATATCGTATTGTAATATAATAAAACATTGTTATGATTGTATTACAATATGTCTGATATCTATTATAGTATTGCATTATTTGAATGTAGAATTAATATCTATTGATTAAAAATTTAGACATATAATCTTTTTAACCTCAAAAGAGAAGGGAGATAATTGAAAACTTGGAAAATTATTTATTTGAGCATATTTAAATAGAACAGAAAGCGAGAACTGAAACAATGACTGTTAGAAATTCAAATTAAGAATTATATATATTGTGCTTTCTTAATAATGACTCTAATTATTGAATAGATCAAATAATTTGATTATCAATTTTATTAATAATTAATATGTATAGTCAAAATCATAGTATATTCAACTCTCTGATGAAATAATTAGAACCATACTAATTTGATGAACCTACATTACCGCAATGGTAATTGTCTAGTATCAAATAGCCTATATTATCTCCTTATTTTGAAAATGCATCAGAAATTTAGAGTTCAAATTTTGAATTCGTGAAGGTATAAAATGGCCGTGCAAGTTTCAAAGTTACATTACCTGTAAAAACATCCTTAAAATTTGAACTTAGACCCAATCTCTAAGTGGTATGAGTTACTAATTAAGAGATCTTAGGGTTAGGGGAGGGAAAATTAATTTGTAAAACAGAACACAGCATTAACGAAATACCTTTAAAATAACCGTGCAATATAATGAAACCATTCGAATTAATTAATTAAGGAAACAAAGACTGTAAAATTGGAATACAAGTTAGTTGATTTTATTATTAAATATGATAATATATAATTTATAGATGTAAGAACTCATCAATGAACAAAGCTTAGGAGCAACTTGAATTCGATTAAGACTCTTAACTACTTAAAAGCTTATTAATGATAAAGAATTATTGAATTAAGATCAGAACCATCGCTTTAAATTCAAGCTAAACAAAAGAAGTTCAAGGAATGAGCTAAATAATTCAATTTCTATCAGGATTTCCTTCTTAATACTTAAACAATCTACCTTAAGACTTAATGCTTTTGTTTGTATTGATTTACTTTTTAGTATTGCAGCCAGGATAATGCTATATCAATTGATTATTTTTTTCTAAGAAACAAACAAATTTGCTTATAGTTAATTCTATTTTTTATGAATTATGACTCTATTTGTTTAATATTCTCTAACATCCAAATAAGAAAATACAAATAACCTAAATTAAAGTAGAAAATTTCAACTATGTGCAATAATAAATCGATTCTGGAAATAGTTAAAAATTATAACTGTATGAATTCATCAACTAAATAAGCATAGTAAGTATTCTCTTTCAATTCTATGATCAAAATATAAGGTTAAAATAATAGTTCATAAAAAAATAGTATAATAATGACCCTTAAAGAACAGCAAGTTAAATTGAATTCAGAAATTCAATTAGAAACTTAATAAACTTGATGGAATCAAAAATATTTGTTAATTGAAGGGGATCAATTAATATTTATTTATTTTATTGATATTTTTTGAGTAAATAAGGTTGTGAAAGTCAATTCAAATATTATTTAACAATAAGCATTGTAAATTAAATTTGATAATGATATTTTTCAATAAAACAAGAATTACAAGATAGTTAAAGCAAAAAGAAATCAGAAAAATTATATTCTTTGAAAGCGTAACCTCAATGATTTTATAAATATGAGTATGTAAAATCGTTACAAATATAAGGAAAGAACCACAAAACAAAGATTTAAGCAGATATAGATGCTTTATGGATGGATTAACAGGCTTATAGTAAAAATTCGGGAATTTAAAAATATTGAAATATCTAAACAAATATTTTAAATAATAAATTATCAATGGCTAAGTCAAAGAATGCTACCTCTCATCATAATGCCCGTAAACATCACAGAAACGGTATTAAAAAGCTTCCCAATCAAAGATATAGAACATTGAAAGGAGTAATTGTTAATTGTTATCAAAGTGCAACTAAAGATTCGCAAAAAATAGAAGATTTGCTATTAAGAATGATCCTTCCATCAAAAAGAACAAGAGTGTCGAAACTAGATTAGCCAAAAGAAAAGCAAATAAGAATATACATTGATCATGATGTACACATATAAATAACATACATTAAATGCTTCATATCAATATATATTATAGATGATTATTCATAAGTTGATCTTACTTTTGTGAATAACATCCTTTTTGATCTATTCACAATACCCATAGTGAAAACATAAGTGATCAATACCTTATTGCCATTTCTTACTTCTAGTTATCATCTTTAAGACAATATATCGATGTTACTTTAATATACAAGTTTCATTAGATTCACTTAAGGCTAATCATACACTGCGGTTTTATAATTGATAATTAAATATATGTATATGTATATTATTGCTCAACGATTGTTCACTGAATTGTATACTAAATTTAATCTTTCCATCAAAGAGAACTAAAAATTTCCAATCGTTGATAGCATTGAAACTACTTGTGTCAATGTTTAAGAATGCTAATTCAGTAGTGACATCATCTCTTAAGACCCATAATATTATTATTTGACTTCATGATTTATTGAATTTGGTTGATGCAAAGCCTAATTTAATTATTATTGAATTAAACTCAGTTCAGAAGTAACTGAGGCTTGCTTGTTGATTAAATAATCTATGTTTTAACTTTTCTAAGGGGTAAGAAGATTCTGATTGTTGGAGCATAATAGGTGCGATTATTGTGAATTGATACTTGTAAATCTTTGAGATTAAATATTGGAGTGAACTTCTGATATATCATTTTATTCCTAATTTTGACTGAGTCCTTATTCAACTATCTATTGAATACAGATTTTATCTTAGGTTTCATTAAGATTTTACTATTACAAATACTAATTTGCAATTATTGATGATTATATTTGTTCTACTGGTTAATTAGAACAATTAAAAGGTTCTATTATAGTGGTTTATTTTGATAATTCTTATTATGATTATTGCTATTGAGAAGATTTAGAAATGATGCCTAATTCTTTTTAAAGTTGTTTTTATTCATTTTCATAGTTTTATTCTTAATCATGTGGACTTTTTTATTTTTAATCAATATTATCTTTTTGATTCTTGTTTATAGGTATTTATTTAGATATCTAAGTAGCAATTTATTGACTGGAATTGGCAATATTATTTTTTTAATCAAAACTATTTTAATCTTTATTTGTTAATTTTTGATTTATATTAGTTACTTATTTCTATTAATTTGAATCCTTTCCTATTTATTTAGGTTATGTACCCTACTTCTTATGGTTATTATTACTTGAGCTTAGATTAAAATCATCATCTAATACAATAATGTGTTTGATTTTTTCTTTTTTTTAATGATGAGTTTGAGGTTATTTAAGCTAATTACTTGGTTAGGATGCATTACTTGATTTTGTAGTATTTGCCTAGTCTTTTCGAAGTTATTATTATGATTGTAAATTTGGTTATGTCGTAGATGCAGCCTATGAATTCTAGTTGGATTATGTAGAGGAATTATTCAATTTATTGTCATTTGATTAAGTGTTGCTTTAAATCTTCTATTAAGTTTACTTCTAAATTGAATCCTAATTTTAAATGCAAATTCTTAGAGGTTTTGATACTTGCTCAGTTTATTTAATTTATTGTAGGGTCCCAGTTCGTATTTTAGCTAGCTAGTCATTCTATTTATGATTTTGATTTTCTGGTTTCTCTTGTTAGGGTTAATTCAACTAAATATTATTTTATACTACTTCAGCTAAATTTTATTAAATTTAGTCGAATTATTTTAATAAGAAAAATTTGTTTTAGTATTTCTAATTTTAATTTTTACTACTGTTGTCAGATTACTTTTTATCTTAAGATTGATGATTAGAGATATTTGAAGTTTTAGAATTTAGTTTTTAGATTTTTTTGTTGGCTAAGTTTGACTTATTTGATTCTTTCTTTTTATGTTATTTTCCTTTATCCTTAGATTCTGAAGTCTTGTTCTTTTTTTTCTGCAATTCTGACGCGTGTTATTTGGAAATGCCTTCTTCCTTCACTTATAGATTTTGAAAACGTTATTATTTAACTTTTTTTTATGTAATTACCTCTATATCCTTCTCTTCTTCAGGTTGTATTTCAATCTGAACTTCAAGTCCTTCTCTTTCATCTAGCCACTGTTTAATAGTAAGTAATGGAATATTTCGTAAGTAGCTAACATATTTAATATCGACATCAGTAGGATTATCACCTAGCTATTCATATACTTATCTTTTCTGATCCTCCTCTAAATCTTGCTATAAAATCATTGCTATATTTTTGATTATATTTTGAACAAACTCTCAATTATTAACATGCAATTTGACTATTTTTTGTAAACCTTTTTATAATATATAAATATTTATTTGAAAGGTACTTTATTATTATTATCATTTAATTATTTGAAAAATTTATTTTCCAATATAGTATTACGTATATAAATGTACATTTAATTATATCTTTTGTTTTCAAAAGGAATACTGATAATTAACACTAGAAAATTACTAAATTAATTTTAAATCATGAACTTTCTGTCCATTTATGAAAGCACAATAATATAGAAATATATGGAATTAATTATTGAAAAATCAATAAATATATAAATATGACTTCTAAAGTTCACTCACAATTAAACGAATCTGACATCTAGAAAGTTAACTATCCTGATTTAGCTGAAGTCAGATACGATCAAAATAGTGACAAAATATTTGTTGGAATTCCAACTCAAAATCATTATATCCAAAATGGTATTCAAAAATTCATATTCAAGGAATCCCTATACCCAATGGATTTCTCATTACTCCCATTTATAACAATGAAATTCCCTGCACAAATGTCCCCTTTGATGCCTAGGGATCAGTAATCCCAATTTAAATGCAATGCAAATACTGCCGCAAGATTGGAACCACAATTATGCAACATCGAGCTGGTCCATAAACTTGGATCGTTTCATTTTTGCTTTTCATTTTCTTCCTCCCACTATTCTTTTTACCATTCCTACTCGAAAATTGCAAAGACAAAGTACATTACTGTCCTAATTGTGGATAATGTGTTGGGAAGAAGAAATACAAATTATGCAATAGTGATTGAAAATAGTTATATTCCATATTATTATACAAAAAATTTAAAAACTTAAGTGAACTCTAATCTAGTGAATCAAGTGATTATTACATATTATTAACTAATATTAAGACATTTAAGATTGCTTATATCATAAAACTGAGAAACTAATTATTAAATTAATTGATAATTTGATTTAAAATTTTTGATACTTTTATTAATTGATTTATCTAATCACCTAAGAAGATACTTTCATAAATTATTCATTCCTTTAGGTTGAATTATCGTTTATTTTTGTCTTGTCTCTTGGAATTGATATAGCTATTTTCTTTCTTTTAAATCGTTATCTATTTAATATTGATTGATTTTAAAGAAGTTATGAAAGTAGATCTTTGAAGATGACCACATTTAATAATGATATAAATATATAATGAATAAAATTAATAACAATAATATTTATATTAAAATAATGATGTAAAATTAATTATCCAAACAAGATGGAATTAATACAATTAGAATTGATTTCAATAGTTCTGTTTAGAGATAAGAGGAGGATTAAGAGTCAGATTAATCTAAGGAAGACATTAATAACTCATAATCTAAAGACTCAGAGAATGATAATTAATCAGAATTATTAATCAAGATGATCAAAAATACCTTATATATTTATGCATACTTCTGCATAAGTATTAGGATATTAAACCTGTTTAAGCCAAAATACAACTTCATTTGGAATATGTATGAGCATATAAAAAAATGATATCGAAATAACAAAACAGATATTTAGTCACATTAATCAGTTTTCAGGTTTATCATTTAATTCTTCAATTCCTTTAACATTAGTTCCACTATAATCATCACTTTCATCCATTACTACAATATGTTTATTTAATTGTTCTAACTTTGGTATCACTTCTTATAATTCATGTCTCCAAATAACCCTAAATAAATTAAGACTTTACTAATGAGAAAAGACTTCTTCTTCACCCTGCTATTGAAACACAAATGATAGACTAGAAACTTACTTTTTGTAAGATTTTGAAACTTTATCTTTTTCAATGTCAACATTGTAAACCGAATCCGAAGCTAATAGAATATCAAAAATATCAAGGCACTTTTCCTATTGTTTTTATTCAAAAATTTTCATTTTCTCGTTTATAATTTACAGAATATCATCTTTACTATCATCAGTTTATTATTTGATTTCAACAATCTCTTCTTTTTTTCTGATAGACTTAGGTTCATCTTATTTATTAATATCAATTTTCTGTATGCCTTTATTTACTTTAGGTAAATCATAAGTCTAAGTTAGTTATTAATTATGTGATTTATCTAAATCTTTATAAGATTTCAAAGGCGTATTGTTTACAACATCTTATTAAATTTAAGATTATTCAAAGTTTTATGAGGGTTTTCTTGAATTTGATAGTACATTATCTGTAAATTATTAATTTTAATTAACATTAACATCTCCTTTTTGTTTCTATTCAATTTATTTGTTTTCTTATTAAATTTATTTGTATTTTGGATTAGGTTTAATTGCTACAGGTTTTGTATTATCCCAGATGTCCACAGCATCTCTCTATTCAGGATTGTGTAATTGTTTATTTTATGATAGAGGATAATTGGATTCCTATTATGAGACAGATTAAGCCTATTAATTTGTTTCTTCTTAACAATTTTAACCGTCTTTTTCCTCATTGTCTTGATTTTCTAATTATTAAATTGCTGAATCTTCTTATTTGCCAGATTCCTGTTTTTATGTTTAGATATCTTCAAATTAAAAAGTTTCTTCATGAGACTTTTCGCTTAAGGTTTCTAAAACTTCCTCCTTTGGAACATCTAAATATGTTGGAACAACCTATCTTTTAACTCCATTATCTCCTGTTAGTTTTCTTGAGTGAACCTTTCCTTTATGTTTTTCATGAGTAACTTGTTTTTTATTACTATTTTGCACATAATGCTAATTTTGAGTTTCCTCATGTTATTAATGATTATCGGTTTCAATATTTTATTATTAGATTTAAACAGTCTGATGATTTTATTGATTATTTCGTATTTATTTCGTTTTATGAAATTATTGAGTAGAGGGGATATCTGGTAATTCTGATTAACTGGATTATTAAGATTAAGGATTGCTTGTTTCAGATACTGATTCATGTTATTTTTGTTGTTGTTATTATTATTACTTTTTTCTTGGTTTTGCTCTTCTCTGTGATGATTTTCTCTCTGGAACTTATTCTTTGCTGAAATCCATTTATTTAGGAGTCACTTCTTCTTTGAAATATACTGGCTCAGTTTTAACTATTTCATCAATTTATTGGAAATGTTCTTCCTGTTATTCTTCATTAATTTCAGTTTGCAATATTGGTGTTGAATGTCTTGATTGCTAGATTTCTTGTATTATTTAATCTGCTAAGAGTTCAAATTTATCATTTATGAATGGAATCTATGGTTCTTCTTTTTTCTAGTAGAACTCATTGTAGTCACTCATTTAAATTTCATAATTGTAAGGAATCTTTATTGTATATGCTTTTTATCTAATCCTATTGACAATATCTTCGTATTAATCAATCATAGTTTGCATTCTAATAAAATATATTTGCAGTACTTAAGGTCGTAGTTGTATCTATCATCTTTAAGAAAATTCTCCATTTATTTAAGCAGTCGTTATTGAATTAGTTCACTAGTTATAATTTATCTCGAGACAACTTTATTATTACTGATGACAAGTATTTCTGTTGCTTTCATAGATTTGTCTAACATAATTGGGATTCCTTACACTCAGTACGAATAGTGAACTTATTAGAACATAGAGATTTATTAAGTTATTCTTCATTATTAGTAGATTGGAATGACTCCAATTCATATAATGATGAAGGTATTTTACTACTCAAATTAGTTTTGTAAATGTTTTTTTATAGGAATGCATCAACTTTCTTTTTGAAATCAGCAACCATCATTTTGGTCTACATTTGGTTGTATTTTGTGTGATTAGGTTCATTATAGCTACTATAGGTCATAGAATGCACATACTCTTAAGGTTTGCTCAATTCCTTAAACTCGTTAACATTATAAATTGTAGAATGATGATAAAAGTTCTTGCTATCCTCTTTTTTGTGAGACAACGCTTACTTAGAGATTAATCAGCATGTATACCAGCTTCTGTTTTACTAAATTCTTTTGAGTTCTAGATGTAACCATTTCCTAAGAGAGACTAAACTATAACTCTCCTTGTACTTGAAAAATTGGCTGCCTGTAGCATTAAGTGAAGGTAATCTAAGATATCGATAAGGATTGATTCTCAAGTATTCCACGCTAAATTGTTGACTCATTTTATATATTTATTATAACTTTAATTACATTCATACTTTGAACCTTAAGATTTAAACTTAACTTAATCTCTAAGAAATTATAATTATTTATAGTTTTCGGACTACTCTAAATAAATTTTATATATATAATGAATAAAGAGATTACAAATACAATATTGTTGAACCTTATTGAAATTATTAAGTGATTTCACATGGATAGTTCTTTGTTATATTTTATGGTTATCAACTTAAAATTCATTATCATTACTATTATACATGTTTAATTGGAGTAATGATATGGAATTGTTTTTAATTATTTAATAGAAATTTTAACTATTCTAATCATATTATAGCACAATTTCCTTGATTTTCATTTAATTCAAATATTGATATAATTTTTTACAAATCATTATTATAGTTCTTCATTAGCAATGGTGTTTTCATTTTAATGTAATCTACTTTATAAATTATTCATATTTCTCATACCATTTAGGCAAGTATGAATTATAAATTAAATATTTACAAACTTTAGTCTTTTTTAGATACTATTATTACCAAATAAAATGCTGAATGATCATAGATTTATTATAAATTTCAATAAAATAATACATATTGATCCTTCAGTTTTATAGATTGAATAAGAACTATGGATTCTAATTTAATTATTAGTTTAATTATCTACGTGAGTTGATAGGGAAGTGGAATGAGAATTGCTTACTCATAATTAATTAAATTATTATGACAACAATAAATGAAATGAAAGACGCTCTGAAAGAAACTCTGGAATCACGTGGAGTTTTGCCCCAATTAAGGGCGAGAATAAGAGCAGAGATATTCAATGCTTTGAATGAAGACCCTGAAGATAAGCCTAAGCTCTCAATGGGTATGTTTGGATTTTGAATTAGAAAATATGATAATTAATGATTTAATCAGAGAATACATGGAATACAATCATTATAGTTAAACCACAAGTGTATTTAGTTCTGAAGCAGGAATGCCTTAAGAAATGCTTGATAGAGGATTCATTACAAAAAAATTGAAAATCGTAGAAGACAATAATTCTAAGTAAACTCCTCTATTATATGGTATATCAAATATTAAGAATTGAATAGGTCTTGTGTTTGGGATGAAGAAGGTGATAAATAATTAAGAAGTTCAAAACGAACCTTAGACAGGACCAAAATATCGAAATGTTTATCCTGAATCAGGCCAAGTAGTTGAATCCAATAATGAATATGAGTTTCAGGGAGGAAGGAGAAACATTTCTGATTAAATTTTTAAATGATAACCTCAATAATAATTAATATTTTTAACTAAAAATTCAAATAAGTATGTCTAAGAAAGGTATTGATTGGGTGAGTACTTTGAAAAAGTTTGTTGATTCCAAACAATAGAGAACTGCATAAGAAATAGATGATGAAACCGATCAATTGTTTCTTGATTATATCGAATAGGCAAGAAAGAAAGTATAATTAACAGTCTAATTTAATAGGAATAAGAAGAAGATCCAAGTTACAAGAAGATACCTAAGTTTTTCTAAAAGGCCTCAGTTACAAATGAAAATCAATTGAGTTTCAGAGTTAGACAAGAAGCAAGAACAAGGTTTTTGAATCATAAAACTGGAGAAATTTTAGATAAAGAGGATTTAGAGAAATTATGGACAGAACTTAAAAATAATATATCACCACCAGATGATAAGAAGGAAAGAATTAATTATAATTCATTTTTAACTATTGCTTCATTACTACCTATTAAATGCAGACATTTTTTTAGTGCATCTACTTTTTTAAAATTTGACAGAGATGAATATGGAAGGATAGACATTGTTGCATTCTTTCATTCAATAGTTAGGAAAGTCAACCTATTTCAAACTAGAATATAAATAAGCTTGTATGATTCCATTGGGTATGTATTATTATTTAGTATTTTCTAGAAATGGATATTTACGAGAAAAAGACCTTGAGAATTATATCTTTGAATTAATTCCTACATTTCCTTAGTTAGAGAAATTAGATGTAAATTAAACTCTTAATTTTAGTAAAACTTTTATCCCTTTTATGTGATCACAGCAGTCAGAAAGTTCTTCTTCTTTTTGGATTCTAAAAGAACAGGTAGAATATACATTAAGGACATGTTAACATCCCCGATCTTGGCTGAACTATATGAATTGAGACAGGAGAAGTTGACCCTAGAGGAATTAGGTCAGAATTGGTTTTCTAAGCAATCTGCCTTAAAAGTCTATGAGAGATATTTGAAATTGGATAATGATCACAATGGTTTATTGTCAAAATAAGAACTGTCCAAGTATTCGTGGGGATTAACAGATATATTCATTGATAGAGTATTCGAAGAATATCAAACATTCGAAGGAGAGATGGATTATAAAACATTCTTAGGTATTAGTCATTCTTCATGGAATAGATTTTGTACTTGCTATGGAAAATAAAAAGAGTTAATAAGCAATATAGTACTTCTGGAGGATCTTAAATGTTTATCATAAACCAGCTATTGATTCTTTTGTCATCAACATGTTTTTCAGGCCTATTATTTAGAAATTGGAGCATAAAGTAGATGTTTAATCTATTATCTAAGGATAAATTTGGTTTTAATGTTGAAGATGTTAAGGATGAAATATTCGATATGGCTAAACCAGCCATTTCAACTGCTATCACATTGACTGATTTATAGAATTGTGGATAAGGAGACATCATAATTAGTATGTTGATAGATGCTAAAGCATTTTATGAATACGATCAAAGAGAAAGTGGTTAATTACTTGAAGTTGATGACTATGAAGAATTTTGATTATTTATTAGATAATTTTAATTCAAATCAATTTTTAATATTAATTT
Organism: Paramecium tetraurelia; assembly: GCF_000165425.1. Classification (NCBI taxonomy): domain Eukaryota; phylum Ciliophora; class Oligohymenophorea; order Peniculida; family Parameciidae; genus Paramecium; species Paramecium tetraurelia. Next base: position 376,411 of record NW_001799033.1, read on the forward strand.
ATAAAATTAATATCTTTGTTGTTATTTTGTAATTATTACAGGTAATGCTCACAATAAAAATAATTAGTTTTTTAATATCTTTAATCAAATATGCTTTAATAGAGTATCTAAATTGAATTATCAAAAATACTGTTAGCCAAGATGTCTATAATTTTGCAATATTTAATTACATTATTTCATCATACGAAAGAAACACTTGGATAATTAATCTCAAATGTCTTTTCAGAAAATTCTGAATATCTGAATTTGATTATTAAAATAAAAATTAATAATTAGAATCTGTCACTAACGGAGGATATGATACTAAGAAATAGTCAGATATCCGCAGATCTAGATATATTATAAGAATTTAGGGAATTCGTGATTATAAATTATTAATCAAAATACATTCATTATTTTATTATTCAAAATAAGATTACATATATTACTATTAATAATTTGATGGATACAAAAAAATATAGTATAATGAAAGGTTCAAAAAACGGATAAGCAATTCAAAGATAAGATAAATTTAAAACAAATATTACAAAAGGATCAAAAAAACATAGAATTTCTTTTATTGATGAGATTGATAAATAACACTCTCTTGTCTAAATCCACGAAGTAGAAAATTGGAAAATTTATAATATTGAAGCACCAGTTGATGAAGTTAAATAATCATGCGGGTGTATAATCATTTGAAGTTATATCATAAATTCACTTCCACATTTCTCATTAAACCTAATAATAGCAACAAAGTTGTTATTCAATAGTATAATCTTAGTTGGAAATTCTCTAAATCTAAATGAGTGAGTAATCAGTTCATTCATAACATTTAAGCCAAGCTTTTACCACTCAAGACAATCCTGCATGTTATAATTTTTAGAAAAATAAAATATATATACATCTCTCTCGTTTTTTTTATGAAAATTTTAGAAACATACACACTATGTTATATATTTACATTGTTCTAAGTATTTGTAATTACTTGTTCCCTCCTAAGCTGTTTTATAGATTAGTTTAAAAATAAGAGGAATTAAAATAATTTATAAATGAGAATTATATAAAATAAATAATGCATTTTTCAAATCTGATATATTATGTAAGAGATTTATCTTACTTCCGCTCTCATATCAATTTAATTAATATTACTCAATAATATTTACTTAAACAAAATTTATAATATAAATGAATAAATATGAAGTCTTAGGAGTAGTGGGAGAAGGTGCTTATGGAGTAGTATTGAAATGTAAAAACAAGGAAACAAATGAGATAGGTAATCCTATGTCTATAATTAATAGTGGCAATAAAGAAATTTAAGGAAACAGAAGATAATGAGATTGTTAAGAAGAGCATTTAAAGAGAAGTAAAGGTGTTGAGACTATTGAGACATCTCAATATTGTAGAATTAAAGGAGGCATTTAAGAGGTTTAAAGTTAGGGCTATAATTATTAGGAAGGGAAGAATTTATTTAGTGTTTGAGTATGTGGAGAGAAACCTACTCGAAGTATTGGAGGCATCGCCTTCTGGTTTAGAAGTATCATATCAGATTAGTTTTAGCCTTTGTATATAAAAAAAACTATCTTTTAACTTCTGAAAGCCATCTATTGTTGTCATCAACATGATATAGTCCATAGAGACATAAAACCAGAGAATTTGCTTATAAGTAATGCGAGTGTGTTGAAGTTATGTGATTTTGGATTTGCCAGAGTAAAATAAATATCAATATTCAGTCGTTGACAGCCTAAACATAGGATCTTACTGATTATGTAGCCACAAGATGGTATAGAGCACCAGAATTATTACTAAGTTATTCCAATTACGATAAAGGAGTTGATATGTGGTATAGATTGTGCAATAACAATGTAAAGGGCAATCGGATGCTTATTGTGTGAATTAACTGATGGTAATCCCTTATTTCCTGGAGAGAACGAGATGGATCAACTATATTTAATCTAAAAAATGCTGGGACCCTTGACTCCTAGTCAATAAGAAACATTTTCTAAAAACCCTAGATTTTTGGGTATGAAATTTCCAGAAATCTCAAAACCAGAAACCTTGGAATAAAGGTTATTATTTTTAATTAATTGAATAGATATTTATGTAAACTACCTAAAAGAGCAATCAACTTTGTAAAGGGGTTGTTAAAGATGGAACCATCCGAGCGATTAACTTGTAGACAAGCCTTAAAACATTAGTATTTCGAAGATTTGCCAGAGGCGATGGAATTCATGAAAGAATTGGATTTGTAAATAGAGTAAGAGAAGAGACAAGTAAGTGCTGGAGTTAATAGAACAGCACAATCACCAACCAGTTAGTAGAATGTGATAAGAACCAAAGTATTAGAGATTTAATAACTAATAGACTTCTTTTAAAGTACCTAATTATTTGGGACAGTAATTAAATATGCAAAGTACAGCTTATGCTTACAATATACAGTAATAGGATTAAGGATAGTAGTAATAGAATTAGCAATAATAATCAACCATGAAGAAAACGGTAATATGTTGAGTTTAAGTGTTAGCAGTCGATTGACAAATTGATCCCATAGTACAAAGATACAAAAGTAGGGTTTGTTTCAGATACAAATAAAATTAAAATTTCAGGTTCTTAATTTAGTCAATAGCAATTTGCTATAGCCAAACAACCCTAATCAATTAAGATTTAAAATTTGAATATCATTTACAATTCAAACACTTTTAACTCTTCTCAAAAAAAGGGAGGTGCTTAAACTAAAAAATGAATATTATTTAATTTTTGAGATTAGGATAATTTAATTAAAATGAGTAGAGGAAGTCAAGGTCATGAATTCTATATCACACTCTTTTCCCCTGAAGGTAGATTGTACTAGGTTGAATATGCCTTCAAAGCCGTGAAGACAAGTGGATTGACATCAATAGGAGTCAAAGGCACTGATACAGTTTGTTTGATCACAGAAAAAAGAGTGCCAGATAAATTAATTGACGAGAAGTCTGTCACAAATCTATTCAATGTTTCAGAGAAGATTGGTGCTTTGACTACAGGCATTCCATCAGATGCAAGAGCTCTTGTTACTAGAATGAGATATGAAGCAGGAGAATTCAGATTAAAAAATGGTATTATCATTATTCATGCTTTTAGGTTACTATTGTCCTGTTGATGTTCTGTCAAAGAGAATGGCTGATTTAGCATAAACCAATACTCAATATTATTAAATGAGATCATATGGTGTTGAGACTATCTTGTGTTAATATGATGATGAATTGGGTCCATTGTTATACAAACTCGACCCATCTGGACATTACAGTGGATACAAGGCAACTGCTAGTGGAGTCAAAGAACAAGAAGCAATCAATTACTTGGAAAAACAAATCAAAAAAAAAGCAGATTTAAATTATGATGAAACCATTATGCTTGCTATATAAACATTATAAAATGTAGACTCTTCTTTTATATCTAGGTAATTTCATAAGACTTTAAACCAACTGACATTGAAGTCGGAATCGTGACTAAATAAGACAAGAAGTTCCATAAATTAACAAACGAACAAGTTGATCATTATTTGAATTTAATAGCAAATAGAGATTGAAAAAAATCTATTAAATAGTATTCCATAAATTAATATATTAATGTTAATTAGTCATTTTCATAGAGTTTCTTATTTCAAATTTCTTCCTTATGTCGATTTTACAATATTAAAATTTATTATTAATCTAGTATAAACCAAACTTGATGAATATAAAAGTCTTCTAAAATTTTATCCTTCTATTTATGCTTTTCTCATTGATTATCTGGGTTTCCTCATTGATTATCTTGCTTTCCTCACCATGAAAAAATGAATTACACATTCCTCATTAAAGTATGTTTATCAAATATCATATAATTTGAATCAGAAGAATAACTTATATATTTAAATGAAGTCGATTTTTATAATTTAAATCTTTTCTCCATTATCCATATGGAACATTCTTAGCCTATTAATAATGCTTCATAATTATTTGAGAGAAAGATTACAATAATAATTTGGATATCATAAATAATTTACATAAATATATGATCGATTATCTTAGAAGAGATGAGTGTATTGATCCAGGATGTATATTTAAATTATAATTAGCTGATAAAATTATAATAGGGAATAAAATAGAGAGGAAGATTTTTGAGAAAATAAAGATGCATCCATTAGAATATGAATGTCTAAAAAATTTAAAACTAATTTTATCTTAAATGCCTCCATTACGTTTACCAAAATAGTATGTCAATCCATTTAATAATTAACTAGCTGGTAGGATTCTGACTATTTGAGAGTTTTGGCTTTCCATGATTATGACATTGCTAAATCTGCTTAGGTTGAAAAAATAGATTATATAATAGGGACTAGTATTGCATTTAAGTTGGGTACACAGAATTGATTTATCAATCCAGCCGAATGAATTACTTGTAAATTTCATTTAGATTAGTTAGCTCAATGGAGTTTTGTACGTAAATGGATTTGATAAAGGCTTTAGACCAGTAATAATTATCAATTTACAAAAAGCACTAGAAGTATTATTAATAACATAAATACTTAGTACACTCTCCTTTAATTTTAATAAGCATTTGACTTTCTCCTTTGCTTAATAATTAGGGATGTTTTAATTTCATTTTATATTGAATCAGTTGTAATTATGATTGATGTTAATACTCATCATCTTAAAATTTCAAATAGTTTTTCAGCGGCATTATTGAATTACATTAAAAGTTCTCAGCTTAACTTTTATGGAAGAATACATAAAATATATATATTGCATGAAATCACCAAAGATATATTTTATCCTTACTTAAATGTTTTAAAACCTGAGTTCGAAGAGAAAACGATTGTCTTAGAAAAGAAGGATATCATTTAACTATAAAAATAAATAGATCCACAATAGCTTGAATAAAAATTTCTAGGATTTTCTAAAAATTTATAAAATAACTTTTGGTATAACCATAAATTTAATTATAGGCCACCTAAAAATCCTACAAAAAGTGCTGAAAATAATGTTTTAAAAATTTAAGTTGATGATAGTCAATCTAAATCTAATAACATAGTATCAATTTACAAAAATGAGAGCAACCAGAGCAGTTAATTTACACTTTAAGTCTATAATGAAGAAAATGAAATTATATCTTCAGAAATTCATCAATTTTAAGGTGATGAGTCGGTTTCAGAACTTCCAGAATACGTAAATCTATCATTTAAACATAGTATCCTGATTCAATTTTATTTGCTGAAAACTCAGGATAAGTCTCAATGGAATGTGTTTTGTAGGAGCTTACTTCTTCCTATAAAGCACTTAGCAGTATCTAAAAAGAAAAAGATAGTCAATTGTTTTTAGAATAGCGTGAAAATACTAATTAATAAACTTATAAAGGCATCATAAAACCTAATTGCAATATGGAAAGTTGTTAATTAATGTGATTTTATATTGAATTTTAACTTAATGAACTAATATTTAAATCAATATCTTAAATATAATTCATAGTCTATTTATTATAAATGTAGAATAATCAATTTCAATTCAAAAAGTAATAAAATTGTAAAAAGGTGATTTATTCCTTTATTTTAGACTTATATAATTCAACAAATTATTCAGACTACTTAATTCGAAGATATGTGTATATTGTTATTATAAGTTACTACCTTAATAACTATATTTATTATTTGGTTCTTTTTCTTAAATTATAGAAAATTTCTTTTTGATAAAATTAATTATATTCCTTAATTATTAACGTTGGAAGTAATAAATTGATATAACTATTGTTCGAATTTTGTAAATGATAGCTCGAATATGGATATTCATTCAAAAAGCATATTATTATTTAAATGTTGTATAATAAAATTTTACATAATGTATTAATATATCATTACTATTCCTAAAAACTTTAAATTAACTTATTTTCAATTCAATAAATATTAAGTATTTTATAATTTAGTTCAGCAATTACATCAACATTAATAACTATACTTATTAATTGATGAAAATGTCATGATGAAATTATTAATATGTGTAACTTGATTTGAGTTCAAATTATATGATTTATTGAACTAAAATGCAGGCTTTAAAGATTAAATTGAAAATGGAATGCATAGAGAGATCCTTAGGTTTCAATTAATAATAATTACGGCGTATTCAATTTTTATTTTATGAATAAGAATATGTAAATTGTTATTAGTAGCATTTTTGCTATTTGCGGACTTATTGCTTCACAAAAATTCCTTAGAAGATTCCGAAGATATATAGATTTAGTATTTTATGGAAGAGTAAATACATTTCCTCTCACTTTGAGCGAATCTAAAGAATTTTTATTAGAAAACCCATAATCAAAATATTTATACCTAACTGGACATATTCTGCCAGCAGATTAATAATAGACAAGGTTTCTTCAACTTTAATGTGGTACTAAAGATAATTTGGAATTTAAAGTAAATGAATTTTAATTGCTAGATATTCAACATAAGTATAATTATAAAATATCAAAAAGCGAAAGAAAGAATATTAAAATAAATGGTGACAGCATTTTGCTACGTGGATTATTCGACTATTCAAAATCTTACTTATATTAATAGGAAAACATGTCATTCATAAAAAAAGTAAATTGATTTCAAATTTAGATTTTAAATAAAATACCTATCCTAAATAAAAAATCTAGAATAGTTGAAACTCATAAAGGAGTTTAATTTGGATAGTTCACAACTATGTTATGTGAAAAAAATGGAGATAATTTCAATTTATTGTATCTCTCCAATTATAATTACAACAATATATACAATCAGATTCACAAAGATATGTTTAATGCTGCCACTGTAGCATAGCTTTTATTTATTCTAGTAAGCTTTTCATAATTGATATATTTAATTATTTAAAAGCTGTAATAGAAAAATGATGAAATTTAGCCTTTAGATCAACTAGGTCCACCCGTATTTAAAAATTCTATTAGTGTTGTTCTAAACAGTCAAAATGACTAGGACATATGTGTTATATGTCTAACAAGAACGAGAAGTGTAATACTGGAACCTTGTCTTCATTTTATTTTATGCTAAGATTGTGTGAATCAGTTAGATAAAGATATCTGCCCATTTTGTAGGATTAAAATAGAAAAAAAAATAAAGGTTCTATATAATGAATGACAAATATATATTAAAATCATTATCTAAGTTTATCGCTAAATTTAGAATGAGTCGTATAAAATGTTTACATCAATCCCTCACTTAATGATTTAGTTATTTTCTTCAATCCTAAAATCTAGTATTCTATCTTACCATCCTAATTAGATTAATAAAAGTTCATAGCCGTTCTACCTGTTTGTGCAACAAGTCTTTCTCTTGGCATTTTATACCTTTATATTAGAATTAATCAATTTACATTTATTCTAAGGATCCTTTATAAGCTTTGGTCTCTAGTTATCTCTTTTGCTACTTGACTGGAGGGAAGTAGGTAGTTTTACCTCCTATTTACTTACCCCATTCCTTTTGATTTAATAACTATTAATTAAAAATATCGATGGGATTCCTATTTGTATTAGAATTAAATATACTTTGAAACTCCATCTGGAATTTATGGCAGAGGAAGTTCTTACTTAGATGATTTAGGTGTATCTGGTAATCCAGTTACTATCAAATTTTCTATCATTCTAACATTTTTTAATTGAATTCTCTCTGTTTAAGACGCTTATTAGGAAGGTACTTCTTTTCTTAAAGGCTATAATACATTAGATCCAGTGTTGAATTAAACTTATTTGCCATCCAAGGGGAACTCAGTTTTTCCAATTTCACCTAACTTTTTTTTTAATAAAATTGATTATTGAGTAGTTTATTATTCATGATCAGGGACATGAATAGTTTCATTAGGCATAAACTAAGATTTGGCTGCTTATAATGTTTGGGCATCTGTTATCAGTTAATACTCAGCTCTAGTTAATCTGATTTAGGAGGCAAATTATTAAGCATCATCTCCTGAGAGTAGATTCGAGCCTGATAATTTGATTTATAAATGTTCTGCAGAATCACTAATTTAATGTTTTACTCCTTCCTTCATTTTATGCTCAAAGTACAACTTAACTCCATTATTCATTGTGAAGACTTCATAAGGAAATTGAGATGTTTTATCAATTCTTAAAGCTTTATCTCCTATCACTTCTTTTGTGGCATCTTTGCGTTCTTATAAAACCTTATGTGTTAAAAATATACTCTATTTGGTATCTCCTATTCAGGACATTAGGGCTTATTCAATTTGATTGAGTCTCTCTTTCCTCCCTTTTTTATGGGTTATTATTATTGGTCAGGCTTTGTAGGTTCTTTAAATTCAACTTTCAATTTTTGATTGGTAGGTTACAGTTTGTCCATTTTAACAGCTCTAGCTAAAAGTATTTTTCCATCAAAATCATAAGTATACTTTTGCGTTCCTCCATCCTTTTTTTCAATCTCAGATTACAAATATGTATTACCTAACTTTGTAATTTATCTTCTTTTTTTTTTTATTCAATTTCATTCTTCTTTTTCATTTCATATAATTTAGCATTTCTTAACTTTTCTTCATATTCATCTTCATATTCTTCTTAAAATAATTATATTATTTTAGATTCAATCTAATTTTATGGTTAAGGAGTTGTAGGGAGTCTAACAATAGTTTTCTTGGTATCATAGAGTCTAGATTTAGATATTACTCTATTGGGATCAGTTGTTAATTTCTCATCAATCTATTCATTTTCATGATTTTCTTGATCTATTTGATTTAGTATGATATAAATACCAATCATCATCTAAATTCTGTTTCTTCTCCATCTATCGCAAAATATAGGTTCCTTTTTATAGATTAAATAAATACTGGTTCTTGGTCTTCGATTAAATCACAAGATTCAACTTCAATTCCTCCATCATTTAATTTAGCATTCAACAACAGCTTAGTTTCAGCTTCAATTTCACTAATAGCATTAATTGGAATATTTCTGAGGATAAACTTATTTAATAATTGTGAGTCTTACTCTCTCTTATGCTTCAGCTATAGAGTTTTTTATTATGAGATTTGATAGCTAGCGACCAATTTAAAGCGATTATGCAAAAGTACCATAATTTTATATAACCCCTGGGATTTCACCATAAACCTTGAAGTCACAAGAGAATTTACTTGATCAATGTTAAAAAAGAAGGTCAGATGCTCATCCTCTGAAAATTCAATCATTTCTTTTTCTGATAGATCATCTGCCACACTAGCACTCATTATAATAAATAATTATGACAATAATAATTGTATTTATATGTATGCTTATACTCAAATCCAATGGATAAAGTGGGCATCCTTGTGGTATGGGTCTGCTAATCTTTCCAAGGGTTGATTGAATGTACCATCCTGTTTAATTATAAATAAGGAATACCCAATGTGCAATGTGAGTGGGACGACCATGCCACCTTTTAAGAATATGTAAACACCAATTTGTATCATTGTATAATAAATGAGCTGGTTATCTGGCTCTCCATGCAAGAGATTCTGAAATTCTATTCTAAAAGGTTGGCATTTCCAAGAAGTGTAATGCACTGCAAACATTGTGATATTGATTGATATCTTTGCTATAAGATATTTGTTATGATTTACTTAGAAAATCTATCACGTGCTGTAGATATCACCATTTTTCCATGATATGGAAGAATTGAAGTAAAGTGATCACTTAATTTGGCCAAGAAGATCCACATAACAAAAACTCTTGCATAAAAATTACGTAGTGGTAACTAATTTCAAATTTTTTATACTTCTCTCAAAACCAAATATCCCAAACCGAATCCTGACAACCATTTAGTAATTGTCCATTCTCTCCAATAAGTGTGATTGGGTTTGATGAAAATGTATTTGTTAACAAACTCTTCGCATGTATATTATTAAAATGGTCTGGACAACTATGAGATTTTAATATTCATAATTACTTTAGCCAAATCCTTCTTATATTTTTCACTTGCAGATAAGAAGAATTCCTTTTTACTCCTATTGAAGACAGGGGAAAAGTTTTCATCATCAAAATCCAATGATTTCAATTCAATGTTGGCAATCATTCTGTCATCATATGCATCCTTTTTAATTTGTAATAATAATCTACTTATTCCTCTTGTGTTGGATGCCACAATTTTGCTTTTCCTTATACAATAGGCATAAATAAATTATTAATAAATAATTATATGATTTCTCCAAAATAAATCAAGTCAATATAAGTATATATAACACTCATACAAATGGACTTTTATATTGATACATTTTTATTTAAAAAAATAAACAAAATTTATTCTTATGTTAGATATTATTCATAAAAAAGTAAAGTTGGATATTGAATAAATCTATATTGACAAATCCTGTCGAACCCCTAATCATCAGAGGGAAAACGAATCTCAATCAACTAAATTGTATTAAGACGTAATCAATGATCTCCCTATTACAGGAGAATGTGACTAATCATTCTCTTTGGATTCAGAAATCATTCAATTACTTAAATATTCTTAGTATTATGGAATGCAAATACTTTCTAAATTCGTTGACTCTTCAATCCTCATCGAAAAACTCAGACTCAAGCAGGTGTCATTGAAAAAAGAATTGATGATCTATTTCCTTTAAAATGTTAGAAATCAATCGCCATTGTTGCATGACCTAATCTATTTGGAAGCGGCTAATTTAGACAAAGACATTAGATCTGCTTCAATTGAATGTATGAGCAGACTTAAAGTCAATGATGATTAAGAAATCCTCAATTTAATTAGAAAACCAAAAGACAGCTTGGAATTGTTATCGAATCATTCAAAAGGACTGCTTGTATCAATCCTAGAAGATTAATATTACATTATCAGAATAAATGCGATTAGGGCTATTATGAATTTTAATAAACAATCCACTGTATTTGCCAACCATGTCTTAGAAATATTAATTAATATGCTTAATGATGAATGCGACTTAGTAAGAATAGAAGCAATCCAAGTCCTACTAAATTACCCTAAAATTGAATTTAATAGAGGAGATTCCAATGCAATTAAATTCAATTTGAATGAATAAAGTTTCAAATTAAGAAAAGCCATCTATGATCTTATTGGTTAATCCATATTCCCAGAAACTCTCCACGATATTTTTGAATCAAGTAATTATCCTCTTTAATTTTAGTCTGTTTGAATCTAACCAAATTCCCACAAGATTTTATATACATCGCCAATTCAGTCAGGCAGTTAGCCCTTAAAAACCCTAATATTTTGTAGATACCTGACATCATCAAAAGAGAAAGACTAACATAAGAACCCAACATTTACTAAGAATCATAGGATTATATCGTCAGAATGATTTATGCCTATTACACTACAAGAAAAGAATCTGATCCATTCTACTTTTCCAAGCATTTCGCCTATTTCTCTGATAAATATCCAGACCTCTTTTAATCCAATAAAGTCACTCCAGATGAATTTTATGCCTTTAAATTGTATAACGATTATTAGCAACTAATGAAAGAAGTCTTTAATTCTCTTAAAATATACAGATTACAAGAATGCAAATAAATCTATTCAGAATTATGTGCTAAATACGAATTTGACCAATCAATTATTCCTCCCCCTCCTTTAGAATACAATCATGAGTTTAGAGTGCCTAATTGGGAAATCACTAAGTTTCAGAGCAGATCCTTTAAGTTTATTTTGCCACTAGAAGGAACTAAATTCAAAGTTTATCCAGAATTTCCATTAACCTTTGTAATATAGGGGGAGTTCAGAAATTTGAAAATGCCAGTATCAAAAAATTATGCTATCTAACTCCTATTCATGGATGGAACAAGCGAACTTAATAAGATTTCTTAAATTGAGGATAACATAATTAAAGCTACTCTCGAGATGTAAAGAAAAGTGCAAGACATCTCTTAGGCAGCCAAAATACTCTTTGTTCAATTAGCAGATGGATTATAATTGGGTAACCCTATAAACATCTATCTATAAATCTGATTTTGTTTTTATAAATAGATTTAAATATATATATTTATTCATTCACCTTGTGTTATTCCTATTTTTAAGGTCATTTTAATATGAATTTTCTTAATTTAATATTTTTATGAATAAAATTGATATAATTAAAAAATTTTCGCTTGAATATTCGGATGAATTTTTGAAAAGAGTTGAAAATTAGAGTTTGCCTTAAATTATTAAGCTCATTTTTGAGAGTCCAATTGCAAAAATAGCTAAACCTATTGATTTGAAAAATCTCAAGCAATTAAACAAACCTACATTATTTGAAATTTCAGCTGTTTAAAATATAAGCGAGCCAAAAAAGACCCGGTATATGAACACTAAGGATTGTACCTTATAATTTATTTTCTATCCAAATATTGTTGCCATCTCTTTATAAAAACACCCTGAATTAGATTAAGACTTATTTTAATTGGAAGGAAAAAAAGTATATTTTCAAAATATAAATTTAGATATTAATTCCATAGGGAACAGAAATTTGTAGATCCATTTTGATTTTAAAATAATTCACTCTTATTAATGATTACAATTAGTTACTTTGATAAGAAATTCTGATTAATTTTTTAAACTATTTTAATAATAAAAAACACTCCAATTATATTTAAAAGTTCTCTTAATACATCAATTTTTGAATTGGTTTATTCATTCCCTAAGAAGATAGATATAAGTTAGAAATTATTCCAAAGTCTCTCCAACATTTTAATTTAAATTTATATATATAGCTCATATATTAAATACTGATTCCAGTTAATACTTAAGTCAAAGGATTAAATCGCAATTAAAATAAGCATTTATAATAAAAATTTGCATAATTTCTATTATTCCTGCTTAAGTAAAATTAGTTGCTTTACATTGATTAATTATGCTATTATATTTTTTACAAAAAGAGCCAGATGAAAGATGTCATAAAGATCATTTAGCCATTGAAGATCAATTGATTTGCTTATAATATTTTGATCTCTTACTTAATTAAACAAAAACTAAACTCTATAAGGCTTTGCTTCATGTGATGGCACAAAATGCGGTGCTGACAAATTATGAATCGGGTAGTTTTAATTCACTATGAAGGTACAATCATTTGGAAATTTAATGATAAATAGGATAAAATTATGATCTTATACTCAGGCTAAATATAGGAGTATAGAGAAATCTCAGAGGATGAATTAGAAGAAAAAAGAAAAAGCCTAATGAGATTATACAAATCAGATATTTTTATAGATAGACCAGGTCGAAAGGTTACTGCTACATACTAACAAAATGGTTCATTAAGTTTTACAATTAATGATCAGCCCAGACTACGTAGAGCTTAAGTTTGTGAAATACCCTAAAAGATTGAATTGAAAAGAACAAGCAGTATACGGCACAACCGCTTTCCTCAATTACCGCAATAGTACTTGCAAGCATTAAATACAGAATTACATTAACTTTTAAAAGGCATAATCTTACACAATGAATCCTACTTTTAATATTTATTAAATCAATGCGTTTGTAATACAAAACAAACTCATTCATTTCAAGAAGGGGAATTATTAAATAATGATCCTCTGTTGAAAAAACACAACACTATGCTTCTTGCACTAACTGATTGTGTAATCATTTAGATGAATTTAAGTGATTATTAAAATGTAGAGAACTAAATCAAAATTTAAAAATAATCAAAAATTTATCGACAATTAGAAGCAGGTTTTGTTAGCGAAATTGCTAAATCAGAAACTGAAATGCATTAACTAATTAAAACCTTAATGGGTAAATTTATAAAATTTAAATATAATATTAATAGTACTATTTATTAGAAAGGACAATCTTTGACATATATTTATGTTATTGTTTCAGGGGAATGCCAAATTAATGATGATAATAATGCTTTGGCTCGGGTGAATTAAGGATGTTTATTGGGAGAAGAGTCATTTGATAATGCTTAATATTAATACAAATGCGTTACAACAACTAAATGTAAATTATATGGAGTCAAAATTATTGACATAAACATATTATGTCAACGCTACAATTGGTTTAAAAATCAATTACTAAAAAAAAAGTAGATCAAATCGAATTGGTTAAATAGTAGATGTATAGACTAATAGAATAGAAAACGAATAGATTCAACCACCCTGAAATCACAATTTCATATATAAATTAATAAGATTCCAACTACTTCACAATAATATAATAAAACTCACAGGTCTACATAATCGTAGAACATATTTGACAAAAACTAATATTAAGAGATAATGTCTTATCGTGGCTAATATAGAAATTCTAGCAGGCAGAAAATAAAGATGAAACTACCAAAACAACATTAATCTTAACCTAGTTTTTCCAAAGATTTTAGTAATGATTTTGATATCGTACCTATGCTAATGAATTTAGACAAGTAGCAAAGTAATAATCTTAAAGAATTACTAAAAAAAGGCAAAATTAAACCTTATCAATAATTTCAAAATTAAAATCAAAAACCCTCTACTGCATAATTATTATCCATTCCTTGTAAGGAGTCCACTTTAAAAATTATGAAACGTATCCAATAATATTTAGGCTGATTAAATAATGAATATTTAAATTTTCACATGTCAAAAAATTATCAATAATTTATTAGTAATGATTAAAGACGGAGATTACACTCTAATGAAATATTATAGTTAAAAATGATATTAACTAAGGATTACAGAATTATAAATAGATTTTATTTAAGAAATTAAAAGGATATTAATTACTTCTATGTTTAAAATTTTCATTCTTTGAATTACTCATGTTAAGTATGTGGAGCTCTATCTACTTTTGCAGAGTTAAGAGCTAATACTTTCTCTTCCTTTGGTTCAGGAACTGGTAAACTTTTAGGATCGTAAGGCCATTTCTCTATCATTTCTTAAGGATTTTCTATGTAGCTACCTTAGCCGAAATTGACTTTTAATCCATAGAATTTACCCTAAGAATATTATATTAATCATACATAAAATAGAGGATGGGATTGATCTTTAATGACATTTAAATAGAATGCATTAGGAACTGCATGTTTAACTGACAAGATTTACTCTGCGGGTCCTTTGATTCCTAATACATAAGCTCTTGCTTTTCCTTAAGTGTATCCAAAATACACATAAGTCCATTAATAAGGTATTAAATCGAATTGATGTGAAACTGGTTCGAAAGAAGGGTCTTTAAGAGTGTAAGTGCATGCAACCAACTAATCAATTTTAGTGAAAACTGCTAATGTTCTATCTCCAATGTATCGTTCATCTGAGCCTTCATTATTTGTAGTTAGTCTAACAAGACCTCTTAAATCATCTGACATTTCAGGTTATAAAACACCATTTTGCATCCAAAATCCGAAACTGTATTCCAAAAGACCTACTTTATTTGTGAAAGCAAATTATAACTTGTCTTTCTTTTCGTTAACATCATCGGACAATGTTGTATCAATAATATTTACAGGCCATTTAAAGTCTTCTGCATCAAGAGCTGGTACTGGTAATTTGCGATGAAGTTTTAAGACCATATCAACAACTTTCTAACTTTCATTAATGAATGCCCCAGTTCCTAAAAAGATTCTTGGATCGAATAACCAACCATGGAATCCTTTCCTTCCAAACTCTTTTGCCCCCATAACAAATTTAGCATAACCTGTCAATGCTTTATGTTAAACTTAAAGTTCAACATGTTATGCCTTCTATTATTCTCTAAATAGAACCATGCCGTAAAATTGTCCACTCTTGTACGCAGCATATACATAAGTCCAAGTTCCTTCTAATTCTACATATGGTAATTTAGCATCCAGAGCATTAGAGGGTTTGTTAATATCGTATGTACTAAATTCATAATTGCCTATGGTTAGGTATGCAGCAAGTACTCTATCTCCTAATTCACTCTTATCCTAATCTTCCTTATTAGATGAGAATCTGAAAATATTATGTTGTGGTTATCTCTCTGTTAAAGTTGTTGGGAAAGAAACTAACCATCTAGTCCATAATCCAATAGAATACTCATCAACTGATTCAGCTTCTTAAGTAAATTCTTATACTATTGTTTTTTCTGTTTCAACAACTTAATCTTCTTTATTGAACCACATATACTTTTGATTAATTGCCAAAGCATTATAATTAAGTAATAGATCTTCATAACCTCTCTTTTATACACTCACAAATGCTCCAAATCCGTAAGAGGCCACCCATTTCTAAATTTCACCTTAGAATCTCTTAGTGAATGGATCTTTGGCGACATAAATTCCAGTATAATGTGGAACAAAATGCTAAACTCCTTTGAATATCAAAGGCTTGTCTTCCTCAAATAAGTGAACTAGTGCATGCACTTCTTATATGTCTTCATTATAACCCATGTAAATATAAATCCATGCTCTCTTATTAGGACCTAATGGAACATTTTCTTCTAAAAACTTAGCCTCATTCCAATCCTTCAATCCACTCAATGTATAGGTCGACAACTTAAGAGTATCAACACAAACAGATGCAAACAATGTTCTATCTCCTTAAGATCTCTTATCATTTAAATGCTCTCGATCATTATTAGTAACTCTGAATAATACTTAGCAATCATTAGCACTTTATCCACTTACTTCAGATGCCTTGAACCATCCACTAATTGCATATTCACCAACAGATGACCATGTTTCTCCCTTCAATTCAGTTCCTCCTATTTCATCTGTTACGCTTTCTAATTTACCAATTAACTCTTATTATCCATGCTTCTCTTTGTGGATAAATCCTACTGTAAGTGATTAATCTAATGCATAATTACTATCAATAGTTTTTTTGACTTCTTCTGCCAAACCAAAGAAAGATCCAGGTCCGAAGCTTAGAGCTATCTTACTTATTATTCCTTAGAAAGATGGAACTTCTGGTTCTCCACCAATATGTAAAATGACAAAATCTCCAAGTGGCTTATGTAAAGCATCCTAATTCTTGGCTGATTACATATCTTAACCATCGTAGACAAAGAATGATGCTACTTATTTAGATCTGATATATCCCATATAAATATAATGCCATTAGCCTTCGATTCTCTAATTAGGAATTTAGTGCAATTCATTAGGAGCATCATCATTTAAATCATAGGTTGAAAATTAAAATCCACTTTATATAAGATGAGAAGCCAAAATTCTATCTCCAAGAGCTACTTTTCCAACTTCTAATTTTTCATTATAAGTTAGTCTAACTAATTGCATTTCAAGTGGTAATCTATACAATCTTTCTGGCCAAGCTTACAAGAATCTGCACCAGAATCCAATGCTGTATTCTTACATAGATTCAATAGGCTTATCTGGTTAATCATTAAACCTAATTGTCTGAGGTTATCCAAGTATTTATTTCTCACTTTTTTCCCATTTGTGAATTTTCTCTTATGAAAATAATTTAGGCCCTAAAATGTAAACTGGCAACTAAAGGAAATTATCATTTCTAAATGCTCCTTCTCCAAAGTTGACTGTAAGTTAAGCCAATCTGCTAGAGTAATTTTCCAAAAATCCATCTCTTGCTACGAATAACAGATGTTTCGAAGCCACAGCATGTAAAACTGGCTCAAGACCTTTATTTTCATGAGTATCTGCTCTTAGATAATATTGGATCTTTCTCTCCTTCTTGGAGTAGGCAAAGTAAGCAAAAGTCCAAATCTCTAATTACTATTTAGGTATATTGCATTCGTATGGAATATTTAAAGTGTAATCTTACAATGAATAAGTGCTGAATAAGGCTGTTCCAATATGAGCAAGCATTAATACTTTATCACCGACATTTTTAGCATCATCTTCTCCTTTATTAGATGTTAATCTGTAAATTACTTAATTTGGTTTTGTTGCAGTCTTAAACCATCTAAACCATAATTAAACTGAATATTCTCTTGCTTCTTATTCAATAACAATGGGATTTTCAATTTTTAGATTGGTAGCATCTTGTTTTCCTGCAATAACTTCAAATTATTTTTGATTTGATATAATTTCTGGTTTTGGATCCTTATTCTTAATTCTTGCCAAAATGCCTTATTTATTATCAATAAAGGCTCCAGGTCCAAGGTTAAATCTCACTGTAGTTATTTGTCCATTGAAATTAGGATAGAATCTTCCTGCATGACCAACAGTTAATTACAAGTAATCTTACAATAAATTATGAAGAACATCCATTTAAATACCAGCTGTAATATCATTATATGAAGTAAAAGCGACTGCGTGTCCAACTGTTTAGGATATTCGCTTATAACTGAAATAAATATATGTCCATTCGCTTTCTGATTCAATTAAATATGGAATGTTTCCATTTACATTGTTGGATTAAGGTTGCACATTATAAGTTGAAAAATGATGAACACCTTTACCCTAGAGGATTAATAATACTCTGTCTCCAGGTTATTCAAAGTCCTTATAGTCTTTTTACGATGTCAATCTTGCTAGACCCATCCATTAGGGTTGTTAATACAAAATGCTTTTCTTACCATAATGCTAGAATCTAGCCCAAAATCCGTAACCATATTCGCTTACACCATGGAGATGCAATTTTTCACTTTGTTCAAATTGAACATGCAAAGGAACATCCTTTTCATTTGACCCACATTCAAGAACTTATTCATTATGATGAGCTTCTTATCCAGCCTATTCCAATTTAATATGATCAGTTCCACTAACAAATCCAAAATGAACCTTGATGTTCTCATCTGAATCGAAATTGCCTTCTCTATATGAACCTTCACCTACATTTATAACCCAAGTCTTCATGGATCCTTAAAATTTCTATTCTTCAGAGGAAATGATAATTGAAAAAACTGCTACATAAAAATGAGTCACTTAATCTTAATTGAATTTAGCATCAGTAAATGTGAACTTAACATATCCAAATGTTTTCTTCATTACCTATGAATAACCATAATAAATATAGGTCCATTAATCCCAGTATTCTCCTAATTGCTATTCTTATGTAACAACACCTGAGCAATCATCTCCTTTGCATGAATAAGTGTTAAAGTTGTATGATTAATCAGATCTCAGGATTTGTAAAGTCTATTCAAATTTACCATTTAGATCATCTAATTTCTTTTAAGCCATTGATGCAATATGGAATGTTTTTCCAAGTTTTTATGCTCCACTCCACTTTACCCACCCAGAAATACTATATTCTTTAATACCTTGAAATTTATCAAATTAAAACTTCTAACTGGGTTAATCAACTGGTGTTCCAATTAATTATTGAGTTTATCTGCTTATGGGACGAATTTGAGCTTTATCTGGAAGAGTGTTTTATGTGGATAATTTTAAATCATCTGCTGAACTTATATAAGATCCTGGGCCAATCGAACATTAGATCTTACATAATTATCCATTGAAAAGAGGAGCTGAACTTTTTCCAATAACAAATTCAACATATTCCAAGAGGAAATCATGCAAAATATCAAAAACTACCTCTTTAATTTCTCCTTCCAATCCAAACTAAACATATCCCTTAGCGATACCATTAGTACCCACTCTCTTATAACCAAAGTAAACATAATTCCAAGAACCTTCAATATTATCAAACTGAATTTCATCTTTGGCCTTGTACGTATAAAATTCATAAGCATCTTTACTTAATGTAACTGCTAGAGTTTGGTCTTTTTCTGTTGAAGGTCTCGTATTTGCACGCTTTAGTTTTCCATCTACTTGTTCAATTAAATAAGGTGCTGTACCAAATCTTGCTATATTGTGGACAGCTCCTCTTGAGGCTAAAAATTTGGGTAATGTTTATAACCACCTTGTCCATAAACTGAATGAATATTCACTTTAACCATTCAGTCTCAATTTATTATCATCATGCAATAAGATTTTGTCAACTATTGGTTATTCAGCGTCATATTAAGAGTCTCTAACAAGATTTGGATCTGCTGCATCATCCTTGTATTGGATTGGTTTAACAAGTTGATAAACTCCAACAGCTCCATCGCCATAGAAATATTATTAACCAAAGTCAAGACTCTATTTAAATGCTCCAGGTCCTAAATATATTCCAACATATCCAATCTTTCCGTTAAATGAAGATATTTATTCATCTCCTCCAATAGTGAAATACAATTTAGTTACTAATTTGTGTTGTATTGGGTCCAAAACAACTTCATCTGCTTTTCCTGGTCTAATTAATGCTCCATAAGTTTTTAATTTATCATTATCATATCCAAAATAGACATAAGTCCAAATCAAATTTGGAGATTCAACATTTTTAGAAATGTATGATGAACCTTTTGCTTTATTACCTTATATTGTGTAAGTATTAAAATAGACTGTGCTTTTTGCTCCTCCTCCATATGTATAATGTATTTCTAAGGCTCTATCTCCTAATACTCCTTTATTTGGTTATTTTTTTTGAGTTGATCTTAAATTAAATATTTAGAAAGTATTTTATTCGTCAACCTTTAAATCATCAATCCATCTAAACCAACCTGCTATGCTATACTCCTCTATGATTAGAGAAGATTCTTATGGATTCAATACTTAAGAATCTCCTTTATCATTGGCACTAAATTGTTTTGGAGTTGTTAAAACTTCCAAATCAGTTAAACTACTAACTGCTTATGGAGGATTGCTAACAGACTTTATCAATTCATTTAATTTTTACTCAGAGTCTATAAATGCTGGGGCATCTATATCATAGAAGATATTAGCAAATTATCCATTAAATCCTTAGTAAGAAAGATGTTTGCCTCCTATTATTAATTTAAAATAGGTCGGAGGTACATGTAAACATGATATTTCTGTTTTTAAGAGCTTACCGTTATTTCCATAACCTAATACAAAACCAATAGCAGACTTTTTAGCCAAACTGTATGAAAAAGTTATGAAATACCACATGCTTTCTAATTCTTCATTTAAAGCAACCACTGAATCCTTCACCTTTTTTTTATCTCCATGATCATAAGTTGAAAAAACAAAAGTATTCTCTAATAAAAAGATGGACAGCGTTCTATCTCCATAAAATGTGAAATCTTTATAATCTTAATTAGATGTCAATCTTGATATAAAATAAAATGTCTAAGCTTAACGAGAATGTATTTTAGGAGCACTTTCTGTGTATCTCAACCAAAATCCATATCCATATTCATCTGAGTCCTAAAGCATTTCTCGATCTGCAAATTCATATTACTCAGCTGGTTCTCCATCAAAGGCACTCGAGACGTATTTGGTTGACACAGGAATAATTATTTTTTCTTATGATGGTCTTGTGTTTACCTTATGTTTAGGAGGAACATATTAAGTTGGTTCATTAGGATTGTATTCATCCTTTAGAGAATGTATTTTTATAGAGCTATCTCTTTCTATTTCTTTAACTATTTATTTATTTTCCTTGTTCTATGTTTCTTCGACTTTTGTTTTTTCAAGTTTTAATGCGTCAGAAACAAGTTAGCTAGCCTCTTTAGGATTTTGCTCTTCCTTGCTATTTGTTACTGGATTTTATTAATCACTTTCGTGATTATTTGATACCTATTCTTTCTATTTTTAACTATTCTTATCAGATTCTAGACTCTCTTATGATTATTATTTCTATGGATTATCTTATTATTTTTCAGATTCTACCTGAGGCTTTTTATTCTGTTATTATTTCTATTCGTCCTATTCAGTGCCTGTTTATTCGTCACCTTCTTTTTTACCATCATTATTATAGCTTTCTTCATTTGAGAAAGAATCAAACTAGTCATCCCAAGATTGTATAATTAATGATCTCTAATTTTTAGTTTTTTGAACTACAGACGATCTTCTGAATGTATTATCAACTGGATCATATTCATAATATATAATTTTGTCATCAAATTCTTCAAAGTAAATATAATTATCTTCCTTCTGAGAATCGACTTAAAAATTCTCTTACTCTTCTGGTTCCATTTATGTATCCGAGCCTGAGTTGAAAAGAATCTTTTTTGAAATTGGTTTTTATGAGGTAGTTAATGGAATTTATCCTTCACTTTTTTATTATTCAGTTGCATCACTTTTTGCTTGATTTTGTGAGGATGGTTTTTGAACAACTGACTTTTTAATATTTTTTCCCAATTTAGCCAACTTTTATTTCGTTTTTTTGACAAGTTTTTTCACTAATTTTTTAATTTTTTTCTTCCCTCCTTTTCCGTCTGGTACTTCTTCTTCAACTTCCACTTCAACTTCTATGTATTCTTCTTTTCCTTCTTCAATATCTTTAACCTCTCCTTCTGATGCCTAATAATTACCATCAGGATCTTTTGAGTCTTCATCTGTGTAATCATTATTATCTTCTTAATTCAATGAGCTTTGAGCCTCTGCAGGAATATTATCATTCTTTAATTCTTCATCCTCCTTAATATATTAATCGCTTGTCTATGGGGCGGGATCATCAGTTTTCTATTCGTGCTTGTCTTCAATGACTTATTAAGGTTTTTAAGCTTGTGCTTTTTGTTATTATTTTAATTCTCTTTCTGCTTTTTATTTTGCCGATATTGGAGATTAAAGCTTTGGATTACTTTTTTTTACAACAACTTCTTCAACTACTTCAGGTTCCTCTTCTTATAAAGGTTATTGAGGTTTGGCAACTACTTATTAAGGTCCTTGAGCTTGAGCTTGAGCTTGTGCTTGTGATTTTTATTACTATTTTAATTCTCTTTCTGCTTTTTATTTCGCCGAAATTGGAGACTCAAGTTTTTGAACACTCTTTTTAACAATAACATCTTCAACCACTTCTGGTTCCTCCTCTTATACAGGTTATTGAGGTTTTGCATCTACCTATTAAGGTCCTTGAGCTTGAGCTTGAGCTTGTGCTTTTTATTACTATTTTAATTCTCTTTCTGCTTTTTATTTCGCAGATATTGGAGACTCAAGTTTTGGAACACTCTTTTTAACAATAACGTCTTCAACCACTTCAGGTTCCTCCTCTTATACAGGTTATTGTGGTTTTGGTCCTTGACCTTGACCTTGACCTTGACCTTGACCTTGACCTTGACCTTGACCTTGACCTTGACCTTGACCTTGACCTTGACCTTGACCTTGACCTTGACCTTGACCTTGACCTTGACCTTGACCTTGACCTTGACCTTGACCTTGACCTTGGGCTTGTGCTTTTTATTATTATTTTAATTCTCTTTCTGCCTTTTATTTCGCCGATATTGGAGACTCAAGTTTTGGAACACTCTTTTTAACAATAACGTCTTCAACTACTTCAGGTTCATCTTCTTATAAAGGTTATTGAGGTTTGGCAACTCCTTATTAAGGTCCTTGAACTTAACCTTGACCTTGAGCCTAGGCTTTTTATTATTATTTTAATTCTCTTTCTGCCTTTTATTTCGCCGATATTGGAGACTCAAGTTTTGGAACACTCTTTTTAACAATTACTTCTTCAACCACTTCAGGTTCCTCCTCTTATACAGGTTATTGTGGTTTTGGTCCTTGACCTTGACCTTGGGCTTGTGCTTTTTATTACTATTTTAATTCTCTTTCTGCTTTTTATTTCGCAGATATTGGAGACTCAAGTTTTGGAACACTCTTTTTAACAATTACTTCTTCAACCACTTCAGGTTCCTCCTCTTATACAGGTTATTGTGGTTTTGGTCCTTGACCTTGACCTTGGGCTTGTGCTTTTTATTACTATTTTAATTCTCTTTCTGCTTTTTATTTCGCAGATATTGGAGACTCAAGTTTTGGAACACTCTTTTTAACAATTACTTCTTCAACCACTTCAGGTTCCTCCTCTTATACAGGTTATTGTGGTTTTGGTCCTTGACCTTGGGCTTGTGCTTTTTATTATTATTTTAATTCTCTTTCTGCCTTTTATTTTGCCGATATTGGAGACTCAAGTTTTGGAACACTCTTTTTAACAATTACTTCTTCAACCACTTCAGGTTCCTCCTCTTGTACAGGTTATTGAGGTTTGGCAACTCCTTATTAAGGTCCTTGAACTTAACCTTGACCTTGAGCCTAGGCTTTCTATTACTATTTTAATTCTCTTTCTGCTTTTTATTTCGCAGATATTGGAGACTCAAGTTTTGGAACACTCTTTTTAACAATAACGTCTTCAACCACTTCAGGTTCCTCCTCTTATACAGGTTATTGTGGTTTTGGTCCTTGACCTTGACCTTGGGCTTGTGCTTTTTATTACTATTTTAATTCTCTTTCTGCTTTTTATTTCGCAGATATTGGAGACTCAAGTTTTGGAACACTCTTTTTAACAATTACTTCTTCAACCACTTCAGGTTCCTCCTCTTGTACAGGTTATTGAGGTTTGGCAACTCCTTATTAAGGTCCTTGAACTTAACCTTGACCTTGAGCCTAGGCTTTCTATTACTATTTTAGTTCTCTTTCTGCTTTTTATTTTGCCGATATTGGAGATTAAAGTTTTGGATTACTTTTTTTTACAACAACTTCTTCAACCACTTCAGGTTCCTCTTCTTATACAGGGTTATTGAGGTTTTGCATCTACCTATTAAGGTCCTTGAACTGAACCTTGACCTTGAGCCTAGGCTTTCTATTACTATTTTAGTTCTCTTTCTGCTTTTTATTTTGCCGATATTGGAGATTAAAGTTTTGGATTACTTTTTTTTACAACAACTTCTTCAACCACTTCAGGTTCCTCCTCTTAAACTGGCTCTTGTGATTACTCATACTGTTTATCTTCTGTATTTTGATAATCAACTTGCTCATCATTGTATTAATTATCGTCATCCTCTTCTTCGCTCTCTTATTCAATTCGTTAAGAATTTCTTCCATTATCATCATCTTCATCATCAATATTTATATTAAATGGTGTGTCATCTTCCTCCCCTTATGGACAAACTTAATCTTCAAAGGCTATTGAAACTTCACCTTCATTTCCATTATGTAAATGAACAATTTTTTCATGCCTCAACTACTTATATTTAGGATTAGACTAAAAAGGCTAATCTTAGTTTGCTGCTTATTAGTGAGATGATTAATTATCAAATCTTGGATCATTGGACTCTGGTTGATCAGATCTTCCTGGAGGGAGTCTAGTAGAAGGTTATCTAGCTTCTTTTGGCTATCCTTAATAATTTGGATTTGATTAAAATGGTTTATCTTAATTTGCTGCTTATTAGTGAGATGATTAATTATCAAATCTTGGATCATTGGACTCTGGTTGATCAGATCTTCCTGGAGGGAGTCTAGTAGAAGGTTATTCTAGCTTCTTTTGGCTATCCTTAATAAGTTGGATTTGATTAAAATGGCTTGTCTTAATTTGCTGCTTATTAGTGAGATGATTAATTATCAAATCTTGGATCATTGGACTCTGGTTGATCGTATCTTCCTGGAGGAAGTCTAGTTGAAGGTTATCTTGCTTCTTTTGGCTATCCTTAATAATTTGGATTTGATTAAAATGGTTTATCTTAATTCGCTGCTTATTAGTGAGATGATTAATTATCAAATCTTGGATCATTGGACTCTGGTTGATCAGATCTTCCTGGAGGGAGTCTAGTTGAAGGCTATCTAGCTTCTTTTGGCTATCCTTAATAAGTTGGATTTGATTAAAATGTCTTGTCTTAATTTGCCGCTTATTAGTGAGATGATTGATTATCAAATCTTGGATCATTGGACTCTGGTTAATCAGATCTCCCTGGAGATAGTCTTGTAGATTACCTTTATGAATCTTTAGGGTTTTCATCATACATAAGATTTTCTTAATACTATTTATCCTCATTTAGATCTTCTAGATAATTCGAAACATTACCATCAGTAATTGAAGATTGTTAATCTTAGTTTTCAGTACTTATATATTGATTCTTTTTATAAGTTGGATATGATTAAAATGGTTAGTCTTAGTTTGCTGCTTATTAATGTGATGATTGCTTATCAAATCTTGGATCATTGGACTCCGGTTAATCAGATTTGCCTGGAGGAAGTCTAGTTGAAGGTGATCTTGCCTCTTTGGGGATATCCTTAATAAAGTTGGATTTGATTAAAAATGGCTTGTCTTAATTCGCTGCTTATTAGTGAGATGATTGATTATCAAATCTTGGATCACGAGATTCTGGTTGATCGGATCTTCCTGGAGGAAGTCTAGTAGAAGGTTATCTAGCTTCTTTTGGCTATCCTTAATAAGTTGGATTTGATTAAAATGGCTTGTCTTAATTTGCTGCTTATTAGTGAGATGATTAATTATCAAATCTTGGATCATTGGACTCTGGTTGATCAGATCTTCCTGGAGGGAGTCTAGTTGAAGGTTATCTAGCTTCTTTTGGCTATCCTTAATAAGTTGGATTTGATTAAAATGGCTTGTCTTAATTTGCTGCTTATTAGTGAGATGATTAATTATCAAATCTTGGATCATTGGACTCTGGTTGATCGTATCTTCCTGGAGGAAGTCTAGTTGAAGGTTATCTTGCTTCTTTTGGCTATCCTTAATAATTTGGATTTGATTAAAATGGTTTGTCTTAATTCGCTGCTTATTAGTGAGATGATTGATTATCAAATCTTGGATCATTGGACTCTGGTTGATCGTATCTTCCTGGAGGAAGTCTAGTTGAAGGTTATCTTGCTTCTTTTGGCTATCCTTAATAATTTGGATTTGATTAAAATGGTTTATCTTAATTGGCAGTTTATTAATGGGATGATTAATTATCAAATCTTGGATCATCAGACTCTGCTAAATCTGATCTTCCAGGTTTTAATCTGGTTGACCCAGTATAGTCTTGTGGAAATTAGCTTTAACATAACTCTTTTTTATTCTAAAGTTCTTATATTTTTCTATACAATTCTTAACTATTTGGATATTAATAGCTCTAGTTTAAATATTATTAAAGTTGTCTTTCAATATTATATAAGTTTTTAATTATAGTGTTTGCTTTTGTAGCTCTTTCATTTTATGTAGTTACATAAGAAAATTCCCTCATTTATTATAATATTTCATCAATACTAAATTTTGCCCAACTACTTTATTTTTGAGCTAGAGAGATTTCCAAAACAGATGATGAAAGCCTTTCACTAATTTGTAAAAACATTTCTGTAAATAATTTTCATAAAATATTACCTTACTAAATTCCTTCAATATGCTTCACCTTTTCCACTAATTTAACTATTTATTCAATTATTTAGAGGTCGGTCTGTAATTTTTATTGATTATCAATAATATCGATCCATTTAAAAAGCTCTTGGATGACAAAATCGTAGAATCTTGGCTCCATTTCACAATTGAATCGATCTATGCTCAAATGAAATGCTTCTTCTAATTTTAATTCTTTTGATAATTTTTATTCATACCTCTTCCTAAAGTCATTTAATCTTTTGAATTAGTTTAGTTGGCAACAGCAACTAACAGAAGGACTAGAATCAATTATTTCATAATAAATTTATAATCCGTTTTTATGTTTAATTTTTGCAGACAAAAGGTACAAGTTTTTAATTATAAACATCATTTATTATTTTATTATGTTTAATTTGTGATGAAGGACAAGAGAATTAGTTTTAAAATATATTATCAATTTTAAGAATTTTGGGATTATAGAAATAATTGTATCTATTTATATTCTGAATATGTTTAAATATATCGTAGAATCTAGTTAAAAAGCAAAAGAGATTAGGAATGTTTTATCATCTAGTGTACCAATAGAAACAGATATTATTATTTTTTTTTAATTATATTTCTTCATACCAAAGAATTAGAGGAATCTTAATTGCATTCTTTCATTTATAATTGTTAATCATTATTATATTGATAAATTATACATTTTGTATTTTCCTAACTGCTTGTGTAGTTAAGTGTAATTAATGTTTTTAAAACTGGTAGAAACCAAGGTTAAAGGCTTTAAAATAGACAACAATCTTCAAATCTTATGCTTATTAAATATTAATATAGATTTTCATTAAATTTAATAGAGTTAATCACTAACAAAAGATGGATTTTAAACGTTATATATTTATTCATTTGTAGAACCTAGTTATAAAAATGTATTATATGCACAGATTAATTAATTCCAAATTAAGGTTGTGGTTAACAAATATCTATTTAAACCCAATTTACACGAAAAAGTAAAAATAATAACTGTTGTATCTACTACTAAATTTTAAGATTTTCAAAAAAATTAAATTGAGTGCTTCACCTATTAATTGATAAATCATTATATACTTGAATATCACATAGCTTTAAATTATCAAGAATTTATTAGTCCCTCACCACTTCTTAGAAGATTAAAGAGATCATTAAATAAAGATCATGGTACTTGAAGTAAAATTTACTTCTGATATTTTCTATATTGGTTATGTTTTCAAATAAGACAAACTTTATTCTGGATGAAAGTTAATCTTATTAAGAGTTTCCAAGAATAATGTTGATTTTTTCCATATGGAGATATCATATCATTTTTGAATGTAACACACTTATTAAAAAAATAACATTTTTTTTCTAAGAATTTTCAACACCAGAGAAGATTTCATGAAACTAAATCAAATTCAACACCTAATTTTAACAAAGATTAAGAAATTGGCATGTTACTTTATTGAAAAATATTTGCCAATATGAAATTAATTAGAACTAGTTTTAAAGAAATTTATAATCATCAAAGTTAATTTTTCAAAGTTAAAAATTTTAATATAAATATATTAGGAATTTGAGGTTACCGAATTGAATAAAATATTTAATCAACAAAATGGATGGAAGATAAATGATATAAAGTATTACAAAGACAAGGAAAAAATAATATGATTTAGGCGAATTAGATAAAATAATTTCATAAAGGATAAGTGAAATTAAATTGAAAGGAAAATAGAGCCAATAATGATATGGTAACATTTTCAAGGTTGAATAACGGCAAAAAAATGAGTTAAATTAGTAAAAGATAAGAATTATATCACAAACAGTGAGGAAAGATAATTAGATTTAATATCTTGATAAAACCTATTTTTATTGTTCTATTTAGATCTTTTAATAGAATAAATCAAATAAAATACCAAATGTTTTTACTTTGAGGGACTATGTTCAAATATTTATTATTTTTATAGAATGTTGATTTATACTAACAAAATAATAAAGGTTTTTAATAATTAAAAAACATGATAATGATGTTTTTAGGGAAAATTCTTAATTCTAAAATTATTGTCATTTTTTCAATTATAAAATTTTGATATTATAAATTGATTAGCTATAAGGAAAGCTTTCAGTAAAACAAAATTAAATATGTACTTTAAACCCTATTAATTATTTTACAAAGGCAAACTTTCATTTTATTTATAATGATTCTTAATTTTGTGATTAATAGAGATTTATATTTTGATTAATATTTATTATTAAGAAAAGAATAGTAGCAGAAAACTTCTTGATTAATTTTGTTAATATTTTTTTATTTAAATTCAAACAAATCAATGAATTGCAGCCTCTTCTCTTATTATGTTGAATAGACATTGCCAAATTATGTTGAATAGAAATTGGAGGAATGTTTTGTATAATTGAGTAATAATTAAAACATAATAATGTGTGTCGACCTGATATGTGAATAGATTGAATTTTGTCGAAAATTGTGTAATCGATTGTAAGCACAAAAATAATTATTAATATTGATTAAATTATTGGAACATCAAATCTATTCGATAAAAGATGTTGAAAAAAATAATACGTATCTGCTATCCTATTAAGATGTGTATGTATTTTAAATAATACTCAGAATGCTTTGTATAATGATTTAATTCGAATCAAAAAAATATGATGATAATTTTGACAATGATTATACAGAAAAGTAAGTAATATTTAATAAATTTTAGATTTAGTAACGATTTAGTTAAGTGTTTCTTAATATTAAGAACTAATTAAACAAACGAATTAGACTAATAATTATTAGAGATGTTTCTAAAATTATAATCAAGATCTGTTCTATTTTATAAGTATTTGACAAAATTGAGTGAACAATTTTAATTGAGAAATTGTTGTTTATCACTAAGGAAATTAAAATTGGAGTTAAAAAAAAAACAGAGAGAATAAATCATAGGAAAAAGACGTTAATGTGATTCAATCAAATAAGAATTTAAAGAAGACTGCTCCAATTCATTTTTTGAATAAAATGATTTTAGAATTAAAGATAAAAGGCTTTAAATGATAATGAATGTGAAATAACCAAAATAAGAACAACAATTGATATCATTTTAAGATATATTAAAATAGAAAGAAAATACAAAATTTATCAATACTACAGAATCCACATTGAGTCGGCCTTCATTAAATAAAAGAACAATAAATGGTGGCATCAATGGAAAATACAAAGTATTTAAATATATTTAATTTCAAGTTAGGAAATGAGATAAAAGTACTCAGAAAAACTACTTCTTCCAGCAATAAAAAAAACAATAAAGATGAAATGCAACCATATTAAATTTTATAATAATAATACTAATTAGAATTTTGCCGAGAGGTAAGTAGGAAGCTACTAAAATTATAGTAGAAGAAGTAAATGAATTGGAACAGCGAATATTTAGCTGCTGATACCGAATCTGATAGTTGTTTTAATTGATAATTTAATTCATAAACTAGTCGTTTTTGTTGTAAATCTAAGCCTTTTTATTGTGTTCATTTTCATAAATATATTTTAATGAAAACATTATTTCTTATTGCCTTGATTGCTATTGCATTCACAGCTAGAGTTTAAGAAAGAAGCCTTTCAAAAATTACAACAGATTTGAAAAAGAGTACATATGGAAGTGCTCTTCTTCATTTGGTTGAACTACATTCAATGGCTGGTGGTCCAGTCTAAGAGTTGATTGATGCAATCGAAGAATTAATTAATGATCTTGAAGAAGAACTGGAAGAATTAGAATTCAATTTCTAATAGAGAACAAATGAGCACAATTCATTAGTCATAGGATATGAATAAGATATTTAAGATGCTGTGATTGGTATTTTACTTATAAATTGTTAGATGTCAATAATACATAGGACACTTTAGATAATTTATTATTCCCAAGAAGAGAACAACTCTAAGTGAGAATCGAATAAATTTAAGAAAACTAAGAAGCAAATAGAAAAAATTATGATGAAGCTGTTCTTACAAGAGAATAAGAACATGAAGATTTTGAATTCTAAATTGCAGAATTGAATGATGCCACTACAGCTGTTGATGATGCTTTAGCCCTCCTTTCCTCATTAACAAATCCATCACTTCTTTAGATTAAGAGATTCTAAAATTCCTTAAAGAACATTGAATAAAAGATCAAATCAAGATCAAAGATGGCTCCAATGATTAAAGCTCTTATCACATTGGCTTCAAATTAAAATTTCTCAGATTAAGGCATTATTGGCTAAATTGTTGATACTCTTAATGAATTTAGAAATGCAATTGTTGACTCAATTAATGCCTAAACAGCTGCTGAAGCTGATGCTTAAGCTGAACATGAAGAATATCTTGAATAATTGGATGCTGAATATGCTGAATTCTAAAGACAAATCAACAGAGTTAATGTTGATTTGACTGCAACAAATGGTAAAAAATAAATTGAATTTATTTAGAGAAAATTGATTAATTAAGTGAATTTAGAGACTAAAGAGAAGCCGATAGAAAATAATACACAGCAGAACTTGAATTAGAAAATAACACCTATGCTGAAGAAACCGATATCTACACCAACTTAAAGAACGAATTTACAAGAGAACTTGGAATTAGTGAGCAAGCATTGTCAGTTGTTTAAAGTGCTGACTTTAGTAACATTTAAGTTTGAAAGGAATGACTTTAAGTTTCTTTTTAATATGCAAGAATAAATTTACAATTATAATTTTTTTCATTTCTAAAATATTTGATTTGATTTTTAATCGTGAAAATCTTATAATATCATCATTAAATGAATAATCATATAAGCTGTTGCTTATCAATCATGCTTTTATAAAATCTTTTAATTAATTTATAAATATCAATTTATTTTAACTTTGTTGCAACAAAAGAATCTGATTAGCTTAACTATAGAATTATGAATTTTGAAAATCTATTTTAGCAACACTGCAAATTACATTAGCATAGCAAGAGTAAGTTTTCGATCACTTTTAAGTGCATCAATCCTTGCAGTATTAAATTAACTATAGCCTATGTAAAAAAGCAAAAAAGTGATTTAGATAAGAATTCGTAAACCATCAAATAGGGCTAGGACCCATGCAATTAAAGGTTTAATGAATCATAAATTGCAATAAAGGATACATAAAATAAATAAATTAATAATCAACAACATTGCTTTAAATAACAAGTATATAACATATCTATTAAAAATTCTATAGATCTAAATACTAAATAAGGTGATTTATAAAGAAAATTTTAGATTAAAGAAGCAAAAATAACATTAATCATATGAGTAAAAATATAAATGAACTAAAATTCTATTTTTATAAATAATAATTATTGAAATAATAAAAAAGAAAAATGCAAATTAAACCACTGAGTAAAACTTTCAAAGGAAAAAATATGTTCATGTTATTTGAAAGAACACTTCTAAAAAATGTCTATCAATTGATTTTATATTAGGATTAAGAAAGAGAATAGATTTATATTCCGACTTAAAGGTCTTTTTTGCAAGGTGGTGATTTTAAAGCAAAAATTGCACAAGCATGTTGAACAATTAAATAAATATTGTTTATATCAATTTTTTAGAGAAAAACTTAATCACAGCAGAAGTGATGACAAAGTTCCGTAAGTCAATTAACTTATAGGCTAACTTAAACAACTAAAACCTAATCCATAAATCATGAGTACTAAAAATTAGGGATAAGAAATTAATAAAATTAAACTTTTTATTTTTTCTAAAGAATTCCAAAAAAATTCTAGTTTTTAAAATCACTGATTTTTTTTTGTAAAAATAATACTATATTTTGAGAATAATAATTATAATGTTATTATTATTGATTATCAGATGAAAGTAGAATTTATTTTATGTAATTAGAACGAGTTTAACTGATGAACATTTAATTCGAATTATTATTTAGAAAATAAAAATTCTCATACATTTTTAATAATAATTTGATGATAAATCATTATTTAATCATAAATTTATAAGGCCAATATAAATAGTGCAATTTACTTTGTGAAATAAAAATATACTCAAATTACTTTGCTGTGTTTTTCTTAAAGTGATATTAATTTATATGTAAACTAATTTGTGATCGTTATTCAAATTTTGAAGTGAATTTTATACTTTATCATTAAATGTTCAATTTTCTAATTTATATTAAAATTCTTACGCATTAAGAACAGCATCTTAAGCATCTCAAATAAATCCTTTGAAATTAATTATTTATTCACTCTCTTTTGTGAAATGATTCATTTGAAAATCCATTTCAAAGCAGAATTCGGTTTAGCATTGTATGTCTCTGGAAATTCAAAATATTTAGGGTAATGGAATCCTAAATAAGCAATCAGAATGAATTGGAATGAAGTAACACTTAATTTAAGCTTAGAATGATATTTGGGAAGTGGAAGTAGCGTATCATGAAATGGAATATAAATATTTTATTTCTCAATACGAGAGTGTTTAAACAATTTTGTGGGAATCAGGACCTAATAGAGTAACTACCAATCATGCTATTGATATATGGAACTACCGAAAAGTTTGCTTTTAATGCTTGAATCCATCAAATTACGAAGTTTATATTTCTGGATCACCAGAGTCTATGGGACAATTTTAAAAAAGAATCAGAATGAAAAATAAACAAGGGATCTCATAATACGTTTGCCAGTTAGACATTACAGATTCTTAGATTCAATATTAATATCACTTTCTGACTAAAAGTGAATTTTCAAGCCCTGTTTATAAGCTGAATTTAGAATAGGAATGTATAATTGTTTTCTTAATTTTAGAATCATATTATAAGGATGCCTTACTTGTTTATTAGGATGGACTGGCAAAGGTAAAATAAATGCTTTTTTAACTGAATAAAAATATTTGTTACGGATATGTCCCGTAGACAAAAGAAGATTATAGAACTCTAAAGAAATTTAATCTAAAGACAATCGTGGAATTCTGTAATACCTAAGAGAAAAGTTTATTGGAACAATAACATTAGAAAGATGACTGCCTTCATATGATAGTCAATCTTTACCATTTTAAACAAGAGAATTTCACTCAAAGATTGCTTTAACTTATTCAGGTTTTTATCTAAAAATACAAAGTAAAGAATTTAATTTAAAATAGTTTATTTATATCTGTAATAATTCGCTCTCTCATCTTAGAAAATATCTATAAGTCTATGAAAAACTCTCAAAATGCCAATGAAGCATTGAATAAAATATTCTAATGTGTATAAATCTATTCTAATAAGTAACAAAATATTATAATTCATCTTTCTTTTGTATCAGTATTTTATATATAATTCCAGAACTATTATTATTATTCATTCCAATTATGAACTTCCTTATTAAGTGACTCCCCTTCATTGTAATTCAATAAGATTTCTTATTCAGGGTCAATATTTTTTATAGCAAATATAGCCAATTGATATTATCCTAAAAAAAATGATAATTTTATATTTTACCACAAGTAAAAATTTGATTTGTTCTACAATTATTTAAATTTAGGCTGTTATGATTGATGAATCTGCTTTCATTTCCGCAAAATCTACTGTCTAATGAATATCTCTCATCACTTAATTAGTAATTATAGAATGAGAATGCATCATCAAATTAATCTCTTATTTCGTCTTCATCATCAATTATAGCCTCCCCTATATATAAAATAATTAATTCTCCTTTCATTATAAAGTGCTTTGAAAATAGTCCAAGTCCACTACAAACTGTAGATCGAGCTAAAAGGGTAGGTTTCACATTTTTTATTAATATTTATGTGTTGGAACAAATAAAGTTAGAATCAATTGAACAGCATTTACAAACTAAAGGGTCACATTCCATATTATCCTTTCTGCAAGAGCATCGGCTATCAAAAGAGCATCGATCCTTGCAATTACAACCCCGATATTTTTTAAGGCATAAATTGGAAGGACAATCACAATATTTTGAACAAAATGTTTCACATTTACATTATTCACATTGAAAATCTTATTTATGACAGCAGGATATATATAATGATGCAGATTTATATGGATTATTAATTAATGCGTTTTAATCTTTATCTTATTAGATTTCTTTTAGGGCTTTTATGTAATCTTCTCTTAGTTCGTTATATTAAAGTTTAGCTAAAAGAAAAATTGATAAGCAGTCGAATTTATGCAGTTTAGCTAAAATGCAAGGATCTTAATCAATTTTTATTGTTTTTTTCATATCAAGAAGATTTTGCGGTAAGTTGTTTTTTTTAATTTGATTATAATTGTTAGGATTCTTATAGCATTTAACACTGCATGCAAATTTCATATTATATTACAAGACATCGTTAACCCATATAATTTTCTTACCATTTACTTTATAATTCAATGCTTAGCAATAATCTAAGAGATTTCTTAATTAAGATAATTGATTATTAAATTTACAATTGCATTTAGATGAAAATCTTAAGCAAGAGTTACACAAAAATGCTTTATCTTTATCTATATATTCATGAGTTTGAAATGATTTGTATGAAAGTTACTAAATTTCGTTAAGGTTGAATTGTTAAATACAATTTATTTTTTGGAAAATTGTCGGTTTTATTTTGAAAAATTATTGATTTTATAATTAAAGAAAAATTAAACCTAACGAATAGAAGTTAATTTTTAATGATATATTCTTTTTTGATATTTTTTCTTTTATAAAGGTTTATAAATCTTCTAAATTTAATTGAGAAATATTCTATTGCTCTACAACATATAAATATA